>JAJLZI010000020.1:0-197672 GCA_030572135.1 Intestinozyma alai | reverse complement strand
AGATTCCTAAATGTTTTCTGGTCGGGGACGTGCGGGAAGGCGGAGTTGGTCCCCTGGGCGGTGAACTGTCTCTGGTACGTGGCTATAAGTGCACTGCCGTCAGGCCAGGTGTTGATATTATCCGAGTTGTCGTGGGCAAATATAACATCCACGTCACGATGGAGCAATGGAGCAAAAGGGATGTTTTGGCCATCTTCAGCGCCATCCACCAAATGCAACGCCTGTGATGAAGTTATGGTGCTGGTGGGGTTGGCACTTTGGTAAAACGGATTGGGTGCGTAATTGGACACGTCGACATTGATAGATTCAACGGTACCAATAACAAACTTGTCGACTAAAACACGAAGGAAAGGAGGGAGCATAGGTGGGCTCATCGACGTGATGAGCTGGTTGAATATTGTCGACGACGTGCCCATAAAGAACCCAGCATTGTCGTATCCATTTACGCAAACACCAGTTGGCTTCCCATCGTCCAACCGGGACCCAATATACTTGGTTTCCACAAACGAGTGCAAACTGGGATCCCAGGAGCCGACTTCATAAGGAGTCAATTCAAATACGGTCGAGTTGAAGTTGACAATTGTGGAACCGGGAGTTCGTCCATCAGCCACCAAGATGGGGAATGGCATCAGAAAGGAGGCGAAGGCGGAGGTTGAGGCTATATCGGACCAGAGAACGGCATCTCCAGCATCATCAAAATTGGATAGTAATTGATAACTAAGAGCTCGGCCCCATGGATCGGTAATACTGGTTTCAAAGCCAGATGCACTTTTGCTGGCCACCTGGAGACCAATCTTTGTCCACATCTCTGTGTTCTTTATAACATTAATGCCGTAGTAGTTGAGAATCGACTGGAAGTTCCATAAGCTGCCATCGGCAAGAAACTGATCGACCGACATATAATTGTTGGTGGCCATGCTGCCAACTAGCCAGGCACCACCAGACAACCCGGTGATATAGCTTGAGGCTTGGAGAAGCCCAGATAGGGTCTTGTCGCTGGAGGAGGTTCTTGAGTCGTACGCCGCCAATTCGCCCGCACCAGTAAGCATGGCTCGGTAGCCACCGCCACTAAAGGCTAGCCCAATAGTGGGATGGGCCATAGTCAAAAAGGAATCAACGTCGAAATCAACCAACCCCGCACCCTTGAGGAATTCACCAAGATTGGCTCTGGCAATAGCATTCCGATTGGCGATAAAGGCCGCCTCCAACGAGTTGATTTCGGTAGCGTCTCTAGTTAGTTTCCGTGACGGACAAGACACTTTCCCCGGAGAATAGCCGCCTGTGGGAGAAATGGCGAGGATAACGTGTGCAAGGAAGATGGGAATGAAGAATCTCATCGTTGATGTACTTACACTGTGAGATCTAATGAGCAAGGCCGCCACGGCGGGGCATTTAAATAGACTAGTAGACCATGGTGACTACATATATGATGAGTACATTGTAACTTGACACTGAAGTAGTAGAAACAATATATGTGCCTGATCAGCCATACTGCTGATATGTTTCTTGCCGATACTACATGAAGGAAATTGTCCTGAACACCCACATGCAACCCGGGAAAATCGGAAAATATCCTGTCGTCTTCAAGTTTATTTATATCGACGTTGCACTGGGAATTGCATTCGGTCTCCTGGAAGTGCAGTTTTCCTGAATGTGAATTAGAAACACGATGCTGCAAAGGACTATTCTCTTGGAAATACATTACTGTTGCACGATTTACAATTGCCGCAAAAAAAAGGTAGACGCAGCAAGCTAGCAAGTTGATTATTTTGCACCCATTTGTACCCGTTTGCACCCGTTTATTAGTGCTCCTAGAAATGGGCAACACAAACAAGTGCGCCGGGGGATATGAGTCTCCATATGGATCCATGGCTAACGTGGTGGAATATATCAACCATGTAGCCAGACAAAGAATGGCCCTTTCATAGCTACTGATTAGAATATATACTAATCCTCTTTTTTTGCAATCTTAGTCCTTGGTGATTTACAGAAGCATAACTTACGAGCTCGGCACTGGGTTGGTAAATAGACCCAAATAGAAACCACAATCTCCAACACACTGGCGGTTTATTACCAGATCGAGGAAAATGTCACATACACCTATAAAACAGCACAAAGACTCAGTGCCAAACATTACACACTTAGAAACGATATCTGAATGTTTTCCAATAGCAACCCCCAAAAAAAGCCATATAAATAAACTTACTCTTTACTTCACTAATCTGAATAGCTTCTCTTATATAGTTATAACATGCAAATATGGATTTCCTCTAGTCAAGTCCAAGCTCAGTAGTGGCTATTTTGTCCAGGAGCTATTTGGTGATGGTGCCAATCTACCTCGTAGTGATCAGGGAAAAAAAAGAACCCACAATTCGAAAGGCAATCATTCCACCTCATAAACACTGATATTATTGCTGCCCTATAAGCAGTGTATAGATCTACATTTATCAGAACAACCTCCATTTACACGGCAGCCTTCATTTACAGTTAAATATCCATTTCCAGCTTGCCATCAGCCGCTTTTTCCTCGATGGCACCACGAATCCATTCCAACCCCGATGCTCAGCCCACATATAGACATGCATCCACCTCACCGTCCCACACTACGGCTTCCTACCTTTCCACCATTATAAAACAAAACTTCGACACCGTATCCACATTCTCCCGGCAATCCAGTGCATGGTTCTCGCAACGTTCGACGCCCACCAAAGTGGCACTAGTGTTATTCACTATTATCGCCACCACTGCCGGGATTCTTGCCCTCATTTACCACGACTATATTATCAAGTCTCTCATCTACGTGTCGGACGAATGGCACTCGCTCAGCCACGGGTCTCTTCTACTTTTCACGCTTATTTTCTTTGTGGCGTTCCCGCCTATGATTGGGTTTACGGCGTTATCTATGCTCACGGGAATGATCTACGGGTTCCCCCACGGATGGCCCTTTCTCGCCCTGGCGTCGCTTGTAGGATGTACCGTCTCGTTCTTGATTTATAGACACGTGCTTGACTCGACGGCCCGCAGAATCACGCTGGGGAACGAGACTTTCCGGGCCTTAGCCGAATGTCTCACCGAGGACAACTCTCTCCCGTTGTTGGTATTGATCCGGTTGTGTCCGCTCCCATACTCCTTATCGAACGGGGCTTTGGCGGCCATTCCAAACTTGTCGGCGTGGACCTATATTGTCGCTACTGGTGTAACCACACCCAAGCTATTTATCCATTTATTTGTTGGCTCTCGTATTAAGCTGCTTGGCGATGACTCGCGCACCACAGGAATGAAGATTATCGACTTGTTGAGTATTGTGATCACGTTGGGTGCCGCTAGCACCACAGCATATATGATTTACCATCGGATGCAACGGAAATTAGCGTCGTTTCGGTATAGAGAGGATGGAGTGGATGACGTATTGGTGTTTGGCAACTTTGACGACGACTTAGAGATGAACCTGAATGAGGTGGAGTTGAATTCGGCCGACTTTGACGCGGACAATTTTATTATTGAGGATGAAGATATAGAGAATGACGGTAAAAGCGCTGGTGTACATAATGACTTGGGTGTTGGTGTGGGAAGGTAGTGTATATATGCTAGATATATTAATTGAGTAGATACACATTTGCGTGAAGTATAGAGATTCCCAGTGCAAGAATCGTATTAGATGTTGACCTACCAACAAGTTGAAATGGGTGCGTTAACCAGGATATGGCACCATAGCTCAACAGTGTCAATACCAGGGCTACGATATATATTTAATGGGCGCTCCTTCCAGCCGTAGACTAGTCATTTTGCATACGAGTAACAAGGGACGCTGATACTGGCCAGTGACCTAACGTCTAACCTTCATAAACAAATGGTTTCTTTTTTATCATAACTAGTATCCAATACATATATATACAAAAGACACCACTGGTGATGTCCATATCATGCCTCCCCCATTAGCTATATCTGCTTACCCATGGAAGATCCTGGTTCGTCTCTTCTCTATCTTATCCCGGTTATCTTTGGGCATGGTCTCAAAATCGGCTCGGCACACCATCAAGCCTTCATTGATCAAGTAGTAATCCCCGTTGATGCCATCACCACATACTCCACACCGCAAGCAGCCCATGTGCCACATTTGCCCAGATTCGTTGACTATGGCTTCTCCTTCGATTCCAATCATACACAGCTCACATTGCGACTTGTTCACTATATGGTAGTGCGTGAAACAATATGGAGAATCCTCGTGTACATAGCACGGGACGGATTTCAGGAAACTGACGGAGCAATCGGTATAACTACATATAAAGCACCTCCGGTGCCATTGTCCTGACATTTCTCCGGTTTTAGAGAAGATAGCCTTATTGGCTCCAGTGGCGTGGGCATGAATCGGCTGAGAGCATCTTCTACATGGACCAGTACCAGGTGGAACAGGAGATGCTTTAGGAGCAGGATATGCTTTAGGACCAGTAGAACTTGGTACAATCGAATCAAGCTGTGGTTGGCCCTTCATTAACGTTGTTGGCGATAGCGTACTAGGATGGATTTCAAAGTTCATACTCTTCAACTCCTGCTCAACTTTATGGGTCTTGGGCGAGAGCGGTCTGATTGCATCTTCGGTGGGGCCTGGAGACTGTGAATGTGCACCTTTATAGCGAGGAGGAGAGTCGGGAGAAGTCACTGGTGTAGCTGAGTTCACATGGGCACGATTCAATGGTGGTGTATCCTCGATCGAGTTGGAATCGTCGTATTCGTCGTTTTCGATGTTACGTTCACGGCAATGTTGGTTTTCCGAGCTGGCATTTCCCAGGTCAGATTCATCTGCAAACGACCCCAGCCGGATCGATAGCGGCTCTACACTACGCACTTCATCACAAATCTCGTCACGAGACGCAATATCACTTAGTTCCGCTGACAGTTGCATTATCCGGTTACGGCTATTGGCGATTGTCAATGGCTGAATAGGTGAATCAGCCACGTTGTAATTTCCACCTTGGCCACTACCTGCATCCTCCTCACCACTACTGGCTTCATCCTCAATATCATCAACATTAACCACGTGAAAGGTAGGGATATTGCCGGTCTCGATGGGACTCTCGCCAACCTTTAACCGATGCAACTGTCTCTCCAATTCTCGGTGAACCTCATCATCTTCATCATCTTCGTCCTCATCAAACAGAAACCGTGAAAACTTGTCTTCCTTGGAGATGATGGAACTAACCATAGAGAGTTGGCTGTGACGGTTATTGACCTTAATACCGAGACCCAATTGGTGCTCATACGACAAGTCATCCGGGCTAGAAAGGTTATCAGAGGGTCCATTACGGACATTATTGTTTACACCGCTGCTATTAGCATTAGATCTTTCTCCATGGCGGTTTGGGTTGTTGATGGTGCTGCTCTGGGATTGTTCGGCCCGGCTCTTAGTTAGCATTCTATTCAACGCATTTTTCCGACATCGCTCTTCATCCTCACGCTTGTACTGTTCCAAGGCGTGGTTTAGCTTCTCATCACGACTATAGGCAGCTAACTCGCTATCTATAGGACTGCTACTTCCGGGATTGCTGACTATAGGGCTGATTCGACCTATGTACCTGGTCGAGGTGGGAGAGAATGCTCGTGCTGGTGCTCCGTGGGGGCCGTATTTGGATATGGGGCCGAAATGCGACTGCTGGTACGATATTTGCGCTGCAGAGGTTGGAGTTAATGGTGGGGTGAATGTGTGGTGGTGGGGCTGGGGAATTGGTGGGTGTGGGTGTTTAGTGCGGTTAGTTGGTTCGGTGGTAATGTTTGAGTTGGATATGAGGTTATCGGAATATTCGGGGTATTCTTGTTTTGGTGTAGCTAGTTTATTCCGTCTGGAGTCGGGGGCTTTCTGGTGGGCTTTTTGGTGGGCTTCCTGGTGGGCTTTTTGGTGGGCTTTTTGGTGGGTACTTTGGTGGGTATTATAAGGATTGGCATTGTACGGATTGGTGTGCTGCTTTTCTCGTTTCTTTGACAGCTCCGGCTTTGCACCTCCGAGATCCAACGATAAGTTCTTAACGTTTCTCGTTTTGGGAACCGTGGGACTAAAGTCGAACCGGGACGTACTATCGTCGTCAACCGGTTCTTCCGGAATAGCTGTATATTGAGAACGCAGCTGGGAAGTCTGTGTATCGGTAATGGGTTCCAATGCCGGTTCTAGACTCCTGCCGGCTTGACGAGCTGAATGGGAACTGCCATCATTGTAGCGACCTGAGTGATCATCCACATAGTGGCGTTCTTTATGTGTTGGAGCGGAGAATTGCTGGAGCTGTTGATGGTGCTGTTGATGATGCTGTTGATGGTGCTGTTGCTGTTGCTGCAGCTGGTGGCTGTGGTAGTTCAGCGGATCCGATACAGACCGGTTGTATGTCAGCAACTCTCCCTGACTGGACGTCTGGTGCTGGTACAGATATGGCTGGGCAGTAAAGTTCCTTGTGGCACCGCTGCCTATAGAGCTGGAGCTTTTATTATGAGCAAACCTCGAGGAACTGAACGCCAGCGACTTGGCCGACGATACCGAGGATGTAGAAGACGATGTTAGAGACTGGTGGTGTTGGTTCTGCGAAACAGGGGGGTGGTACCGTTTGTTTGACGAGGTAATAATGGAGGTATTGGTAGCAGCAATGCTGCTACTACTACTGGCTGTGCGGGGTCCACCAGTTGGAGTCGACGACGTCATCATAGACTCAGATACGCAGTCGTCCTTGCCGGGTCTATATACATCGAAACCGGCTCGTTCGTAGACGTTTTTGTAGCGATGTTGGATTTTTAGCGGAGGAAACGCCGAGTCTAGCGGTTTGGTGGGCTGCTGGGTTTCTCGAATGAAATTAGGGAACGACATCATCAGTAATACCAGAACAGTTTCAAATGTAAATGGGAGTATCGAAGGAATGGTAAATGGTTGGATAGTAATAACGTAAATAGGAACGTAACAGCAGTAACAACGGACTCAGTATAAACTACTTGAAACCAAAGTCAAAACTCTATCCAAATGTAACTACCGAAGTATATCCTCGTCAAAATTGTAAACTTGTCCTTGTGTATTTTGTGTCTATAAAGTAAACGGTACAAAAGGGAAAATGGATGCACCACCGAATGGTCTTTTTTTTTTCTTATAATTAATTATTTATTTATTTGGCGTTTGTTTGTTTAGGTGGCTTTCTTAGGCGTTTTTGCCTTTGGGACTGGCTTTGATGGTGTGTGGGCGCTTCTTTTGGAGTATAAGGTGTAGAAAAAGGATTATGATTGGGGGAGGGAGGGAGTGGTGGTGGTTATGAAGACTAGCTATGAATCAGGACAGGTATTTATTGGGGGAGGAGGGGGGAAAAAAAACAATAAGTGGTGATATGTGGGTTTGTTGGTCTTGGTATATAGGTATATGGGTGTAGTATACTATGTAGACATGGAGGGGTAAATTTGGTGGGGGGGCCTATTACTATCAATAGGACGTTGTTTTGCTACACTTTGTCCAAGTATAAGGTTAGTAGTTTACTTTGTTTTAGTTTAACCAGCAATGCAAGAAAGGCGCATTCTCGTGTAAGAAGAAAAAACAAAAAACAAAAACAATGCCGTGTCTATTTCGGGCACAAATTTGTCATTGTTGTTGTTTTGATTGTTGGTGTGGTTAAATTTAGTTGACGCGTAATTGTTTGTTTAATGGAGAGGGGGGTTATTTTAGGGGCAACAATGTGGGTTTTAATTACAGTGGTTTATTGTGGTGGTTTGGGAGAGAAGAGTCCGAATCTGGGTATATTCATAGAAATACAATGGGAAGAGCCAGAGTCTGATTATATTCAGTAGAGTATCGAGAATATCAGGGAATCAAGATAATGGTTGTTGACTGGCAGATAAGCAACGAGATGTCAGTGATTCAAAGTCTAAATGTCGGCATTCACAGTGTTTCCTTAGACATTCGCCATAGATGACACCATTATCTATCAATATACTTTCTGGCCAATAACGCATTTAAATGTCAGATTGAGGGAATAGGGGGAGAGAAAAGCCCTCACAAGTCTCCATCATTATGAGACAATGCAATGACGGCATAAAATATTGATTGAACTACATGTCCCAGTCATCTCAGAGTTCTATTTTTATCTTTTCAACCCAAAAGAACGCGCGTTTTGACTATACATATGGTATTATCGCCTCGTGCACACATCGCCTCATTGGTTCGCATCTCAAATGTATCAGCAGCACTATTGTTAGGCCTGTGCATTACCCATGTGAAAGATCCATGCTAGAATCATCCTCCCCAAGATATAAAGTGAAACGTTTGGGCAAGATCTGAAACCACCAATGATAAGTTCGATACGTCCCCCTATAAACATTCACAGTTCTCGTTCCTTTTCTATAAACCCAAATAAAAACCAGAACCCTCCTGCTGATATATTCAGCACCATGTCACTGTGGTTACTGATAAACTTTTGCTTACACATTTCCAAACAAAACAGGATAACACTATACACAAACTAACCTGAACCAACTCCCTCCTCCCCCAAATTTACTCTTTCTTGTCAGGGAACTATTCCCCATGCACCGATATTTATCCAGTTTACAAGTAATAAACTGGGTGTATACAAATCTCCTTAATAGCTTAATAAAGCAAATCAAATAAATACAAAATTCTCACCATAGATGCACTTTTCGTGCCATTACTCGCAACAACCACCTCCAAATGACTCCTCCCTATAAATCAAACGGAAAACATTGCCACTAAAGACTGTCCCATTCCCCCCTTCCCCCTTCCAATGGATTGTTTGCGATAAATAAGCGAGGAATTCAAAAAAAAACAAAAAACAAAAAACAAAAAGCAAAAACAAAAGAAAACATCAACTTATCTGTGTACACTCTAGTGTCAGGATGAACAGTTTGTACGATGCCCTTTCGTTGTCGTTGATAGCGAATAATCGACTATTTGTAATCTCGCACCCGGGATCGACGGACCCAGCATGGCTTGTAGACAAGTTCACCAATGATGTCCTCGTTGACCATTGCTCATTTAAGCACGTTGCCAACATTGACTTGTTGCAGGTGCACACAACAATGGACTTGGTGGATAGAATGACGTATACGTGTAGTGGCAATAACAAAACCTATCTTATGGACGTTATTATATGGCAGAATGTGCAACATTTGACGTTGCAGCAACATAAATCGCTCTACAAACTTATACTACAGTTGGATCACTATGGGATCAATCTGCAGGAATCAACGCCGGTGTCAATCACGATTGAGGACCGGGTGGTGGAGATCTGCAAGCCCGAGCTATTCACCATCATTCTTGTATTTGACCCCCGTTTGTACGATAAAAAGATTTACCCGTACCTCAAGGAGAAGTTCTGGGTGTCGATAAACTATGTCCCCGAGACGGGATCAGCATCTGCTGCGTCGGGGTTGCCCACCATCCCTGGGGCTACGTACCGCGAGTATATACTTGGTCTCCGGAGAAAACTACCTGCGGTCTACGTGGCTCCTGATATAAAGCGGTACGTATACTCCCTTGTGGTGTACATACGATGCCACCGCCTAGCGTCGCTAGCGCCAAAACAGGTGCGTGTGCCCACGGCCGCCCTAGACTATATAGTAGACCTCTGTCGGGCGTTGATTATCTACAGGTCGGAGCAGATGTACGTGACGCCGGACTACGTAAAGGTTGCGGTGCGGAAAATCGCCTACTGGTTGGTGGACTGGGAAAGTAATCGGGATTTCAGTGAGGAGGAGCAAGATAAGCCGGAGACAAGTGCTGCCACGGCAAGAGATGACGTCACCGACTTGGAATACAGAAAGCGACTAGAGATTAGTATGCTCACGGGGGATTGGTTTGGCAGTGATTATGCGTATGTAGAAGAGTATGTGGGCAATAGCAAGAGTGTTTTAGATGAAGACAGTCCTACAGGTGTAACCAATCGGATTGTCGAAGATGCCATTGCGTTGGTGAGGCCGCCGTTGTGAGGGTGGTGGTTTGTTGGGATGGAGCGGTGTGTGAGCGTGTGTATAGAGAAGGAATAGAAAGGGAATAGAGAAGGTCTATAAGTCAATGCCTAGATGTGAATTATAAGTCAATGCCTATAAGTCAATGCCTATATGTAAACCCCCATGTAAATCTCCCAATACCCTCTTCCACCACCCACCTACCCACAACACTCCACCCTAATGCCACCGTGGACAAATCACAACCTGAAACCATCCTCCTCGGCCCGGCCCATGTCGCTGTGCTGGAAAAAAAAAAAGGGGCGATACACCGAGAGATTTTGGTCGACGAAAATTTCACTCCACTACAAAACCACCACAGAAGACTCTACTACACATACTTAACATTCCCATTACTATCACCATCATCATCAATTAATAACTACCACTCCTCCTCCTCCCTCCAATTGACCCCAGACAGACAAAATGTCCGCTGATATACCAATTGATTTCACAGAACTCGTCCAGTTGACCAGCCTCGGTATCCAGACCAACTCCCTCGACTTCAAATCAACCACGTTGGAATCCGACAACTATGTCTGTGTGCGTGAGTCGTCGCCGCAAGGTAACTCTGTCGCCATCATCGACTTGAAGAACAATAACGAAGTCACCAGAAAGAACATGGCTGCTGATAACGCTATAATGCACCCTCGGGAATTTGTCATTTCCTTGAGGGCCAATGGTACCACCTTGCAAATCTTCAACTTGGGCACCAAACAAAGATTAAAGGCGTTCACCATGAATGAACCGGTGATCTTTTGGAAGTGGCTTGACAACCAACACTTGGGGTTGATCACCCAGTCGTCGGTCTACTACTGGAACGTTTTTGATGGCACAAATGACGGCCCAGTGAGATTAACTGAAAGACACCATACCTTGGCCCAGGCCCAGATTATAAACTTTGTCGCTGAACCCGATTTGAACTGGTTTGCCGTCACCGGCATTGCCCAGGAAGATGGTCGTATTGCCGGACACATCCAGCTCTACTCCAAAGCCAGAAATGTGTCCCAAGCGGTAGAAGGTCACGTGTGTAAGTTTTCCTCGGTTTTGTTACCAGGGGCACAACTGCCGACCAAAGTTTTCTGTGTCGGAAATAAAACCGCCCAGGGACAAGGAAACTTGCACGTGATCGAAATTGACCATATTGACGGTAATCCCCACTACCAGAAGAAAGTGGTTGATATCTTCTTTCCTCCCGATGCTAGTAATGACTTCCCCATCAGCTTGCAGGCTTCCAGCAAGTACGGGGTGTTGTACATCTTGACCAAGTACGGGTTTATCCATTTGTATGACATGGAAACCGGGGCCAACTTGTTTGTCAATCGGATCACCGCCGATCCGGTATTCACTGCGTCCAGCTTCAATGACGGCACGGGGATTTTGACCATCAACAAGTCAGGCCAGGTTTTGGCGGTAGAAGTGTCACGGGAAAAGATTATTCCCTATGTGTTGGATAAGTTAGCCAATGTGCCATTGGCTTTGTCGTTATCGTCTCGGGGTGGGTTCCCTGGGGCAGAAAACTTGTTCCAGCAGCAGTTCCAGAACTACTTGAACCAAGGCGACTATGCCAATGCGGCTAAAGTGGCAGCTTCAAGTGAACAGTTACGGACCCAGGACACCATCAACCGGTTGAAGAATATCACCCCACAGCCAGGACAGATATCGCCAATCTTGCAGTACTTTTCCACGTTATTGGACCGTGGTACCTTGAACAAGTATGAGTCGATTGAATTGGCCAAGCCGGTGTTACAGCAGGACCGGAAGCCGTTATTTGAGAAGTGGTTGAAGGAGGACAAGTTGACCTGCTCGGAAGAATTAGGTGATGTCGTCAAGACCTATAATGACGTCACCTTGGCCTTGGCGGTGTATATCCGGGCCCAGGTGCACGTGAAGGTTGTTTCTTGTTTGGCGGAATTGGGCCAGTTTGACAAGATCCTACCGTACTGTCAAAAAGTGGGCTACTCACCCGACTTCACCAACTTGATCCAGAACTTGGTCCGGGTCAACCCAGACAAGGCCAGTGAGTTTGCCACCTCGTTGTTGGCAACCCCGGAAGTGTCTCCTGTCAATGTAGAAACCACCGCCGACTTGTTCTTTTCCCAGAACTATATCCAGCAAGGTACTGCGTTCTTATTGGACGCCCTCAAGAACGACTCTCCTGCCGAGGGACACTTGCAGACCAAGGTATTGGAAATCAACTTGCTCCATGCTCCACAAGTGGCTGATGCCATCTTGGGGAACGCTATGTTTAGCCACTATGATAAGCCCACTGTTGGAAAACTCTGTGAGAAATCCGGATTGTTCCAGAGAGCTTTGGAACATTACGATGACTTGAGCGACATTAAGCGGGTGATTGTTCATACCAATGTGTTACCCAATGACTGGTTAGTATCGTATTTCGGCCAATTGACGGTGGAACAGAGTGTAGCCTGTATCAAGGAATTATTGGGCACCAATATGCAGCAGAACTTACAGGTGGTGATCCAGGTTGCCACTAAGTACTCCGACTTGATTGGACCTATGAAATTGGTGAAGATCTTTGAGGATTATAAGTGCACTGAAGGTTTATACTACTACTTGGCATCTATAGTTAATTTGACCCAGGACCCCGACGTGGTGTTCAAGTACATTCAAGCAGCAGCCAGGTTGAACCAAACCAAAGAAATTGAACGTGTTGTTCGTGATAACAATGTGTACAATGGAGAAAAGGTGAAGAACTTCTTAAAGGAGTTCAAGTTGGACGATCAGTTGCCGTTGATTATTGTTTGTGACCGGTTCAACTTTGTACACGACTTGATTTTGTACTTGTACAAGAACCAATACTTTAAGTTTATTGAGGTTTATGTGCAGAGTGTCAACCCAGGGAACACCCCCCAGGTAGTGGCAGGGTTGCTTGATGTCGACTGTGATGAAACCATCATCCAGGGCTTGTTGATGTCGGTATTGGGCAGAGTCCCCATCAAGGAATTGGTGGCAGAGGTGGAAAAGAGAAATCGGTTAAAGATCTTGTTGCCATACTTGGAGAAAACCTTGGAAGGCGGCTCCAATGACCAGGAGGTGTACAATGCCGTGGCCAAGATCTACATTGACTCCAATAACTCACCAGAGAAGTTTTTACAGGAAAATGACAGTTATGATACCCTTGTGGTGGGGAAGTACTGTGAGAAGAGAGATCCATATTTGGCATACATTTCCTACTCTAAGGGGGGCAACGATGACGAATTGATTGCCATCACCAACGAGAATAAGATGTACAAGTACCAGGCACGGTACTTGTTGGCCAAGTCTGACTTGGAGTTGTGGAACAAGGTTTTGGCTGGAGATAACATCCACCGTCGGTCGTTAATTGACCAGGTTATTTCCACGGGGGTTCCGGAAATCACCGACCCTGAACCAGTATCTATCACGGTGAAGGCGTTGATGGAGAATGACTTGCCTGAAGAGTTGATGGAGTTGTTAGAAAAGATCATTTTGGAACCCTCTCCATTTAACGATAACACCTCGTTGCAAGGGTTGATGATTTTGACGGCCATCAAAGCTGACCCTAGGAAAGTGTCCAACTATGTAGAGAAGTTGGATAAGTTTGACCCTGAGGAAATTGCCCCATTGTGTATTGACAACAACTTGCTTGAAGAGGCATTTGAAGTGTATGACAAGTTTGAGTTGAGAACTGACGCCATGAAGGTGTTGGTGGAGGATATCATGTCATTGGACCGTGGAGAACAGTATGCGGAAAAGTACGACACTCCTGCATTGTGGTACCAATTAGGTACGGCCCAATTGAATGGATTGCGTATCCCCGAAGCCATTGACTCGTACGTCAAGTCGAAGAACCCAGAGAACTTTGAACAGGTGATTGAGATTGCCGAACATGCTGGGAAAGAGGAGGAATTGGTGCAATTTTTGGATATGGCAAGAGAAACCTTGCGTGAGCCGGTGATTGATGGAGCTTTGATTAATGCGTATGCCACATTGGATAGAATGAAGGACATGGAACGATTTGTTGCTGGCTCTAACGTCGCTGATTTGGAGAGCATTGGTGACAAATTATTTGCCGCCAAGAATTACCGCGCAGCTAAAATCTTGTACTCAAGTGTTTCCAAGTATGCCAAATTGGCCACCACGTTGGTTTACTTGGAAGACTACCAAGCGGCAGTGGATTGTGCTCGGAAGGCGTCGAATATCACCGTTTGGAAACAAGTAAACACTGCATGTATTGAGAACAAGGAGTTCCGGTTGGCCCAGATTTGTGGGTTGAATTTAATTGTGGATGCCGAAGAGTTGCCTGAGTTGGTGAGAACATACGAGTTCAACGGATACTTCCAGGAGTTAATTGCCTTGTTTGAAAACGGGTTGGGCTTAGAGAGAGCCCATATGGGGATGTTTACTGAATTGGCGATTTTGTACTGTAAGTATAGTCCCGAGAAGGTTATGGAGCATTTGAAGTTGTTCTGGTCGAGAATCAATATCCCCAAGGTGTTGACGGCTTGTGAAGCGGCCCATTTGTACCCCGAGTTGATCTTTTTGTATTGCCACTATGAAGAATGGGACAATGCAGCTTTGACGATGATTGAGAGGTCTGAGGTGGCATTTGACCATGCCAGTTTCAAGGAGATTATTGTCAAGGCTCCCAACTTGGAGATTTACTACAAGGCGATCCAATTCTACTTGCAGGAGAATCCTTCGTTGTTGGTTGACTTGTTGGCGGTGTTGACTCCTAAGTTGGATTTGCCCAGAGTGGTGAGGATGTTTGTTCAGTCGGATAACTTGCCTATGATCAAGCCGTTCTTGATTTCGGTGTTGGATAAGAACAACTCGGTGGTTAACTCGGCGTACCACGACCTTTTGGTGGAGGAGGAAGACTACAAGTCGTTGCAATCCTCGATCGAAAACGAGTCCAACAACCGGTTCAACAAGTTGGACTTGGCAGAGAGGTTGGAGAACCACGAAATCATCTTCTTTAGACAAATTGCCGCCACCTTGTACACCAAAGAACGCAAGTACAACAAGGCTATATCCATTTTGAAGAATGACAAGTTGTGGTCTGACTTGCTCAGAACGGTGTCTATTTCGAAGTCGACCAAGATTGCCCATGAATTATTGGACTACTTTGTTGAAACCGGTAACCATGAGTGTTTTGTGGCGTTGTTGTATGTTGCCTACGAGTTTATTGAGTATGACTACGTGTTGGAATTGTCGTGGTTGCACAATTTGGCCAATTTCATCAAGCCATACGAGATTTCCATTGGGTACGAGAATAAGAGAAAAATTAATGAGATCTACGAAGACTTGAAGAAGAGACAGGCTTCTGAAAAGACTGAAGAAGATGCGCCTATTGGACAACCTTTGATGATTACCAATGGACAAATCGGCACTGCTGGTTTGGGCTACCAGGGCACTGGATTAGGGTTCCAGGCCACGGGGGCAGGCTTTGGCAATGCCTTCTAAGAGGGGGATTGATGTAGTTAGCGGGGGTTTGTCTGTGTGTTTTTGTTTGTTTGTGTTTCCTGTTTGTTTGTGTTTCCTGTTTACGATTTGTTTGTTAGATTATAAAAATAAGATAGTATATTACACTTGCTGCTCTCTCTATGCTGCTGCTGCTCTTCTACTGTAAGCTCTCACTCCAACACCTTGTGCATGACGAGTATTTTCACCACCTTCCGGAAATTCTTGGCTAGATCACCAACCTTGGAATCTTTCAATATGGTTTCGCAGAACCGGAGGTGTTTCAGGCTCTTCCTGGCCACGGCCCACATATGGCACACTTCAATACTATCGAGAGAACAAATCAACTCAATCTCCATTCGTATGTGCCGTTCCTGGTTAAGTATAAGATGGACTCGTTCGCACAGCAAGTCCTTGTCCATATCGGCCACCACTGGGTTGTCGCCATTGTCAAGGCCAAACTGGGTCCGTTTTAGCACCAGCAACGAGTCAAACTTATCATTCTTGTACTGAACCTTGGTTACGTAGACTCGGATTTTTTCAGCCAATTCACGCACCGACCCATACTCGCCATCAAGGTGTTCCAGGTACTCTTCTACAGGTATATACACCGGGAGAGTGTGTTTGTACACTGCCCATTTTTTTCCTACGCTGGTTACACCACTATGGGCTTTGTTCCCATACGCCATTTTCCGCAAAATAACATAATGAGGAGTAACGAACTGTTTGGTGAAACTGGAGAATATATCAAACCGGAGCCCCAAAAGCTCCTCATCTTCAGCAAATACCGACTGGTTGATTCTGAATGCCGTCAACGTGGTCATTCGCATAATATTTTCGTAGAGAATATTTTCTTTTAGTTCTATATCTGCCTGTATGCTTCTTGGGCCAAGGAGGGTGGATGGGTAATTTTGGGTGGATTCTGGTGGTGATTGTGGCTGGGTGGTGTTGAAGAAGCTGGAAATGGCCGGGTCAAAGTGGTTATGTTTGATAACTTCTGGGATATCTGTCTGCGCTTCTGGAAGCACTTCTTCTTGTTCATTGCTGGTGGTGGTTGTGGTTTTGTGGGTTTGGTTACTAGAGGACATTAGGTGCTGTTTGTTTCGCTGTAACACCTCGATATCACCCTCGAGCGAGGTGATATCCTGTTGTATACTATCGATTTCTAATTTGATCTCGTCGATATCCATTATTTTCCGTGTACCAATAACCATGCAAGAAGTAGGATAATATAAAATTTTATAATCAACCCTCCCACACACCAACGATCACCAACTAGTCCAAACCCCACTCAGTACCAACTACAAGGAGGAGAAAAACAGAACCCCAAGCGTAAACAAACCCGTCGCACGCGATCCCACCCACACAAAAGGAGTGACAAGAGGAGGACAAAAAAAAAAAAAAGGTTAGTGTTACATGATTGAGTAGATTAGTTTTCGTACATTCACCAAGTGAGTTTCATATTGGAAGTAATAATAGGAATAGTAAGAGTAAGAATAACAATAACAATAAGAGTAACAATAAGAGTACGGTAATGAGTAACCACTTTGCCAATCTTTACTGGTCTTCAGATTACCAGTCGGGGATATCCAACCTTAAACAGCAGTCATCAAGGTCCCTCAAACAACTCCACGAACTACGCAAACTCGTCTTCAGTCACATGAACCATGCCCACGCCAGTAGTGAGTATCTCGGTAGAGCTGCTGGCGAGCTATTCCCACGTGACAGTCCCTATAGAGATTTGTTTGAGCCGGAAGCCAATGGACGCGTAACCATGAACCAGGCATTCTTCAAGCACGTCCATCACATGAATGTCGAGTCGCAGACGATGATGGTGATGGCCTCCACCATCGATAAGGAGGTGTTGGAAGATCTCACTGCGTACTTGAAATACCACGAACCAAAAATAGTCAAGGAGTTTGACCGGTTGGAGGGCATTTACGATGAATACGTTGCCTCGCACAAGAAGATTGACAAATTGAAACTGAACCATGAGGAGCAGCTTCGTTTGCAGGAGTTGGATGGCAGCAGCGTCAAGATCCAGGTCGACAACCCGGATCAGTATAGCGATGACAGCAATGTAGAGAGTAGCTTTGAGGAGGATGAGCTGACATATTTGGAGCACCCCGAGCCAGTGGTTGGGTCCGAGTTGAAATTCCCCGTCGCTATTGGAACCACCTCCATCGCCAATATGGAACAGTTAACTCGGGTTCTCCATAGTCTAATCAAGGAGGTCCCCGTGACCACACGGAAGATTTCTATACCGGGGTATAAAGATGAAATCTTCAGCAGCGACTCGCTCTGTGCCGTACTTAGTAGAAGGCGAACCAAAGGCTTGAGTCCATCAAGACTGAACTTGGAACGGTATGGCCAGTCCTTGATGGACCTAAAGTTCATCACCTCCACCAGTTTATTGGGACTGAAGAAGTTTAAGAGTGAATCGATGTGGTTTGAGTGGCTGGACCTGGCAGTGGAGATATCGGAGCTAGAGGGCCCAGAATTGTCAAAGGTTTCGTCGGCGTCGTCGTCGTCGAGGACAACGGAGACCAAGTTTAGGAGTGACGTGGCACAAACCACCAGGAAACTAGAAACCATGTTCCAGTCCATGAAGAGCACACTTATGAAAACCAACCACAGCGAACTCTTGGTTGACATTGAAACCAAGTACAACATGGAGTACTTGCAATTGGAAGAATACAAGTATTTATTAGAAAATGGCCTATATGACTTGGCGCAATACCTCGAGAAGTTTGAGAAAATGAAGGTTGAAATCATCTACTCCAGTCTAACTCGGTTGCTGGTGATCCTTAATCGATTTGCTACCGAGAATGCTGCTTCGTTGACTGGGTTTTCGCAAGAGTTTGTGCAAACCATCAACAAGCTGGAGAATTACGATTATGACTTTAACGCCATGCTCGACAAGTTCTCCACCGGGGTTTACACGCCCAGTGGTGCGTCCCCGGCGCAGAAGGGAGGATCCAACAGCAATTTCCAAAACTTGAAATACCAGTTCAATTTGTACAAGGATATCCCCTTGCAGTTGTCTCTAGGACAGGCGAATTCAGAAACCAAAATGAGCGTGGCTTCTGTGCCCTATATATTGTACCACGCGGTGAAGCTAATTGAGCAGTTTGACCAGGCCCAGGTCCAGCAGTACTGGTTGGCCCCGATGGACTACCAGGCCCAGTGGAAAATCAAACAGGACATTGCTCTCCTGATTTCCGACTATGCGCCCGTGTGTGACTTGCACAATCCCACTTTGGTGCAGTTGGATTTTTTGACTCGAGTGTGCGAATCTTTGAAGAGGTTGGAGTTGCAGGACTTGGTGTTGTTTGTGAAAATTTGGCTATTGGAGATTAGCGATTCCTTGATTCCGTTTGTGGTGTATGAATCGATAGTGCTGTTGTTTGGCGATGCCGCGGTTCAAGTGGACGAGGTATCGGTGTCGCTACTTAAACACCTTTCGACCATTCCCCGCAGCAACCTCTCCTCGTTGGTGTTTCTTCTTGAGCATATTGCTGGTGTGTTTGGGCTAGAAACGATTCCCAACTATGAGGATGGAGATCTCGGGGAACTGGTTGATGCCATCGTAATCGATGACTCGGTTGTGGCGCCGTTTAGCTCGATGGATGCGATAGGTTCGGTGCCGTTTATGCATCTCATAATGAGACCATCCATGGCCAAACACAAGCACGGGTTCAAGCCCCCCGTTGCCACGTATGCGAAGCTTTTGCCCATTTTATTGTCCAATCGGCCCAGAATGCTCAGCTGTTTATTGGAAAACGAGCGCAACTACCGAGCACGGAAGGAGGAGTCGAAGAGGAATGGGTTTCACCAAAAGAAAATGGACGAACTTCCCAAGACGCCCAAGGGGGAAAGCGGTAGGCTAGAAGTGAGAAGCCCCAAGCCATTGAGTGGGGAGTTCACGTTGAGACCATTTAGAACTGGACACACACCCATTCCTTCTCCACACGGGTCTCCCAAGCATACTCCGGAATTGGAGCGAAGGACGACAAGCCCCATGAGAGGCGGTCCATTACTTTCCCTTGCGGTGGATCCCTCGTAGTGTTGTTTTATTATGTACAGTATATATGAAGCCTATGGTAATTGTATAACCCCGTCCTGTTAAACTTTCTCTGTCCTGTTAACCCTTCTCTGTCCCGCTAACCCTTCTCTGTCCCGCTAACCCTTCTGTCCCGCTAACCCTTCTTCTTCCTCCTCCCAGAAACAGTGCTCATGGTTATCTTTTCCAACTTCTTCAACTTCACCACTCCCAACCGCAATAACGCCGCCAATGCCACCACTGACACTATAACCACCGCCTCAAACCCCCCGTTGCTCTCCTCGATAAAGTTCTCCAAATTCATCCCGTACAATGCGGAAATGTACAAAGCAATACCCATCGAGAGCAAACCGGTGGAGAATTTCAATCCCAAGAGCATCAACTCGTTTCTATTCGAGTCCAACACAATGTTGATAATCTCTTCCGTGGTTTTGATTTGCGACTTGAGGTTCTCAATAGTCTGGACAATCTCATCGGCCGTCTTGTAGTACGACTCGAGCAACATTTCAATTTCGGGGTGGTTGGTGCCTACCCGCGGCGTGCCACGTGCGGTGTCAGTGAGGTATAGATCGTTAAGTTCATCGTCCCGTTCTAGTATATCCTCGAGTAGATCACGTATAAGGGATGCCCGTTGTTGGAATTGGGCGGTTTTCTTCGACTGGATCAACAAGTACCGCAATTTGTACCGCTCAATAGATTCGTCGAGCCCGGCAAGGACGTTTTGCAAAACGGTGCAATGCACCTTCATTTCCGTCGTGAGGTTAGAAACCACGCTGGCGAGAATCGACTCCAACGCCCGGAACTCGTAGGGAAGGTTTGTTTCATTGTGTAGTCTCTCGTTAAGGTCCTGCAAGAAGAGCGACTGTGAATATGACTGGTGGTGGTTATGGGATGCTGGTGGGTTGTGGCCGGCGGCAGAGTAATCGAAAATCACCACCATGTCAGACTTGATTAGCGCTCTAATATTGACCAAGTTCAATAGTATCGAGTTGTTTCTCGTTACTATGGACGGCACAAGATCGCCGTGGATGGAGTTGCTATTCAAAAACCCCGAAGTTTGGTGGTAGCGGGATATCTTCCGGAAATCACGCGGCACTAGGTGGTGTTCCTTCATAAAGTCGGCTTTACGAACGTCATAACCATGTTGCACCATATCTCCACGAGCATCAAATACCGTGCATCGTATAAACTCCGACTCTGAGGGTTGTTTGGTGGAAGAGAGCGATTTCTGGATGAACAAGTCGTTGAACCGCTGTGCATCGAGTTTTCGGCGAGATGTGCCGGCAGATTTGTATCGTATCGGGAATAGGGGGCTATGGGGTAGTAGAGCCGGTCTATTGGCAAAGGATCTTCTTAGTAGTGAAGTAATCATAATTTGCTGGTGGTGGTGGAGTGGTGTTAACTGAGATGAGCATGGATAATATTTTTTTGGTGGAGATGATTAAATCCTCGAGGCGGCACGTCCCAATTAGGAAATATGGATCACTCGAGGAATCCATAAACATCAGGTACAGCAAAGTATTAGGTTTCAGGAAATGACTGAGCAGCTTATACGGTCAGCCGAGGAACTATATATTCTCGAGGAAGTGGGTAGAGGAGGGTTTGGGGTGGTGTATCGAGGTATTGTAAAAGCCACCAACCAGGAAGTGGCAGTTAAACAAATCGACCTCGAGAGTGATGAGGCAGATCTTATGGAAATAAACAAAGAAATACAAATAATATCCCAGTGTCGCTCTCCCCAGATCACTAGGTATCTTGGGAGCGTGGTTAAGGGATATAAGCTCTGGGTAATTATGGAATATGTAAATGGTGGTACACTAAGTGATGTTGTAGGGTTGGGCGGGCCGATTGTTGATGAGAAGATAATTCTGATTGTGCTTGGGGAAATTCTCCTTGCTTTGGAGTATCTCCATGGCCAGGGAAAGATCCATCGTGATTTGAAGTCACAGAATATCTTGGTTAACAGACGGGGCGAGGTGAAAATCACCGATTTTGGTGTGGCCACACAATTAGCGTCAAACTTCAGTAGACGACATACCACTGTGGGCACTCCCTACTGGATGGCTCCTGAGGTGATTGTCAATAATGGACATAGTTATAAGGCGGATATTTGGTCTTTGGGGTGCTGTGGCTACGAAATGGCTCAAGGAGTGCCCCCATTACAAGACAAGTACCGGCCTATGAAAGCCCTACGATTGATATCCCAGTGTCGACAGCAGAATGACTTTATCAAGCTAATTGGGTTTGACGACTTGGACATATCTCCGGAGTTCAGAGACTTTTTGAGTAAATGCTTTGTGGAAAACCCTAAACACAGGCACTCTGCCAGTAGGCTATTGCAGCACAAGTTTATTGTAAAGTACCGAGATGCTGGCGATCGATTCAAACCAATTCGGGACTTGATCCGGGAGAGGCAGTTATGGATGGAGGATGCCACTAAATCCGGTCCAGAGGTAGCTAGTCACGAACAAGCCGGGAATGAGAGACACAAGGAGATACATTTTGATATTGATCTGATTTCCAGTCCATCGCCGCCGGTGAACCCAGAGTCCCTCCTCCAGGCTGATTTCAGCCGGCTATTGACGAAGGTGACGAACAAGATGCAGTCGAGAAAGAATTTGTCTTTGGGTGAGTATGAGTCAGTGCTTGTATTGAATGAACTGCTAATGAAGTTGTTAATAGTTAAAAGCAAGAATAATGTTGTGGTGTTTCAGTACTTGAAGTATCTACTCAAGGAGCTCATCAAGGAGGACACCACGGCCCTCCAGAAACTCATAATCCCTTCCAATTTGAAGGTTTGTGACCAGAACACGCTCACAGAGTCTGCACCCAATTCTGTACGAGAGAGCTATGGCGTATTTGATGAAATAGAGAACTCGCTCATGCTTTCGTGGATAAACAGAATGGGATAATGTAGGGTGTGTTGCCTTTGCTGGACAACTTTCTCAGAGAGACATTTAGGGGGGTATACTTGGTATTGTTTAATCTGTGAGCTGGAATAGCATAGCCATACTGGGTGTGAAATTCCTAGGTAGAGAGAGACTTTCCAAGTATTGGTCACCCATTACTCCAAGTCAACTAGATACTATAAGGATTATATGTAAGACTTTTAGGTACTTTACGAATGCCTTATTCTGTTTGCAAATGCCTTTTAACTTTACCTTCTCACCCTGTGCATGCCACGATTATTCCTACTTCATACATACTCTACTAACACCAAACAACCGTTCTAGTCTACTCCAATGGCTGATCTAACACTTACTCCCCCTAATAAACTACCCAAACTTGATCTGCTCAAGTGTCGCGCCAAATGTGCAACAAAACGCGACACACATCTCTACGATTTATTCTTCGCCATGCAATGCCCACCATAAACCACCAACAGAACCCCCCTCCCCCCTCCCCACTCCAGTATGGGCATTAACATTAACGATCCTCCTCCGTTGTATTCTCTCAAGTACTCACTTCGCCTCCAAACATCGGCGAATTCCGTGGCCATTTCACCAGACGGAACCACATTTGCTGTTTGTTGTTCCCAACCCCCAGTAATTAACGTGTACGATTTATCTACAGGGTCGCTTATAACTCAACTCACTGGACACACAAAGGGGATTTCCGACATTGTATACTCGCCGGTGAACCCGTCGATAATTGCGTCGTGCTCTGATGATCTAACTATACGGCTCTGGTCCATACTGTGGAGAAAATGCATCAAGATTCTCAAGAAACACACCTACCATGTAACCACGATCAAATTTGTCTCCAAAGGTAATATTCTTATAAGCGGATCGGCCGACGAAACGATAACCTTGTGGGATATAACCTCGGGGCGAATTATCACTACATTGGCAGCACATTCCGATCCTATACTGTCCTTGTGTCTTACTCCTGATAACTCTATAATTATAAGTGCATCGTACGATGGATTGATGCGATTGTTTGACTTGGAGACTAGTCAGTGTTTGAAAACGCTAACCTACAATGCCAGCTCCCACGGTACTGCCACGGCCTCCACCAACGATGTTTTGAATTTCCCCATTTCCAATGTAGAAACCACCCCTAATGGGAAATTTATTTTGAGTTCAAGTTTAGATGGACTAATTAGATTATGGGACTATATGGATAATAAGGTGGTCAAGACGTACCAGGGTGTTGATGGAGAACCTATAAGTGAGAAGTACAACTGTGGAGCAAAGTTTATCACTAAAACTGCTACCCCCAAGATCGTGTCTGGGTCGCAGAAGTCGGGAATATTGATTTGGGATGTGAAGAGTAAACAAATAGAGTACCAATTTAATAATGGTAAAGATGCAGTGCTTCTGGTTGATGTTTATGGGGAGGGCCTGATCATGGCTAGCTGTAGTAGAGATGGGATAGTTAATGTGTTTGAATTGAGTGAAGAGTACATCAAGCCAGAGGTGAGTGGGGGGGAAGGACTATCCACGCGAGACGATACGCCAGTTTGAATGGGATTGGAGAGGATAGATGTGAAGAGGTTCCTGTGTATATGTAGACTATATAGTTAAAGACATTTCTACTCTCTAGTATATCAGCCACCTAAACTAATCTAAGCTACCCATACATCATGACTACTCTTTGTTCCTTCACCAAAACCTCCACCAGTGGAAATTCAGGGAGGGAAAAAAAAACTCCCCCTACTTTACTACACAAGTCACTACTGGGAACATCACCAGTTCACTCTTATCCTGTAGACCAGCTATCATGGACCAAGGACCTAAACTCTTCCGTTTCCCGATATTTCATCTTCCCAAGTCTGCCAAACTAAGAGCAGTCGGTGTCTACTTGTCAGGGGCACTTTTTGCTGTGGGATTCTGGTCCCTTATTGACGGGGCCATTTTCCTGAAAACCGTCAACGCCTCCGACGTTCATGTCACCATAATCGACTGGATCCCATTCATATGTTCCTTTAGCGGAATGTTGATTGTGAATTCGATTGAAAAGGCAAATTTGTTTGAAAATGCAAACACCACATTTATGAATGGTGGCAATAATGCCTGGGCAGCTCGGGTGATTTTGTTTCTTGGGTTTGCTTTATTGGCAGGTGGTGTTGCTGGTAGTTTTATGGTTTTCATCTTGAAGTATTTAATGAAACACTATAGTTTTCCTACATTGGGCATGGGTGTTTCCAATATTGTGTGTAATGGATGTGTTATGTTGAGCTGCATTGTTTTGTGGTTGTCACAAAACATCGAGGATGAGTATAGTTATAGTTTGGCTTTGTAGTGCATTGTTTAGTGTGTAAACATATAACCACGAACATTTACAAACAGGGAATAAAACAAAAGGAAAAAAAACCCTATATTCACTTAACAGCATATGTATAATTATAAGTATATGGGGGAATAGAAGGGGAAGTAAATTCTATAATCAAAACTATACACTAAAGGAACAACCCTGGTGTTTGAATGCAAAAAAAAAATAAGAGTGCCATCCCCTTCTCCAGCATCCTCGATATAGCAGAAGTATAATCTATTGTACAAAAGTTGTGTCTGAAATGGGACAAGAAGGATAGTAATATCCCAAGTAGTGGGAAGCTGTGGCCACCCAATGCCTGCCGCAACTCAACTGGAGGCTTGAAAAAACTTATCTCTGTAGCCTCCCATCAACTCCAATTCAAATTCACTAAAGTTGAGTAGATCCAACGAAATGGGGCCTGCTGCTCCCCGAGGGTAGACGTGGAAATCCTTACTCTTTAAATCGTCGAAAAATGGGTGGGTCAACACTCTTCTCGCGCTGGCTCTCAAATCGGGGTCATACACCAATATCTGCATTAACAAGTCGATGGCATCGGGAGGAGAGTTGCTGAAAATCTGCTTGAACCGTTCCTCCACGGTGCAGCTAAACATCTTGGTGGAGTACATGGACCCAAAGTACTGGGGATTGCTTTTAAAGAAAAACGTGTTGGGAGGAGGCCCCAATAGCTTGGCGATTTCCTTCAATTGGGTTTCGGGTAGCTGGCCCTGGAATATCGGTTTCCCCAAAAACATCTCTGCAATAACACAACCCAACCCCCATATATCGATCTTGGTGGTGTACAAGGTACAGCCGACAATTAGCTCCGGGGCACGGTAGTACCGGGAACAGATGTAGCTCACCGATGGCTGGTTGGGTTCCAACTTTTTTGCCGATCCGAAATCGCAAATCTTCAACTGCACCGTGTGCGGATCAACAAGGATATTTGATGGCTTGATATCTCGGTGAGATATTCCAAACCCGTGTAAGTAAAGCATGGCTCTGGTCAATTGGAATGTGTATGCTTTCATATGGGGGTAAGGTATGGTGTATTTGGATTGTCGATAATACTTGATTTCGGCTTGTAAATTCGATGGTAGACACTCCATCACCAAGTTCTGGAACACCTCGTGGGAATAGCGGTCTTCCTTCTCAAAGAAATATCGCAAACTAACCACGTTGGGGTGGTTTACCAATCGCAAAATCTCCAACTCACGGGATTTATACTCGGTTTGCGCCGGCACTCGCTTGATGGCAAATGGCCCTAGCCAGGCGTCGCCGGTGGTGTCGGCGTGCTTCAATACAGCTTCAACGACGGTTCCGAATGCTCCTTCGCCTATTCTTTTGTATTCTTTTACAATCATGCGGTTTGTACTGGAGTCGTGGTTATTCACCACTCGACTAATGACGTACTGTTCCAAAGGCGCTGACTGGGGCATGGTTTTTCTTTCCTGGTTTCTTTTCTGGTTTCTTTCCGGTTCTGTTTCCTTGGGCTGGACTGTTCCTTTGGTGCGTTTGTGAAAGAAAGTCAACTTGGAAATCTATAAATTCTAACTAATACGGGAAGCAGTATTAAGGGTAACTTTGCAGGAAAATGGGGCTGTCTCTGGTGTTGTGGTTGTGATTATATCCAACAATTAAACAATTAAAAGGGAGAAAGGAGGGGGGGGGGCAAATCCAATCAACAAGTGGCGGTGATGTTGGGTCAAGTATAAGCAACACTGCGCGAGTGGAAACTAAGTATATATATATGTGTTTGTGTGTGCTACCTCGAGGTGTGGATAAACCTGTTTCCACTATAAATAAAACAATAAAACCCACAACGGAGGGGATGTGGTTATGTGCTGTGTTGTAGCGGTTAAGTATCGCGAGGTAAAGGTTAAGGGGGGAGGAAGTGGTGCTTGATTGATTACTGATTGGGTTCCGGATTAAATGTCTCCTCGGGTAGATGTCGCGGCGGGTAGCACAGTGTGCAGTAGTAAAGTGCTGTGGTTCTAACTAGCGAGAATCCAAGGACGGGAAAACTGGACGGAGGTAAATACAATGATAATCAAAGTCGGCACACACGCCTTTTTTTTAACCCTCCCTTAACTAACAAACTAATGGGGGTAGAAAGAAAAAACCGTCTCCAATTGGTGACCAAGATCTAGACCGTATAATATCACTAGTTACTGAATCAACCCAGTGGGGAACGTGATCTGTGTCTACTTTGTCTTATTTATTTTTCTATTTCTGCTGGGTGTCAAGTTCTATTTATCTTTTTCTTTGTGTGTTGTTTGTTTCATGTTTTGTTGTTGACACTTTAACTGTGAGTTGGCGTTTATGTGATGGGGATTTTTTGTTGTTCGTGATTGTGCGACATTTATGGTGGTGGGTACTGGGAACATGGTTTCTTCGTGGTAGGAAGGGGGTTTACCATGGTTAATTGGATCGGAAGAGGGAGGGGGGGAGTTTGAATAGATAGTATGGGAAAGGGGTTATGTTATATAGAACAGCAGTAGGTGTTGTGGATAAGTCTTCTTTGTAAATGGTAATATCTCTCTACTGGTTTTCTGGTACTTTCTCGTCTGATTATTGCGGAACTAGTTCATCACACCCGATATTAAAATGTCCCTTAAGGAATCAAAGAAATAGGATTCCACGCAATGTATCTATAACCAAGAGGAACCTCGAGGTGTCTGCATTTCTCCCATTGGGAATCACCCAAGGAGATTGACGTCTAGTTTTACCATTGTTTGGCTGCGATGGCTGCGCAAAACCAACTTGGCTTGTTTTACAAGGCAAAAGAACTGGAACTGTGTTTTATCTGGCAAAACTCTTGGTTATATAGTTGAGACTTTACAACTGGGGGGAAACGCAGCTGGTGCAGTGATTTGTCCCAGTTGCAAAGTTCGGTACGTGTAAATCTTCTGACAGACTGTGCCGCTACATACAACTATCCCTACAGACGAGAAGAAGGGCATAAAACTGGTGCCATGGTTAGGATAGCCATACTAACCGTGAGTTCTGTGCTGCCTGCGACAGTCAAGTCATGTCCCACACCTTAAAAACTCTCGGAATAATCGGAACTTTCCAGATCAGAGTCCACACCATGGACAGCTCTGCCGGAACCAAAATAAACCCCCTTTAAAAACCGACAAGACGATTCCAATTCTTGCGTAATTTCCAAGCGTTTCCAATCCGGGGTGTCGTTGTCGTCAATAAACAAATACAGCAAGTCCTTGCATTCAGCAACCCTTCGTTGCCAGTCAGTCATATTACATCCACGCAAGTTCAAACTCTGGATGCTCCCGGGAAACTTTAGTTGCCGCATACACTCCTCTGTGCCTCCAACCCCGCCAAGATCCAATACTAGCAATGTTTGCAAGTCGTGGAAGCTTCCCTTTATGTCGGACACCGGGTTGTTTCCGAGATACAACTCTTCGAGCGAACGCGGTAGCAGGTCAAGATCTACATAGGATATCGAGTTGGACCGGAGGTCTAATCGACGCAACCGGGGACACTCTGCCAAATTCAATTCCCTGATGTCCCTCACTCCGCTGAATCCCACGATAAAGCTCTCGAGTGATTTTGGGAAGTAAAGCGACTGCCCGGGGAGAGTAAAGTCGGCCTGGGTCAAGCGAAGGCACTTTAAGTTGGGGAAAGTAACCCGGAAATAGTCCTTGTGGGGAATTTTGTAACATCGTGTGCTGGGGTAGCTAATGTCCAAATATAGCAAGCTTTCCAGTACACTAAAGTCGAGGTTTTGTACCTTGGACCATACTAGCTTTAGTTTGATAAGATTGGTTGGTACTTGCCGCGCCTCTTTCAACGGATTGTTCGATAAGTTAAGGTCTCGCAAACACGGCAAGTCCGTAGGTACCTCGGTGAGATGATTGTGGGGTAGATAAAGGTACGCCAAATTACGGGGCAAATTGTCAAACCTGCAGTTGGCCGCAAAATGGTTGATTGACAAATCAAGGTGTACTAAATTGACAAGGTCTCTGAACCCCGGGTTGTTTATCGTGCTCAAGCGGCAGTTGGTCATCAGCAAACTAACCAAGGTGGTTGGAAATTGCAACTTCTCGAGCTGTAGGGCCCTCAAGCCGTGCAAATCCAAAGCGACCAAATGCGGCGGGAAGGTTATACGGTCCATTGATGAATCGAGTGCAAACCCCTCGATGCCGAATTCAATGGTGGTTATTGTTTCGGGAAATTGAAATCCGGGACATATTACTATATTCTCCACCCGGATCTGGAGCCCCACTAGCTTGGGGGGAAGGACAAACTCTTGTCTTAGTTGGATCTGGGAGGGCAGCTCGTGGATGCCAAAATTGCCGAGTTCGCAGCAGAAAGAGCTGGCGTGGATGTTCAAAAACTTCAAACTGTCGGGGAACTTGGGCCGCCGGAGTTGTCGAATATCTTCCAAGATTGCCGGTACGTCTGAAAGAGTCAACGACTCGAGATTGGAATAGGTGTCAAGCATGACTAAGTTGGATAAGTATGGAATAGCGGGTTTTTGCAAATAGGCGTGGTAGGCAATAACTAGATGGCGAATATTTTGCGGGAGAATAATGTCTTGCAAAGACACAACGCTAAAGTTCTCTCCCTTGAACGTGTCCAAGTATTGTAGGTGACTCAACCGGAACAGATTGATAACGGTCAGGTCATCGTGACAAATCGAACGAACATGCAAGTATCGTAACGCCGGAGGGAACGGGAGCGAGTAGTCACCCGCCTCAAGTACAAGTGAATCTATCGTCAATCTGGTTATGGTTGGTGGGAATGATGCCACATCGTCAACCATGACGTGGGACTCCACTAAGGACATCTCGGTGAGCACCAGCAGTTGTGGGGAGTTGAAAACTATATTCGGGTCCTTAACCCCCGTGATGTTGATTGTCGAGTGGATGTCACCGGCCGGTTGTGTGAACTCATCGTGGTAGTAAAATTCGAGGGTGGATGTTCTCAGCCCATGCTCATCGTGAACTATTACCCTGGAACCAGCCCTCAAGGACGACGGGTAGTTTCTCTGTAACGTGTCAAAATCGGCCGCCACGTGGAATTCTACAATTCGCGGTACAAGACGCGGGTGATTGGCCATAAGATCAGTGTATGACTTTATGCTATAGATGGGGGTTTCCCAAATCCCGGCTGGAGCACACCCCGGCATAGTCATGCCGGCACACTTGCCGTACTCCGGGTCCTCATCAATAGCGACAATTTCTTCTTCATCACTTCTGCGCCTGGGGAGCTCGTCCCACTCGCGTTCTCTGAGATAACTGATACTGTCGGTAAATTGTTTTCTGACGGTTAAGTGGCTATAAAGGACATTGACCGCGTATGGTTCCACGGCCGGAATGTCTTTTAGTATTAATAGACAATTGCGAGGAAGAAACCCCATTATAGTTTGGATTATCTCTGGCGGGAGAGAGAGGAATGTTTCTCCAAAAGCTGATCCGTGCATGTAGTTTGTAGGGAAGTAAGCGGGAAACAACCTTCCTTAATTGGAATTTACTCTACCCAAAGGTTATTTCAGGGAGTTTAGGAAACTGGCCAATAAGTGCTTGGCGACATACAGAGGTTTTAAGGTCTTTTTTTGCATTTCGCATATCTGCACGACCTTGCTGTTCTGACAGAAAGCAGCAAACTTCGCCAGCTACGGGGAAAACTGGCCGTCTTGGTGGATTTGGTGGTTGGTGGGGGAGGGGGGAACTGTTCTTGAAAATATGATCTTCTAGAGCCATGTGTGTGGAATTCTAATCACTGCCAAGTGGTTGTTTGGAAGAGGGGAATGTTTACGGTGCCTATTTTATTGTTGGTATATATGGTCCTCATTTGAATGACTGTGCCATTACGAGGAAAATTAGTTTATGTATCCTTGGGTGGGGGGAGGTTGGTGTATACAGCTGGAAAATTGTCCTGCTAAACTAGGAAGTACCTGTTTATATAAACACTTGCTATTACTTGACGGTCCTTTTTTAGCAAATTGTTGCAACGCTTTTTGCAGTAACTCATATCCCAGTTTTTTCCAATAACAAACCAACTTCACTGATCTGTAATATAAGCGTGACCAACAGAGTCCATTTCGTCAAACCCTTCTGTATATCCAGGAAGACCTAACAAACTTACCCATCCAGATGTTTGCGGTGGACACACCACTGGTTCTCTATATTACATAATCTCTTACGTAATACACTGACGGGCTTTTTTTTGTAAGGTCGAAAAATTTTCCCAAACCATCCAGCCATAGTAGCACGTATAGTAGCACACACACACACAATACACCAGCCCAGCCAAAACCCTCATAGTGACCATGTTTACTAATATATCCAGATTGGTTGGTAGACCCCAAGTTTCCATCTCCAGGATTCTTCGTCCTGCGAGCTTCCAATCTTCCTGGTGTTGTACTCCCCTCATTTCAAGACAATTCCAAACAACCACAGCCAGGAGTAGTGCCAACGTGGACACACCTGCACCTACACAGGAAAGCCAGCCAACTTCTGCACCTACACAGGAAAGCCAGCCAACTTCTGCACCTAAAAGTGCCAAGGAGAAGAATCTCACCAGTAATGTGAATGAAAAAGTTGTATACTGGAAGTTGTACGCTACATTTAACAGACATAATACCAGGTGTACATTAGTTGCTGTTGTGGAGGATGTGAATTTCTTGGAGAATAACCCCAATATGTCCTATAATGATAAAGTGTTGTACTATTTACAATTGCCCCACCGGCCCAAGATTTCCATTACTGCTGGGCAGCTAGGATTCAGAAAGTCCCAAAGACAGGAGTACGAGGCTGCGTTCCAGGTTGCGGCAAAGATGTTTAAAACCATTGAAGAGAGAAGACTAATTGGTCCTAACGATAAGGTTGAGTTGGTTTTAAAGAATTTCGGAAAGGGTAGACAAGCGTTCCAGGCGGCATTGTTGGGGAAGGAAGGGCTGAATATCAAGAAGAATATATGTCGGATGTGCGATGCCACGGTGCTAAGATTTGGTGGTTCGCGTCCCAAGAAACTTCGTCGTTTGTAGGTCTGTGTATGCGTGTATATATTATGGCACTGTCATGAGGGGTAGTGCTGTTATTGCATTTTACTTGTACATATTTATAAGGGCAATAAAAGGTGCGCAGTGATAAGAAGGTGTGTGGGAGGGAGGGATAGGTTAGTACGTTTCCAAACAGAAGCATTCCTAGTCTTGTATAGGTGGTTCTTACCCGGTGAAACTATCGAAGGTGCGAGTGGACTAAATAGATGGACGAAAAATGGTTTGGGTGTTTAAAATATATAGTGTGAGTTTCTGTTTGTGGGGGGGGGTGTTGTTGGCGCGACAAACCCCCCTCGAAACGGGTTGTCCTAAGGTATTGGTCTATCAGTAAGCATCCAATTATACTTAATAGTCTGTAATTCCCAGTCCTGACCAAGAGTGTCCCATTTTGCACCTTTGGGATATGGCTGCGAAAAAAAAAGAACAAAAAAACGGCACTTCCCTTATCAGTGGGTATATCGATTCTTGTATAGTTTCTTACTGGTTATATATTCGCTAACGGGCAGAGCAGTCGTCGATCTCAACCTTCCTCATACAGTGTGTGCCTCTCAGATTGGCACAATCAGTCAGGAATACATTGACAACTCCAAGCGGCGGTGTACTAGCAAACATAACTCCTACTTTCCCATTTGTATACGGATTGCAAATAGGTTCAGCTTCTCTCGTAAACTCCAAAGACCAGGAGACACATCCAGAAGGTGGTTATTACAGGAATCCAGTTCCTTCCCCAACAATTCCAATCCCCCCCCCTGGATAGTTCATATGCCCATTGCCCATTAGCATGTACACGCATCCACCCCTTATACTGGACAATCCTCATCTAGGGCTGCAACCCTACTCTAACCATCCAGCACGTGAATTTGTCCTGTATAGAAAAGTCTCTTTTTTTTTGTTGTATCTGTCAAATCTTTTTTTTTTCTCCCGTACACTCTTTCACTATTGCTGAAAATTGCATAGTGGGATTTTTTTTTTTGGTTAGGCGGGAAGAAGTGCGCACCAAACGAGTTGGGGGTTTGTACTGAAATTTTTTTCTATTTGATAGTTTCAACTTTTTCAAAACTTGGTCTAGCTAAGCAATATAATCAATAGTTACAATGGCTCGTATGTTATAATGAACTGCACAACGAAGACAGAGGAGACGAGAAGAGATTGCACGACTGAGGATCCTATCATGACTGTGAAAATAGGAAGATATGATGGAGTGGATGAGAAGGAGGAACCACGATGAGCACCTTGGAGGGGTGAAAGTGGAAAGACCATATCCAGTACTGTAGATAAATGCATCAGGTGTATATGGAAAAGGTTGGCAAACATACACAGAATTACCTGGGAGGAAACAGATTTGCATCTATATTTGATGCACCAATGTGTTATGTGTGGTGGCCATGAACGAGAGAATGTCCCTTGAATACGCCTAAACAAGATTGAAATACGCAATAGTGATGTTTCAGAAGACGCCAATATCAATCCACATACTCCCCAGCCAATAGATCTCGTCCTTCTGATTGTCTAACAACCAGGTTTACTAACTCAACTCTTTTTAGCAAATACTAAAGCTACTGCTGCTAAGAAGGCTGCTTTGAAAGGTACCAACGGTAAGAAGGCTTTGAAGGTTAGAACCTCCACCACCTTCAGATTACCAAAGACCTTACAGTTGACCAGAAGTCCAAAATACCAAAGAAAGGCTGTCCCTCACTACAACAGATTGGATGCCTACAAGATCATTGTTGCTCCAATTGCTTCTGAATCCGCCATGAAGAAGGTTGAAGATGGTAACATCTTGGTTTTCCAAGTTGACTTGAAGGCCAACAAGAACCAGATCAAGGCTGCTGTCAAGGAATTATACGAAGTTGACGCTCTCTACGTCCACACCTTGATTAGACCAAACGGTACCAAGAAGGCCTACATCAGATTGACTGCCGACCACGATGCTTTAGATGTTGCCAACAGAATTGGTTATATTTAAATAACATGTTTATTCTAATATAAAATCACGACTTTTGAGAAAAGTTCAGGCTTGTGTGTATCATGTTCAACTTGTATTTTACAATTTCTTGTTTAGGTTTAATATGGGAAATATAATATCTTTATATTCATAAATATGCAGACAAATAGGCTCTAAACAAGCGTGCTCAAGGATGAGTCAAGTGTCCAGTAGCCAAACCTTTGGCCACTGCTCAAGGCGGTGATTTGTCGTCTCAACCGGAAGTGCTGCACTTTCGAAGCTCCCAATAGGGTGTTCATTCTCTCCTCGATGCCAGTCAAGTCGGTATAAACTTCTTCCACTTCCTGCACGGCAAAGAAAGCACACAAGTCGCGTTCTTCTCTTATATCCACCAGGAGTTGGTGGTGGTTTTGGTCTCGCAAAATCAACTTGAACGGAGCGAGTTTCATGGTTCGCAAGTACGGTTTGATAACCACGGGTTTCCGGGGGAGCATTCCCCATACTGCAGCCTTTACAACGTAGGTTCTGTGCAATTGCTGCTCCGCCAGATCAGCTGGCTGCTTGAGTAGTTCCTGTATGCTTGTGGCCACCACAAGCGACAGCAGGGGCGGTGGTATTTTGGCACTATCGGAAGACGTTTGTTGGCGAGCAGGCGATTCCATCGTGCTGGTGACGATCTCACACTCTTGTGTATCAACTGGAGGTTGGGTCTGTGCTATCTGGGTCTCGGATACCTGGGTCTGTGAGTCCTCCATTATAGCCTGCCCAAACAAGAGATCCAGCCCCCCGATGACGCGTCGTTTGGGCGGTGGGCCTGACAACTGGGATTCAATGCCCGCTTGAGTCTCGTTTGCTGGGGTGAGGTACCGACCTAGATCAAACAAAGTGGAAAGAATCCGGAATTGAAACTCTACTGTGGTGTCCTTTATCCTTTGCACCAACCCGTAAAACTCGCTGCACTCTCGGAACAACGCCAGAACTTCGTCCTTATTAGTGGCAACCCGGATCAGCGTGCATGTCCCTCCAACAGTCTCCCCTGTCGAGCTGGTGACGAGCTCAAACTCAACCATGCAGGGGAAGAAATCATACCGAAGACCATTGGCCTTAAGGGTGATATACCCGGTGTCGGACTCGGCTCTGGTTAGTTTGTTCTTGATGAGCTCGTACTTGGCATCCAGAATATACACCGAAAAGAGCGTGTCGTGCTTGATCAAGGCCCCGCCAATCTTATACTCCTGTCTCATTCGTTTCGGTAGCGAAGGGTCATGGTCGTAGGAGCTTTTCACCGACTTGGGGATGGATGAAAGATCGGTAATAATGAGGTGGCCGGGGACATTGCGTTTTGGTGGTGGTGATAGTCCCACAAGCAACACCGGAAGTGACGCCTGGTACTGACCATTCCGTACCGAGACTGCGTTGGGGAGGTGTCGTAGTGATTTAATCGTCACCATATCCATCTCTTACTTCTGTCCGTGCCGTCCTTCCCTTAAAACGTTTACTGGAGAGTGTTTTTCGATGCCCTTGTTGACCTCTTGGTACACTTACTGATCTCTGGATAGTTTTTGTTTTTTGTTTTTTTCCTCTCCACCTTGATAAACCATACACGCTTTAACAGGCACTTTGTGACTGGGCTGATACTTTGTTCTTTACTATAGAAACATCACGAACCATGAAAAGTGAGTAGTTGTTTTTTGTTGATCTTCAACACACCCACAATTACTAACACCAATTTCGGTTTAGAAGGGAAATTACCTAAATTATGTAAACGGCTAGAATCCCTCCATGGCCAGGTGTCTGGGAAGGCGTTATCCCCAGCCACATCGGCCACTGTTCCTGAGAATTACCTCGAACAAGGGTCTCAGGATGAGGAAAGCGGTGATAGATGGATTGGGTCCGATCTTCTGAAGTCGTTGCGGTTCTACCAAGCAGCGTACACTTCCTATCTTCGTGCAGTCGAACAAACGCCATCTTTGGATGCGTATTATAATTCGTGCCGGTTGCTATTCCAGGTATATACCAACTACGTCAAAACTGATGGGGTCGAATTAGACGAGCTAACTAATATAGGCGCAGTGTTTACTAACTATTCGGTAGTGCAAGGGTTACAGAATATCGTGAATGCACACGAGGTTGCTATTCAAATGACCAAGCGTGACTCGCCACAGGGTGTACCTTCGGATTTGGTGTTCAACACTGGCGTGGTGTATACGGAAATCCTTGAAGAAGAGCAGGAGAATGGCACCAGCGATTTCGCCGGCTTGCTTATTGTGTTTACCAAGGCTAGTGCGATATTTACCGAACTAATGAACAAGCAAATGGCTGATTTGGAGACGTTTGTGACTGAATTGAATGAAATCCTGTTTGGGCAGGAGAACAGCCCTGTAACCAGCGCGAATGGACTGGAAACCCAGCAGGAAGAGGTGGAGTATGTAAATGTAGAGTCGGTTCAGCCTACAGATTTGTATGAAACTGTATTGGCGTCGTATAGAGCTATCCAGGCATTGTATGAAAATGTCACCCTGGATGTACAGTTGGTTCAGGTTAATGGTGCAGTTCTGTCGTTGCTACAATTAAGCGACCAAGTAGCCCAGGTCTTGGTTGAGCGGTTTAGTGAAGATTCACCAAATAAAAACAGTATGGTTGCAAACATTTCCCTGGACCAGGTGAATGAGTTGTCTGTTATTAAGACAGCCATCCTCAGCATATCGCAGCTAGATGTGCTTAAAGTGATAGATCTATGGAGTGATGATGTACTCCCTGCCTGTCCAGAGAGGTATATGGTTGCATCAGACAATTTACAAACATTGCTTGAGCGGAATGATATCACTCTTGCGTATATAAACACCCAAGGCAGCGATTCCGACAAGGAGCTTTACTGGAGATGTCTTACGGCCCAGTCTTCATTCCTCAAAAAAGCACAGGAGCTCTTGTCTGCTGCCTTGAACGAACGGAGCAGAGCGCCATCGGGAGTAGAGTTGGGTATAGGGTCAATGGTTTCTCAGTTGAGCCAGGTGATTATTGCCCGGGCCGATATAGAACTACAACGGTTGCAAATACAGGGGTTGGAGGCAGCCACAAAAAGTGGCAACGTTTTGTTGCAAAACGCAAAGACCTTATTGAAGAGCGCCATGAATGTGGCCAGCCGAGATGGTGGGTTGCGTGAACGGATAAGCGAAAAGTTGCAACGGGAGAAGCGTAAGAGTGAGGCGGTTTTCCGGATGTGTTTACTAGAGGGGAAAACCTCTATTGAGGACTTGGATAAAATCTTAACCAGGAAGAGATGGACCAGGGAGTTGCCGGTGGTTCAGAAGTTGGGCTACTACGACGCATTTGGAGCTGGTGCAATCAGAGAATAAGTTACGTGTGTGTGTGTGTGTTTGATGTGTATTAAAACCCTTATATAAACGAACCTATAACCGAAATAAACCAAGCCGTTATAATAAACAGCTGCAATAAACAACCCTGTCATAATAAACAGCCGCAATAAACAAAAGCTGCAATAAACAAAAGCTGTCTCATATTATCTGTTCATGAAAATATTGTTGCTGTTCGTATTGTTGTTCGTAGTGTTGTTCATGTTGTTGCTCGGGTTGCATTAATGGTATGTCCGTCATGTTGCTGCTCCAGGCTGACTGGTCAGCCTGCAGTTCTGGCATACAAGGAGATGCCTCAAAGATGGGGGACTGGAGGTAGTTCAACGTTAGAGACGGGTTCCGTTGTGCATTAATCACGATTCGCACGATGTTAATTTTGATTAGGTAAACAAACCACAAGATGAGCTTCATAGTTCCAGTTTACTCATTAGGAGATGTTGCAGGAGAGTAAACAAAAGTACAGCCATAAACAGAAGGAACCATCCTCCATTATATAGTTATGGTGGCTAAATTAAATTACTAAGCTGCAGCCTCATAGTTACAAGGGGCACTGATCATGTTTTCTTGTTTCAGGTTGCACGTGCCCACTGTAAACCCCGAATTAGGATATGTAGTGTAGTGTTAGGAGTTTTGGTGGGGGTTTTATGTAAGCATGCTGACTAAGAGATGTATGATTTGGCAGGGTACATTGACGTTACATGGGTTAATCTAGAGCGTCATTGTTAGGGTCATTGTGAGGGTCATTGTGAGGGTCATTGTGAGGGTCATTGTGAGGGTCATCGTTAACGTCATCCTGTGAATGGAGTATACAACTCATCGCAATGTCTGTCACGTGCACATCATGTGACCCCGCTGGCTTGTTAACGCTTTGTACGCTAAGCCATTTCGCAAGGTCCTGGTGCTACACCAGGGCGCAGTTGTGTATTTAGGAGAAACTAAATTATAGTGTGCCAGGATCTATCCGTGATACGTTTATGCTTCTACTGTCAATAGACGAGCTTGAAAAGGTTAACCTTGCACCTCAAAAAGAAACCAGAGTTAACCTTTTCAAGGTCCCATTCATGACTCGCATGTCGTGCTGGTGTACCATTCAGGATGGCGTTTCGTGGTCTCTCTAAATACCGAACAATAGTAACTTACTGACTGAACCCAGCAGCTGGTGGTTAGTTATGAAAAGACCACCAGCTGTATTCATCTCTAGAAATCCACCAATAAGCACCATTAAGGTGTGTTCTGGGATTACATCATTGCACATGGTAATGACGTCGCAATATGCAACATAGACGATGAGCACACAATGTACAATTACGACCGTTACTTGTTTGTGTTTGTTATGCTTCATTCATTTCTCATTCTGCAACACTACAACAAACCACACGTTCCACACATACACAAAATTATCAATGGTTACAAGAATTAAATACAAATATTATGTACAAGTACAGACTAATCACCTCTTACTTACCGGCAATCAATTTATCAAAAGCAGGAATCAACGACTGTGCCAACGCGAACGAAAACACCAACTTAGGTCCGGTAGTCAACAACTTAGGAGTCAATCCCTTGAAGAAAGCCGAGACTCCTTCGGTTCTAACCATATTCTTCAAAATGGTAAATCCGGATTGGGGGTTGTCAAAGTTCTTGTTCTGGATTCTGGTCTTGATAACGTCCAATGGAGCCGAGACAATCAACGAGGCCGAGGCTCCGAAAATAGAGGTAATGAAATTCTGGGTCCAGGTGGCCTGAGAGTAATCCTTCAAGCCAAAGATATACTCCTTGGCAAACGAGTTACCACCAAACAAGGCGAACGAACCTGGAGCGTTTCTAGCTGCCGTCCATCCCCAACCTCTGTATAAGCCAAACCCTTCGTCGCTGATAATCTTGAGGAAACCTCTGCCCCGGAACGATTCTGGGTTGGTTTGACGCTTGATCTTCAACACATCCAAAGGCAACAATACAACTTCACCAATGCCAATTAACGACCCAGCAGTGGCAGACATCAACGCCTTACCGGTCTTAGGACCAAACAAGTTGTCGTAGGTATCCTTAAAGTTCTTGGTTAAGAATTCATTGGCAAATGGCTGGCCACCGTACTTGTACACTCTTTGCAAGATCTTGTAACAAGCAGCATACCCTAACCCGGGGAAAAGCGAGAACAATCTCTTACCTAACGCATTAGCGGCCTGGTCCTTGAAGATAACTTGGTTTAAGTGAGAAGCCGAGGTGATCTTACCGTGGTTGGACATTAATCTTTTCGAGATGGTGTCAACTGGATGGAACACGGCAATCTCACAGATACCGGCGGAAGCAGAACCTAAGACTCTGGCAGTACCAGATTGCTTCTTGTCTGATTGCGAGTGAGCGGCTGGGGACATAATACTGACGACGTAGCAAGAATACTGAGGAGTATGTGGGTGCTTTGTGAATACAAGTAGTCTTAATCGGTATCACAGGCTCAATAAGAAAAAGAAAAAAAAAACGGCTCAATCTCGAATGAAAATTTTTTTTTTGTGATTTCCGCTCGGCCTATGAGTCAATACCGCGGTTAGGGTTGTATTGCCTATTTGGGTAATGGAGGTTGTGTTTCGAGGATTTGGATGGGGGGAGAGTAGATTAGAGGATGTGTGGTATGGGGTGGTGGAGTCTGGGAGTTTGGATGCAAGGTGTTTCCTATCTGGTTGGATTTAAGGTTTGTAGATAGACAGTATATGGTGCAGGTGTTGCGCCACTTTCTTGCCGTCCTCTTATGGCATCTGCGAGTACGCTTGCCTAATGGGAAATTTGCTCTTGGGCTGGTTTGTAGGTGTATAGCCCTATATGCAAATGTCGTTTCTCTGTGAATGTCGTTTCTCTGTGAATGTCGTTTCTCTGTGAATGTCGTTTCTCTGTGAATGTCTCCTCTCCGACATTTCCCTCCATCACCAAATATAAACCCAACCACCCCCATCCTGTCCTCTCTAGCTCCCTGCACCACACACAATGTCGGACATCCTCGAGGCCTACAAGCAAAGTCTCGCCGAACTCACCTTCAACTCGCGCCCCATAATAGATAACCTCACTATTATCGCCAAAGAAAACCCCCAGGTGGCCGATGGCATCATAGATCTCATCGTGTCTCGAATTAATAAGGCAATCCCCAACCAAAAGCTCTTTGTGTTATACCTCCTCGACTCCATATGTAAAACTATAGGTAATCCATACTGCATACTTGTGGGAGACGAAATATACAACCTTTACAGTCACGTGTTCCAGTTGTCTAATGAAACCGTACGTACAAGACTAGTGGCGCTCTTTGAGACTTGGAAAGTGTCCAAAATCAGAGGCACCAACGACTTGTTGTTCCCGCTGCTGCAGATTGAAAAGATCCTGGCGTTCTTAAAGAAGGCCGGGTATCCAAAGCTGAAGATACTGGCCCTCAGCAATAAGACTTTGATTGATGATATAAACAAGTTGATTCCGGTGTTTGAGAGTAAGTTAAGGAATAACCGCAATGATGGGAAGCTAAACGATCGCTATAAGGCATTGAATCAGTTGAAGATGATTTTAAGCAAACAAACTATGAAACCAGCAGAACTACAAGCCGTGCAGAACCAGTTAAATAGTATTAAGGAGCAAGAATTGTCTACTCCTCCAGTGAGGTCTCCTATCCCTTCTACGAGTTCTATCGCCACCACCACCGCCATCACCGCCACTGCCACTGCCGCTGCCACTGCTGGTGCGTCTACAGCGTCTCTAGTTAAGCCTTCTGGGTCTGCGGTGGTTAAACCTCCAAACCCAGCGTTTGCTCTATTCCAGCAGCTCGTATTTTCCGGGTTGGTGAAGAAGGACCAAGAACCGATCCCGGGTTCGAAACCGGTCTATTCCTTGGTGATTCCCCTGATGAAATACGTCAAGCAGGAAGGAAGCCTTCCGGGAAGCTCCATATTGGAGGATATTTTATCTGCCAGCAGCAACTCGTCCATACAGCGATCCGAGTACGAGAAATTGAAGTTTGGGGAGCTTTTGATTATCAATAGAAAAGTCACCACTGCCGCTAGTTTGCAAGAGTTCATCAATACTAATAAACCCAGTCGTCAAACACGCAATTTGCTCTATGATTCCAAACCTTCTAAATGCTCTCTCTGCGGCAAGAGGTTCACGGACGATTCTGAAGGGGTGACTAAAAAACGGCTTCATTTGGACTGGCATTTCCGGATTAATAAGAAACTATCGTCTAAACCCGGTGGCAGTGTACAGTCACGTAACTGGTACTTGGATGATTATTCTTGGGTGCATTTTAAGGACGAATCCTTATTGGAGTTTGCCACTCCTGAAACCAAGAACGATAGTGGCCAGGACGAGGTTTCTGCAACGACTTTATTGCTGGGGAGCTCCAGTAAAGTACCGTTTGTGGTTATTTCGTCTCTGGATTCAAATATGAATAACACCTGCACGATTTGCCGTGAACAGGTTAAAGCCAGCTATAATGACGATATTGGAGAGTGGTGTTGGTTTAACTGCATCAAGAGTCCTGGAGAAGGCAAGCACAGCCGTAAGATTGTGCATGCCAGTTGTTATAATGAGTCCACCAGGAAAAGAGAAGGAGAGAGCCAGCCGGAGTACGATGGACGTGGGAAGAGAGTCAAGCACGAATAGTGATTATGACAAGTGTATTTGTCGTTCTACAAGCTATAGTTTATGTAGGGATATTTTGGGAGGGGGGGGGTTGGTGCTTGGACAGAGGTATTGATTGTGTAAATGGGTTATATAGAAAAGTTGTCATTATACATACCTGCAGACTTAATAAATATGCTCTCGTTTTCTTTTTTATACACATATATGAACAGAACAAAAGTACATACAAGAGTCTGATTCATGGGTGGTGGTCCATCTATTGCTGACCCAAACACTTCAAGATATCAGACCAAACCTTGGCTGGCTTCTGAGAAGCATCAACACCCGACCAGATACCGGTCTTCTTGTAGTATTCGACAATTGGTTCAGTTTGTTTGTGGTAGGTGACCAATCTCTTCGTCAAGGCATCGGCGTTATCGTCGGATCTTTGCACCAATGGCTCACCAGTCAAGTCATCGGTCATTTCCTTCTTTGGTGGGTTGAACAACTTGTGGTAGGATCTACCGGAAGCTGGGTGAACCAATCTGCCGGTGATTCTGGCCACTAACAATTCGTCATCAACTTGCAACTCAACTGCGTTCTGCAAAGGAGTCTTTCTGTCAACCAACATTTCGTCCAACTTCTCAGCCTGGGGGATGGTTCTTGGGAACCCGTCCAAGATGAACCCGTTGCTACAGTCTTTGTTGGTTTCCAATTCAGACTTGATCATGTTAACCATGATTTCGTCAGACACAAGACCACCTTGGTCCATAATCTTTTTTGCAGCAACACCCAATTCCGTCTTGGCAGCAACTTGGGCTCTCAACATGTCACCAGTGGCCAAATGACAGGCACAGAACTTGTCCTTCAAGTTTGGCGCTTGGGTACCCTTACCAGCACCTGGTGGACCGATGAGCACCATACGGATGGATTTGGGAACATTGGGGATAATGCCGGCCTTTCTTTCCAAATCTTGGATTCTTTCTTGCAATTTGTGCACGGTTTGCTTTAAGTCTTCAATGGTCATGCTTTCTATGTGTTCTGGCTATTAAAGATGGTCAGGAACTGCTATAATTCTTTGTACAAAGAAGATGGAATGAAAATATCTCGAAGAGGGTTTGTTGAAAAAAAAAAAAAGTGTCTTTGAATTGGCAGGTTTTTGTGGAGACTTTTCATAGGCTGGTTGCCGCGTCTCACCTGTGTCGCAGTGCAGTGGAAATTATGTCCCGGAGTCAAAAACTGCTAGGGCAAGAAATAGAACGAAAAAAAAATGTCTGTCTGTCGGGCAAGTTAGGGCGAGAAGAGGAGGAAGAGAGACGGGGAAAAAAATGGGTACGGGTGTGAATGGAACGATTTAATTGGCCGTGGCGGGCGGAGTCGGAGTTTTTTTTGTTTTGTTTTTGTGTGTGTTTTATTTTTGGTAAGGGGATTATGCATGAGAGGAGTGCAATTTATTAACACCCCCACTTCAAAAAACATCCGGCTCTGGTTCCGGCTCTGGTTCCGGCTCTGGTTCCGGCTCTGGTTCCGGCTCTGGTTCTGGTGATCTGTGACAGGGAGTTCGGATGTATTGTTAACTGCTAGTGTAGACTGATGGTCTTTATTCATCGGATGTGGTCCAGCAAATGTGGACCTGGGATGGGGGGGTTAGTTTACGATTCTCCGGTTTGTTCTACCGAATGTAACATTAAATTACACGTGCCTTATCCTTCCACTGGTCCGAGCGGTGTAATCCCCATTTGTAATTGGTTCCGAGTTTTGTGTTCCCCCTGTTGCTTTGTCTAATGTTATCGGCAAAACGGCGGCTTCGACGAGGATATTGCGTTTGGTTCTTTATTAGTGACGGTTGTTTGGTGGATACCATGTATCGCTGTTATGGTGTGCATTTATGTTGCTGGATATTTTTGCTTGTCTTTTTTTGTTTTTTTTTTCGCAGCCGTTGTTTTGTCCCAGAACTCTTCACAGATATAGAACTGTATACCAGTAACAGGGTGACCACATCCCTTTACAAGACTCGCAAACAGTCACCTTGGCAAAGCAGTGACATAACACCGGCTGCCCCGCTCTACAGATTCACCCCAAAAACACTAGGGTGTATACATGCCGAGGTTAAATGCGATGCCATATAGATTAAAATACAATAACTCCTAACAATTAAAAGTCTATTAACAAATATTGATCCAAAATTTGTGCTTATAAACTCTCTCCGTTTACAAAACACAGATTAAAAACACATTAAAAACTCACACAACATCTCCCACAAGAACTGAATATTACCAAACTAATGCCACAACAAGCCATCATGCCACAACAAGTACTTCCTCCCAAGCCTAATACTGATAGGTATGGATTTCTGGTACATGCTCCACTTTAACCAACGGTCTGTAGATAGGCTTCCACATTTGCGATTGCACCCACTTCAAACAAGCGCCAAACTCACGGGGGACATTCACAAACCCACCGTCGGGTCTTCTCTCATTCTCCACACGTGCACTTCCCTCTTCCAAAGACTGCAAAATCACCGCCGTGGCCACATGAGCACTAACCTCGTCAATCTCTTCCAATCTTGGCAACAACCCATTCTTGGGGTTGGCCATCTTGGGCGACATTGACGCAAGCTTGTCAACAGCAGCCGATACCATCCCGTCGGAAATAGTGGTGCATCTAGATAATACCGCACCAAGACCAATGCCCGGGAACGTAAAGCAGTTGTTGTTCTCGGAAATGTAGTATCCATCCACGGGCTCAAATGGAGAACCGGTGGCAATTAGAGCATTGTTGTCGGTCCACTTCATAATATCAACCGGGAACGCTTCGTGCAATCTTGTGGGGTTGGAGAGTGGGAACACAATCGGCTGGGGATTGTGCTTATACATCTCCTTGATGACCTGCTCGTTGAACGCACCTGCTTGGGTAGAACACCCCACCAACACCGTTGGCTGGACATGCTTAATCACATCCACCAATGAAGTGGTGTTGATATCGGCCCAGTCTTGATGAGGATCGGCATACCTCAACTGTGCTGGTGAGGCCTTGTCGGAATTGTCCAAAATCAACCCATATCTGTCCATACAGTGGATTTGTGCCCGAGCTTGTTCACGGGTGGCTCCATGGGACACCATGTGGTTCACAATCTGGTCAGCTATACCCAACCCGGCAGACCCGGCCCCGTAAATCAACACTTTGGTGTCAAGCAAATCACGTTTGGAGAATTGGAGAGCTGCGGTTATTGACGCCATAACCACCGCACCTGTGCCTTGGATATCGTCATTGAACGAAGGCAACGATTCACGGTACTTGTATAGCATTTCACGACCGGTGCTAACCCCGAAATCCTCATAATGTAACACAGCGCTGGGGAACCTCGTCTTGACTGCCGTGATAAACTTGTCGATAAAGTCCCAGTACTGTTCACCACGGACCCGGGGCATCTTGTTCCCCATGTAAAGGTCATCGGTTAGTAACTTTGGGTTATTGGTTCCCACATCGAGCACCACAGGCAAGACACGGCCAGGGTGGATACCACCACACAACGTCATCAACCCCAACTTGGCAATTGCAATTCTCACACCACCAACCCCTTGGTCACCAATACCTAAAATACCTTCTCCATCAGATACAACTATGTAATCGATGTCCTTATCTTCTCCGTATGCCCCCAAACGGTCGTCGATCGAGTCTGGGTCGTTTATGTCCAAAAAACACCCCTCTGGTTTCCTGAACCGGTGAGAATATGCTGCAATGGCATCTCCTTCGGTGGGGGTATAGATAACCGGCAACATCTCCCGAATATGGCGTCTAACCAATTCGTAGTATAACACCTTATTCTGGATTCTCATGGAGGTTAAGAAATCGTTCTTGGCGAGAGGGGTTTTCAAGAAGCAGAATTGTCTGTATGCACGGGCTACTTGTTCATCCAAGGAGTTGATCTGTGCCGGTAAAAGCCCATTCAACCCGAACGCCCTCCTCTCTTCCTTGGTGAATGCCGAGCCCTTGTTAAAGATTGGCGAGTTCAACAAGGCAAACCCTTCCAAATCACACTCAATTGGACCTTCAATAGATAACCTGGTGGTTTTGGGCTTAAGAGCAGCAATAGCAGCACGGATATCCACGGGGGTTTTGATGGTGTGGGTGTGTACGGCAGTGTGCTTTACTCCTGGCCCACGGGCCACAGAAGTGGCATATCTTTTGAACTGCATGGAAGCAGCATGTTTATTAGTAATGTTTAACATTTGGGTTGCAATTTATGATGCGATGTTTGATATAAAGAGTTGCCGATTAAACAGATGGTCCTGAGTAAGCAACAATAGATGGAAATTGGAAATTGGAAATTGGAAAATGCAACCTCTGGTGTAGTTTCTCGGTGGTTATTGGTTTAAACTGTCATACAAATTGATAGTATTGGAATAGTAACCAAAAGTACCCTAACCTGGAATATCAACCAAAACAAGCAACAACCCAAAAGAAAATGAACAATGCGAATTCTACACCAACCGAAACCTGAATTCAACCAACGAGGGGATATCCAGAGCTATTTATATCCACAGAGAGATGAAACAAGTGTCCTCTTTACGTCTTTTCCTCTTTCCTTTTTTTTATGTGTTTGCCTTGAAGGTTTGGTTAGTTCTGCCCTTTTATTTTTTCACATTTATTTTTTTTTCTTAGTCTTTTTTTTTTGTGCGTGCAATTAACACCATTGTTTATTTGAGTTTTCCTTCCCCAATTTTTTTTTTTTTTTGGCTTGCGTCCTTCCAATTATGTAGGTTTGTTTTCTACAGCATTTCCGCTATCTTGGGCAAAAAAAAATAATTAAAAAAAATAAATATAAAGGCGCACTTCCGGTTAAAGAAGGATTTCTTTTTTTTGGCAGCGCTTTTGTGCGTCCTGGTCTTTGTTGGCGGTTGTGGTGTCGCGGTGTCGGTTCCGATTTGATCCTTGGTGGTTCTTTGTTGAAAAGAGGGGCGGACTAGCGGCGAGGTTTCCCTATATGGCCAGATATGTAAGTGTGTTTGCGTGTGCAGTTACCCAATAGAGCGTTAACACAGCAGGCTGAGACGAGTAGTAGGTTGGACATTGTGTTACCTGGACTTGAAGGGTGGGTTTACATATGGAGAATGCAAGGCGTCAAGAAATGCGGAGGAAAGCGTCAAAAGCAAGGCACCAAAATAAAAGCATCACGCTAAAGATGTGGGTACGATTACCTATCGCCTTGCAACAACTAATACGACATTGGGAGCTGGTTTCTGCCTGTACCTTTCTATATACACTATTGTTTCTCCCCACCAACAGAAGTATAGGCGACAATCAATGAGAGGCGGCCTGCGAGAAGAGAGAACTGCGCCATTATAGAGGTTGGACTTTCCCCGGTATTCTCGTTACTCGTGTTCAAAAGGCCCTGGAGACATTGCTGCAGCGGTGGGGGGAAGGAAAATGTCGCACTAAAATGCAACCACGTCCAAGGTTCCCCCTCGTCTTTAGTTTCTATGGCCACACATCGGTGGTAAGAACACCACCTTTACCCGAATGGCTTTCCTTTTGCCGTGCTAGTTCTCCGTCGAAACATATAAACCAGTCACCCATAATCGTTATTTGTAGCCCGTGCCAACGATCTCGTATACAGAATGGTGATCTGTTCCTCTGGGAAAATCCGCATCGGAGTTGCAATACGAATGTCGCAGATTGCACGTCACCGATAATCCCCCCCCTCTCAAGAGTGGTTGGTTTGCTTGATCCGATTTTTTCCATGTCCAAACGAAAATGTTGCAAAGTTAAAAATTTCTTTTATTTTTTAGCATTGTTGTGTTTTGCTTCCTCTACGCATAGCGATAGAACGGTGCTGCAGTATCGACGTAATAATGGAAACCCTGCGGGAAAAAAAAAATATATGTGGGCCATATCTCACCCTCCACATTACACAAACGCCTTGATGAAAAGAGGAGACGGATTATCAATGGAGTATTCCCCAAAAATACGTCGTTGGGAAAAACTGAGGGGTAGACCAACCAACACAGTGGATAAACTCGGAAGAACCTGGTGAGGAGGGGAATATCCGTTATTGGTTTAGTGTTTCCCTTGGTCGGCGTTCTTGGTAAGTGTCCTTTGTCCTGGTGCCCAGGTCCAACCCCACCCCTAATTGGTGGTCTTCACCAAAAACTGGGCAATAGAAACTACCAACAGTCGCCAATACAAACCCAGACCATATCCACTCCCTCTAGTTAATCTGCAGTGCGTGTACGCCCAACAGTCCCAGTCCCCGAGCTGTAGTGCTGCTGTTCCGTCTAGTCCATCATTCCTTCAAACCCTGTCCACTATTAACCACGTAAGAGATAATACCCTTAAACGAGCAAAACTACTGCAAGCCGGAAAATTTCGGAATTTTCAGCTAAAAAAAACGCCCTGCGGGTTTTTCCGTGCCAACAAGTGGAAACATAAACAATGAGGCTGAAATCGCCACACTAAAGGAGGGGAAGATTTACAAGGCCGGTCCGGTCTACTGAGATTGGGGGGGGGGAGCCGACCACCACGGCAATATACGGGTTCACGCAAACTGTGGTGGAAAATAAAATTATCGCTTTAAGCCTTTGTATTTCACTTCCCCAGTGTCGTGTCGTTATCAAACGGAGATATTAACTCTCGTGCAACAGAGTTGCAGCCACTACAACAGGCCTCTAAATAAACACGTGATCAGTAATTACCTAGTTAATCAATTTAATATCTATAGTGTAGTCATCTACTCTACCAATAATAAAGTGGTTCTCGTTAACGATAACCTGTCTCAAGTTTACCAATCGGGTCCCGTCCTCTATTAAGCATCTGATTTCGTCGCTGACACCCCCGGCCCCATCTCTCCCTCCTCCACTAACCCTCAGGTACACTCTCTCGAACTCAACCAACCCCACCTGACTCTGTCTGGCATTTAGTATTTTGTTAGACCAGCCGAGCTTGGTTAGCGACGTGCTCTGCCTCTTGATAATCTCCCATACCCTCACACTTAGGAAGGCTGAGGTGTGCTTGCCCAAGACGTTGACATACAATGCCGATAGGGAATTAGCTGGAAACGAATCAATGAACTTGTCAAAGCGGATATTCTGACACGTTATTCCAAGCTCAGTGACCTGAGGAAGGTACTGGGGAAGCGCTTTCAAGTCCTCTATTCGGGGTGGGGTTTTGGTGAATTTCAATTCCAAGGACGTGAGGTTGGCTAAGTTGAGTCCCGTGGCTGCTGGCATGGCTGCGGGGTGGAGCAACGGGGCAAAGAACAGAGCTTTGTCGCAAATCTCAAACGAAAGGTGTCGCAACGACAAGCCCAGGTCGATGGTCATCATTCGCAAACTCTGTTCCGACCCATTGAGTATGCGTAGGGAAGATAGGCATCTACAGGAATTGACAACTGTCCAAATGTCTGCATCGCCGGTGTTAATGGTTAGTTTGGTAATCGTGCAACTGTCGGCCAACTCCGTGGGCTGGTTGATCCACAACTCCCGAAATGTCACCTTGAGGCAGGCCAAGGCAGTCAACAAGCTGTGTCCGTGTCCGTGTTCAAATGATATGTTTACTAACGGACTGGCTTTGGAGACGCGGGAAAGAATCTCGCTGGGAAGGTTATCCGAATAAAACACAATCTCATTCACAATACTAAAAACTGGACTGCAGCAAATCTGTCCAAACTGGTCGAGGCTAACAACGGTGAACCTTCGATAAAATGGAAGATCCACAACCCTCAATTCTGGTCCGCCATTGTTGACGTATATCGAGCGAAATAACCTCCCCGTGCATAGTACGTACATTCTATGATTGACTAGGCGCAAGGGGAGAATATCTGTCTGGGTTAAACGGTCCATAATATCAAGAATGGTTTCATCCGGAAGCGAATTGAGCGACATTGTTGAGGCTGTGGGGAGAGTTATGCATCCCCCAGGAGGGTTTTGTTGGGTGGTTAATCCTCCCGTAGCGTAACTAGGTGTTGAACTTTGGGTCAGGATGGAAAGACGAACGAGTTCTAAGGAAGACACCATGCTCGGTGATGCCGAGACGGTTCTTTGGTTTCCAGCAGCAGGTATAGATCCTCTCCCCAGTCGGTATAATCTAGCAAAATCAAAGTGTTATCCAGCAAAAACAACTATAGCAAGTAGACACTGTGTATAAGGAAACCCCACCCTACCAGCAGACTCAAAATAACTCAGTAGGACCGGTTTTATATTTTATGTTTCGAGGAAGCCTCGTCTATATTTCTGCACCGATCAAGTTCAATCTCGATCTTTTTTTGTTATTAGTAAGGATCCCGGCTCTAGTTCACACAGCAGCATATCTTTTGCTTGCTATCCCTCCCCTCTCTCTCTCTCTCTCAAAGTTATAACGAAAAATAACCCTTAGAATACAATGGTGCCAACCGACAACAACCCCAATGAATTGGCAAACCCGTTATATAAACAAGGATCCTATCGCAGACCATTCCCCCGCACTCTCTTCCAACCTTGTCACCATAACTCCGTAGCACCCCTCCCATAAATGATCAACAAGAAAACCCAATGAGCGATCTTGTCTAAAATCTGGGGAAGAGGGGGAAAAAAAAGAAATAAAAAAACATCATATCAGTAACACAAAACCGGCTTATTGCTCACTGTCTCTCCCCCCCCCGCTCTTGTCCACTCTGGCCCGCTCTTGTCCGCTCTGGCCCGCTCTGGCACAACCTATTGTCATTACTAATGGATACTAATGGAAAGCTGGCCATTATCGCTTTCTTGCCTGATAGTTAAATGTAAGCAGAACTAAGTCTAGGCGCTAAAATCTAGTAAAGACAGGGGAAGGGAGCGAGGGGCTGTTTAGGTCACGTGTTTCTTTCGTTTGGGTCGTGGTGTATCGCTGTCGCTAGTTAATGCTGGCGGGGGTTCTTCCTTTACTGTAATTGTCTTCTTGTCCACACTTCTCTGGGCCCCGCCCAACTTCACCTGGACGTCGGGGCTGTAGCAACTGGTTCTTCCACCAACAGTCACGTGTTCTAATCTATACCCCTCGCTAGTCTTCATCCTCTCCGTGTCTTTCTTTCTCGCCTTGCCCCACCGGTATAGCATGAGCCAGTGGTGGGGGAACTGGGTGACGTCTCCTTCAACTCGGACGCTTTCTTGGCAAACATAAATCAAGCTATTGTATAGTCTCTCGACTACAGGATTGACCGTTTCTTCGTGGGCAATCTTGGCCGATATAACCTCTTCCGGGTGGATCCTCGCCTGGAAAAGGATTTCGTCAGCAACCCAGTTCCCGACCCCACAAAAGTAGGCCTGGTCTAGTAGAAAACTCTTGATGGGTTTGCGTTTGGCGAGGACGAGCTCGTTAAACTGCTGGAGAGTTAATACCGGCCGGCCGTGGTGGTTGGGGTCGGGGTCTCCGAACTGGAACGCCTTTGCGGCAGGGGGTTCACGTGGTTTACTATAATCCGGCCCTAATGCTGCCAATGGAGGGTGGCACAATAACCCTTCGTCAGTTTGAATTGCCAGTCCAGTAAGTAGCCTTATACGGCCTAGGCGTCTTGGGTCTGTAAATGCCAACTGCAACGATTGACCATTGTCTCCGGCAAGCACCATATCTAATTTTGTAAATCTCGGTGGCCATTCGTCAGCGTCTTTGGTCACCATTTCCAGCGTGTCATTGGTGTCGGTTTTCGCCGTACTCTTCAACTTGGCAAGCACCTTCTTGTCACCACCATTCTCCATAAATGTTAGATGCGAATGGACATTCCGGAGCTTGATCATTCCCGTCATACCAAAATGCATAAGCAAGACCCTGGACTCTGACCGTTTGTTTGACGGCGATAGTCGAATCCAAAAGTACTTCCCGTGCCGGCCGACAGAGGTAATGGTAGATGAAAGTAGACTTGAATGTATATGCTCCAATTCCATCTCTGGGTCAGCTGATGCTTTGAGAGCTGGGAATAATAGAGGGTCATTTTGAAGGTTTAGCCGGGCTATTCTCAACCCCATGGTGTTTCTCCGGAGTAACGCGCAGACATGTGCAACCTTAGTAGTAAGTTAGTATAAACCTCGCAACTATTCAGCAATTGTGACTTTACATACTTCTGCAACCTCAGGCATGATATATCAGTTACACTTCTGGTATAACAAGTACTTTTCTTTTCCTATTTCTTTTTTTGGACTTTCCTTTTCCACCCACTAATTGATTATCCCTTTATTACCCTTTTTGTCCCTTGGTTAAACACACTTAGTAATAGTTTCCAGCTTCTATCTATTGGTTGGGTAGTTACAATCTGGTGATTGCACAGATAAAAAAAAAATTGGCAACACACTTTTGAAGGCGCAACGTTGTTCTCTTAGTGTATACTAAACCTGTTTCTTTCAATCATTCACATATTCACATATTCACACATTCACACATTCACACATTCACACATTCACACATTCACACATAAACTATGAACAGACTCTTTGGCACTAAAACCGTGACCCCCAAACCGTCTATAAATGACGCCATCAAAGGTATAGATGACCGCATTGGTTCCCTTGACGTCAAACTAAGCAAAATCAACTCCGAACTCTCCACCTACCAGCAAAAGATTGCCCGCATGAGAGACGGACCGGGTAAATCATCCCTCAAACAGAAGGCAATCAAACTATTGCGCCAGCGTAAACAAATAGAGGCCCAGAAAGATCAGCTAGAGAACCAGTCGTGGAATATGACCCAGGCATCAATGACAACCGATAACTTGCAAAACACCATGGTTACTATAAACGCCATGAAGACTGCTAATAAGCTGTTGAAGCAGACATACGGAAAGATCAACATTGACGAATTGGAATCTCTCCAAGATGAGATGTTGGACTTGATTGACAAGTCCAATGAGTTGCAGGAAGCGCTTCTGACCAGTTATGACGTTCCTGACGATATCAGCGAGTCGGAGCTAGATGCCGAGTTGGAGGCGCTAGGTGAGGAAATTGAATTTGAGCAGGAAATGGCCGAAAGCGGAGTGGGGGTGCCTAGCTATTTGGCGGATGCCGGTACTACTGAGAACTTGCCTACGTTTATAGATGAGCAACCGGAAGAGGCGCAAAAGGTTGCCAATTGAGGAGTGCAGTTCTTTATGCGATGTTTAGGTGTTAGCTTGTTGTGGTGTTGTTTAGATGTTCTTTATGAGATGTTCTCTGTGTGTTGGCTTGTTGTGCTGCCCTAGACAATTAATGACAGGGTAATCTCTGCACATACCCCAGACAAAGATCTACAACCAACAAGAGTATAAACATCACCTAACTAGACTACCAAGTTTGTGGACGGTACAGAAGTTTATCATATTAAATACGGAAATATACATTGTGAAAGGTTTTGAATTACCAATAACCCTTCAGTAGAACAGATTATTGTGACATTGGCAGTCATACCCACATACTAATATTCATAACTATATAGTAATATAAAGACTAATATTAACCTTGCCGCAATTAGCGCAATCTATATACACGTACAATGACGTCTCTACTTGGTTCTCTGAATAGCCATGAAATAATTCCCAACATCTGCACAGCTAGTAAATGTCCATCCATAAGCAGGCACATATATGCACCCTTTAACACTGGCCACTCTGAAACATTCCTTCCGTTCACGGTCTTCGGCAAGCCAGTCCCTAATCTCCGACTGGTTAATATACTTTTCCAAAGTGTGCGTGCCCACCGGCACTATCTTCAAGACGTGTTCTCCCATAAATATAGTGGTGAACCAACTGACAATGTCGCGATTGATTGTGGAAATAAATAGCCATCCACCAACGTCGAGTCTCTTCAACCCTTCGAGCAATACTTTAGCCGGGTAGTCCACGTGTTCCAAGACTTCAAACATGGTGATTACTTGGTATTTGGTGGTATCATCAACGTCTTCGACCGCAGTTAATCTGTAGTGAAGTTTGTTAGCTAGAAGCGGGTCTTTCTCACGGTGCAATTTAGCTGCCTCTAGCACATCACTCGATAAATCAATACCCAAAACCGACTCCACAAATGGTAGACGAGCCATGGATTCAGAAAGTATACCACCGCCACAACCAACGTCTAGCACCTTCATATGTGAAGCTTGAAGGATTTCGTTCTGTCTCGCTTCAATATCGTCGGTGATTCTTTGTCTGACTTCCTCGGGTAATAACTTGATGTTGTAAGGCGGGATATACACCAAATCTTGTTCGTTGGTTACGTTTTCGTTTAGTTTGAGATTATCTCGTATGGTTTCGTGGATAAAGTCCATCCGGAGGAGGTTCATTTTGTGGAGGATGCGTTGGGGTCCATTGACATCCCACCACGACGAGGCTAAAGCGTTGAAGTGCACCATTTCCGATTCCGAGGTTGACGTCATTTTGGGGGCTGTTGTTGACGCCATTTTGGGAACCAGTGTAGATGGTTGCTGGTGGTTCCATACTGAACAACTGTGAAGCAATTGCTGGTGAATCACAATCGGACGAAACGATTTGAACAGCGTATTACCTTTTCTAAGCCACACAATCATTGCAGAGCTACTACTTGTACGTCTTCCACTACTATACCTATACCCACCAACCAGGACTGTTCTTACCAAATACTGGAAAAAGTTTTCACTTGTCTTTCTCGCCAGAGCTTTCCACTAGCGAGGAGGTTTTTGACATGGCGTTGGTTCGAACCTTGGCGGTAGGAAAACGCGCGTGCGGATGGGGGGGAAAAAATCACCATGTTCCAACTACTTTCTTTCTGAAGAGGGTTTTCCACTAAGAGAACGCACTATACATTATTAGTGCTTGAAGTATATGGTAATGGCTATAGATGAAGATAGTCTTGTGGCTACTAGGTCGAGACGGGCCAATGCGGGTTCTCGGTTGAAACAGTTGATAGAATTAGAGGAACAATCGGGGGGTATGGATGTGGTTAGTCAGTTTGTGAGTGAAGACGATGAGAATGTGAATTTATTGTTCCAGGAAGATGCTAATGACGAGGAGTTTATTGAGGAGGAGGAGGAGGAAGAAGAATCAGAAGGTGATGGTTCTGATAACGAATCCGGCGTGAAGAAACGAAAACGTACTGCTGATGAGGATAATAGCGATGAGGAAGGACCCGCGGTGGACTCCGATGAAGTTCTTTCCGATTCCGAGATATCGGCTTCGGATAGCGACGAAAGTGAGGGTGAGAAGGAACTACAGCAACGAGAACGGGTCAAAAGACGCAAACTCAAACGAAAACAGCAGCTAATCCCCACCATCAAACAACCAACAGTAAAGTCGCCCGTAAAGCCTAAGGTGCAGAAACGAACAGGCCTCGTGACTGCAGAGTCTCTACTAACGTCGGCGCGAAGATCGTCGTCGAGATCGGCGGCAATGGAGAGCAAACAGGCCCTCATTGAGAAACTACAGGAAAGCGAAAGAAGGCGAGCAAAGTTTGTCAAAGTAGTGCCGAGGAAACACGTGGAATTGACCCAGGAACAGCGCCTAGAGGAGGCTGTAGAAACCGAGAAGGCGAACATCGAGTCGTTGCACCGGTTCAAGCAGCAGGAGATTGTAAAGAAGGAAAGACAGCGGCAGATGTTGTTGCTGAAGCGGATAAAGCTCCAGAACGTCGTGAGGTGGGTCAGTAAGGAGACGTATATATATCCTAATGAGGAAGTGAGCCGGGCAAGAACGGAGCATGAGGCTTGGTTGAGGCGAAGAAGAAGGGCTGGGGGGAGGAAGAAGAAGGTACAGACGGAGGAGGATGGGTTACCGATGATTATGCCGTTTAGTATAGATATGGATTTGCCGCTTGTGAAGGAGGAGATGGAGAGGAAGCGAGAAGAGGAGAGGAAGCAGGAGGAGGAGATGAAGCAAGAGAACAGTTTGGGTGGAACTCTTCAGAATGGAAAAAATAGTCAAGTTAAACCTGATGAACAGATTGAGATGTCTACCACTGTGGATCTAGAAAGCTCTGGAAAGTATGATGCAGAGTGCAAGAATGGTGAGTCTTTAGAGGATGGTCATGTTGATCTGGCTGTGGTGCAGTCCCTGGATGAAGTGTGCACCAGTGAAGAGCCTAATGGCGAAGTACACACAACTAGTGGAATGTCTGATACTTTGGGGCACAGTGAGGTTGAAATAGACGTTTCCACAACCCCTGATGTTGACAATGAGCTTTTGGTCAAGGGTGATAGTAATGAAGATGATGAAGTGAAGAATGAAGATGATGAGATGACGGGCGAGGAATTGAAGGACGAGGAGACGAAAGATGAGGAGATGAAGGACGAAGACGAAGAAATAAAGAATGAAAGTGAAGTAAACAACTCTGAGGCCGAGGAAACAGCAACACCGTCAAACATTCAATCTGGACCATCCATAGAAACTGACCAAGCTGAAGATGTTACTGAAGGAGACGGCATCCTCTCAGACAGTAAAGGTGTAAATGGAGATTCTGTCGAGAATGAACTACAACAGAATCAGTCCGACGAATCTGGGAGTATCCAATCGGGTCTTGAACAGGCCAAGGAACCAACACAAGAAGAACCAAAACAAGAAGAACCAACTCAGGAACAAACCACCACCGACCAACAAGTCAAGCGAGTCACGTTTGCCGATGAACTAGCCTCTCACAAACCTTCACCGCCAGCCAACGCACCTGCAGACGAAGAAACCGCATCGGTAGAGCCGGCCGTGGCAGTCCCCGATACCCCAGAGCCCCTTGTGGACAGCTCTGAGATCTTTGAAGGACCTCCGCAACACGTGTGCCGCAACACCGTCTACTTGATTGATTTCGACGAAGATGTTCGTGAATATAGGCTCAACCCCCACAACGTCAAGACGATACTACTCGGGAAACAATCTACATGGCCCGCGTCTCGAAGATACAAAGATGTGAAGACAATCTTGCATATTGGCAAAGTCGACAATCCTTACGCCAATACCAGGGCTGAGAACGACCCACTCTTTGAGTCGGTTTCTTCGTTGACCGAAGACAGCGATATATTTGACGAGCTAAAGCGGTTGCCGCGGCTCGGTGTCAAGCAGGCGATTGTTGAAGAAGTGGAAGAAAACATCGAGACAGAATCCACCGAGATTGTCATTAATACTGAGGCGCCTACTGGGATATACTTGCCGAACGGCAATAAAAAGAACTGCATGATTTCTGGCACTGAAGTGAAGTATTTCGATCCTTCTACAGGTATTCCTTATAGTTCGGTGGAGACATACAAGTTATTGAAGTTGATTGAACAGGGTAATGTGCCGTGGTACAGTTTGACTGCTGAGAATAATGATATTGGGGAGATAGAGCTTTACTTGGGGTCAAGAGATGGGTCAGCCAGGCACGCCAGCGGGGTACCAGAAGGATTTGATGGTGTACTATGATGGGCAACAGAAGTAAGTATTCTGAAACTGTGTACAGTATTCCATTTTGTATATACAAAGTGTATACAGTAGATCCATTTCCTGTTTTTCTTTTGCACTCTATACGGTTTGTGCTATAAATACATTTTCTTTTACATTTTAGAGAATACGAGCAGGTCTGTCAGTTACTATACTAGTCGCTACTCAGAAGCATGCTGAACATCCTTGGCGTGCGCTTCAAGCAAATCGGATTGGAACTTCATCAACTTGGCCCTCAATAATGGGATAAGGTGTTGTTTGATTTCGGCTTTCCGGAGAACCGAGTTTATCTCAAAGACTAGTTCATCCTCATCCTGGTCGTGGACAAATTCCGGGATGGTGATAGTGGCCGAAATCGTTTCCGGTTCCTTGTCGGTGTTCTCCTCTTCCTTCTCCTCCTTTCCTGGTGATGGTTTAACTTCGCCACTAACTGAGAGCTGTACTTTTAAATCGTATATGCACAATACCTTCCCCTTTCGTTGGGTCACGTCGCAATCACCAGTGACCGAATCTATAGAGCTCACTACGAGTTTATAGGTGTCGTTCTCAAAGGTGGTGTTCTTGATCTCGGAGTTGAAATAATCTTTACTCCATGGCAAACAGTTCTTATCTATCCAGTGCCTGCATAATCAAGTCCGCGAGTTAGTACATTTGGTCAGTTGTATTTACACATCTGTGTATATGGAACATACCAGTTATTAGGGTTATGAACAACCATTTCGTCGTGGTGTAAAGGGCGTGGCTGTAGATGGTGAACAGGAGAGAGGCAGGTGTTGACTGTGAAAAGTCTGTGACTTTTTTTTTTTTGTCTGTCCGACAGAGAAAACGTTCGATGGGGTTCCATCAGACAAAAAAAAAAGAAAATTGTGTTGCTGCAAATCCGACATTTTCTCTTCTATTGCTGCAAAATTACCTACTCTATAGAACCTGCAATGCTACAACTCACCCACCAAGAACAAAACAACACATCACTCACTCCAGGCATAGGGGCTCTTGCTCCGCAAATACTCGCCGTACCTGTAAAACAAAAACGGGATGGGAATCAACACACACGCAAACAATGCAAGGAGCGTGGTGGCCCACTGGATACCCATAGCCTCGTACATTTGCAATCCAAACAACGGGAATACCCCAGACATAATCGATCTAATAAACGAGTTTGTCGCCATGGCCGAGGCAGCGTACCGGCGGTACGCCTCCACGGTGTAGGCAAAAATCCCATTAAACACCAATATCGTGCCGCAGCCATAAACGGCTGACCCTATAACCGGGGCTATCCAGTGTACGTGGGGGTACGACGTCCACGCAATAATAAACAACCCGATGGGGACGATAAACACCCCCACCATCAATGAAATGAATCTAAATTCCGGTTTGGAGACCCCGTTGTTCTTCTCCAACACAACCAAGTACGCCTTGTTGATAAAATAGGGCGAGATAAGACTGGTCAAGAGCATCCCCACAATCAACCCCAAGAACGACATTCCCTGGGCACTTAAGGTGAATCCATACACGGTTCGGAAAATATATGGGAACGCAACAAAGAACAAGTACACCACCGCCAAGGTGAACCCGGTATAGAAGCAGAGCACCATGGTCATATTGTCTTTGAATATTAAGAGAATTGGCCGTTTTGAAGACACAATTACACTCTCATATAGGGTGGTGTTGCTCTTCTCGATGGGAGCGTAGTATCTGTCGTCTCCCGTTTCCTTTCTTATCCTCTGGGCCTTCTTCTTCAAGTTGACGGGCTCGTACGTTTCCGGCACAAATAGCACCACCAAAATCAACAACGCCCCGGACCACATCAACAACACAAAAAACGTCCACCTGAAAAACAACGCGCTGTTGACAAACCCGGCAATCAAGGGCCCTATACCGGGTCCCACAAAGGGTGACACCGAGTATAGAACAAGGGCAAGTGCTAGCTCCTTGTTAGCGTCCTTGCCCTCCACCTTTTTATTGGCTTTGAACAAGTCGGAAAACGACCCGGAAGCTACGCTCATAAAACTCAGCCCAGCAAACCCGCTCATAAACCGGCCAAAGATCATGGCGCCTATATTATCGGCAAACGCCGTGAGAAACTCAAACGCGATCGTGGCCGCGATCCCCCAGATGTACACCTGTCTGCGACCATGGAACTCGCTGATTGGCGAAAGAAAAATCCCTCCTGTTCCTAACCCCCAGATGTAGAAGGAGATACCAAGGGTGCTTACCTCGTGGCTAACGTGGAAGTGCTCCACTATCTGGGGCGTCACCAAGGACCACGACGAAGATATACAGGTTACACATAGAGACCCAAACGATATAATTATAACAATCATCCATTTGTGGAACCGCGATAGTCTTGAAGCGTCCTCTTTATCGTCGCTATCATCAAACTCAACCAAGAATGGATCCTTGTCGACTTTTTCGAACGACGGTTTGTCTCCATTGGTATGAAGAGATGTGCGCTCTTCGATGGTCTCTTTTGACATTGTCTGTTCGAAAGCAGACATCTAGTGAACGGAAAAACTACCAAGCGAAACCAAACAAGCGAAACCAAACGAAAAACAAATGCATAGACGAGCACTGGCAGAACCGCTCGTATTAATAAGCAAGGACTTATGAAAAATAGTCTCTCCTTTCAAAAAAACAAAAAGGGCACCAAGACCAGACTACGGAAACGAACGAAATAGCCCCTGGACAAAAACACTAAAGCAACCTCGGGTTTACGTGAGTTAGGTTGGTACTCTTCTTTCTAAAAAAAAAAATATTCTCCGGGTTTAGAGATGAGGGTAACCGAAAACTCGGATCGTTCCCCATTTTTCAATTTCTTTTTTCTTTATTATTAAGCAGATGCTAACTATCAGACACAAGCGCTGGGGGGTGTGCGTTTCGGGGTTACCTGAATAGGAAATCGCCTTGTTCTTACAGGACGGCTCTGGAAATCCTTTCTTCGGTCCAGTCGGTGGTACGAGCACGGCTGATCTGCTATTGGTGGCAGGAATAATGGATTAGTTACACTGCTCCTCCTGATTTGCCGTTTCTTGAGAGCCAGCCAGTCGACGTTTAAATGTTCTCAGGCTGGATTCGTACCAGCATTGGTTGAGTATGTGAAAGTCGTAACCTCTGTGGAAGATGATGTACTTTATTTGGACTGGTGAGCTTGAGAGTCTCAACTGGAACTATACACTGAGTTACTCCTGGTGTACAAGATCCCTCCTGGTGTACAAGATCCCTCCTGGTGTACAAGATCCCTCCTGGTGTACAAGATCCCTCCTGGTGTACAAGATCGCCCCCTGATGTACCAAGTGTAAAATGGCCAGATTTGTGCCATTTCTTTCCTGCCGGTGCAACGCTTTTTTTTTTGCACCCACACTATGAAAATGTAACCTCATGCATATCCCCCGTTTGGCGAGCCCTGTGGCGTGAAGACGCATCGCGGGTTGCCTAGTACCCCCCGGGGAAGAGCTAACGTACGCAACTCTCGTGTTTGCCATGGTTGTGTGCATCTCTATTTAGAATACACTGGAGAGTGACCAAAGTTACCCATCCCTGCATATCATCGCGGAGACACCGCAGAGCCAGCACACGAAAGCACACGAAAGCACCACTGTTGCTATGATGACCATTTTCCCCGTAGGTGATTGGGAAACAGTCGTGTGGGATTAGTTATGTGGTGCCCAATTGGGGAGAACAATGCAACGGCCGCAAAAATAATGCCAGGGCAATAAATAATAAAAAATGACCTGCCCTCGTGGGCCACAACCCCCTACAAGAGTAGTATGTTGACATTTCCTATTAGAACATGGATGTCACAAAACAACTCCAGAAAGCAACAAACGCGACCCTCCCATATTGCAAAATGTGCTTTCTGGGTGGCGCCACAATGGTGACAGCATATGGCTGGATAACTTGGAATAATAAGCAGAAATTATCTGGGAAGACAAAACAATATGTAAAAAAAATTATCTAGGAATAGCTTATTTGGTGGTTTACGGTTACGAATGTTGGCAATAAGCTTTTACAGATAGGTTTGGATGTTCCTGGACACATCAGGGTGAAGTCGTGTTACGATTAATTATTGTTCATCTATATCAAGCACCACCACCCCCCCCCAACCGATAATTGTTTTCTACATTCGATTCACCCCCAATCACTATTCCCGTTGGCTCAACCCAATATCTTATGACCAACTGGTCTAGGTATACCCGGTACCAACCAAACATGGAATCCATTTAGGGTTGGTTTCATTTCCCTCAAAGGCGTACTCACACTCACACACACGCTACAGTCCCACAAAACCAAAACTAGTTTTTTTTTGTTGTTTTTTCGCAGGAATGTTTTTTTTTTATCATGTCCAGCTAAATATAAGTCACAACCACTTTGCCAGTAGAGGTTATTTAGACGGTTCTGTTTTGAGGCAGGTGTCAAGAGTAAGAGTTAGGACACCAAGTGAAACGGACTGATTCCATTTTGAGGCGACGTGTAGTTTTGAACAAAAAAAAAAGAAAAATAACCCACGCATATTGCATACCCACTTGAAGAATCCAACAATGTCGCTTCCGTTATCAACCAAGGAAAAGATCTATGACGATCTCGAGAAATCGGTATCCCAGTCTAAATCCACCACCACCGGTACCAACGTATCGTCGCAGCTTCATCCCACGTCACAAGCGATTTACCGGCGGTTGATAGGAGCCTTGGTGATTGAAACCGTGGTGTCGGGAATCACCTATGCCAACTATGACCGTCTTGGAAAAATACACCCTTGTGTAGCAGGAGCGTTGCTAGGATCATCTTCAGCTGCGTTGGCGCAGTCGGCAAACCAGTATATGAAGAAGAAGTTCTCGCTAAATAAAATCGGCAAGTTTATGGTTTGGGGATGCATAAATGGATACTTTACAGTTGCATGGATCAACTTGTTAATCACCAAGTTTGATAACTTGGGCTATATAATCCTTGTGGACCAAGGAGTGGGAGCACCGCTTTTTCAGTTGGTGTTTAATGTGTTGAATAGCATTTGGGACCATGGAGAAATGTTTTCCGTCAACACCAGGAACGCCTATATCAAATCATTGAAGTACAGCTACTGCTACTGGCCATTTTTCTCGGTATTCCTGTTTATGTTTGTGCCCCAGACGCTCATGTTCCCCTGTAACTGTCTAGCCAGTTTGTTCTGGAACCTCGTGTTGAGTAGAATAGCATAGTGCCTGTGCACATGGGTACAAAATATTCAGTTCTACCATTGTGTGTTTCGCATGTTACATTTCCTCCTCCTCCTTACGTATAGGTAAAGACCATAGATAGAAATTATAGATTATACTAAAGTAACAAAACTAACACTCTATATAGTATCTATCGCTTGAACGATTTAAGCGGATCATTCTTCTTTCTTCCACCCTGTTTCCTTCTTCTGTTCTTATTCACTCTATTCTTATGGAAAGGCACAAATCCAATCTGTTTGGGGTCCAGTCGGGCACTTTCCGGTAACAAGTATTCGGGAACCCGCTTTAGATGGGTTTGGACACGGGAAGGGTGCAACTCCTTGTCGTGTCTCAAACTGGCCAAGTCCTGGGGGTTTTCTTCAAAGAACCGTTTCAATTTGTCCGAGTTGAGCAACTCCTGTTTTAACTCCTTTACCCTGGCCTCTCTGACTGCAGCCTGGGTCACGGCCCGGAACGCATCCTCAGAACGATACCTGAACCCTTCAACCTGCTTCATGTCAAACTGGTACGGCTTGATTTCGAACCCATGGCGCGACTGCTGCTTATCTATACGGCGCAAGATTTTTTCGTCCTTCTTGGCCGTGGACAACGTCGCCGTTCTGTGCTTGCCAAATTCCTTGCTGGGAATCACAAACGAGAGTGCCATCCCGGCTTTCCCAGCCCTGGCGGTTCTCCCAATTCTGTGTATATATGCCTTGGAGGTGGTTGGTAGGTCAAAGTTTAACACACAAGCGACGTTTCTGAAATCAACCCCTCGGGAAACACCATACTCGGTGTCTTTGGTGTATTTGGATTTCTTCGATTTCTTGGTTTGTTTGACTTCCTTGGTTTCTTCGGCTTGCTTGTCTTCCTTGGCTTGCTTGTCTTCCTTGGTTTCCTTGCCGTCCTTCACTTCGTTGTCGTCCTTCACTTCGTTGTCGTCCTTCTCATCCTCATCATCTTTCTCAACTGCAAAATCATTGGTTTCGTCAGTGGCAATCAAGAGACGGTACACGTCCTTATTAAACTCCTCCACTATATGTAATCGGGAATTGATGGGCAACTCGCTATTAAGTATACAGCATCGAATACCAAACTGTTCCAAGAACAACTTTAATCGATACCCTCTATCAATGTTATTCACAAACACAATGGTTTTCCCCTTGATTAAATTCAACTTGAAAATGACGTATGCTAATAAAAACTTGTCAAACTCGGTGGTGGTGGCATAGTACTGCACCAAGTTATTCTTGTTGGCAGTCTCGTCTTCGTTCAACTTCAAAATCGCCGGTTTCGTACAATACTTTGCCTTCAACTCGTTTAGGTCGTCGCTAACGGTGGCTGACATTAAGAAAGTTTGGAGGTTCTTCTTGATTGGTAAATACTCCTCTAATTTTTGCAAGTCCTCCAAATGTCCAAACGATAACGCCAAATCAACTTCGTCAATGGTCAAGCTCTTCACCGTCGATAAATCAATCACATCCTGGTTACCACCGTTCTTTTCCAAGATTTGCACCAACTTTGCCGGCGTCGATACGATAACCTCGGGTTTATTGCTCAAGAGCGAGTTCAACACCTGGTCGGTGTAACTTGACGACAAATTCAAGATGTTGATCTTTTGGTTGCTACTGTAAATCAATAACTTTTCTACAAACTGGGCCACCTGGTTGGACAATTCTCGAGTGGGGACCAAAATAATACTTTTGATTTCATGGTTACTGCCCGACTCCAAGTCTGTCAATAAGTTGTTAACTATGGGAATGGCGTATGCCGCGGTCTTTCCTGACCCAGTGGACGCCTTGGCAATAATGTCCCGCTTTTCCTCAAGCGCAAGGGGAATGGCACTGCTTTGGATCAAGGTGGGATTCTCAAACCCAAGCTGGTCTATGGCCTGTAAAAGACGCGGGTCGAGGTTCAACGAGTCCCACGTGGTTTCCTGGTCCAAGTACGCCTTGTATGCGGCTGTTTTATCTGCCATAGTTGGTTGGTGAAGGATATATCAGTTTATATGAGATGAGGTGAAAAAAAAAAAATGTATGTACAAAGACTCGATGAGATAGTTTGGTTTTTTTTTTTGTGTGTCTGTTTCCCAAGTCCAATATGCTGGGTATATTGGGGGGAGGGGAAGGGGTATACTAGGGGGGCGAAAGGGTCTATTGTGGGAAAATAGTAGGTTATTGGTTGGGTATTGGATGAGTGTCCGAGATACTGCTCTGGTAGGATACTAGATAACAAGGGATGATGTTTATAATTGACAGATTTCTTCTAAATTGACAGATTTGTTGTACGTTTTTTTGACAAAAAGAACCAATTCCCAAGTTCACCAGATAAGGCATGGGCAAATTAGTACATCTAGGAACTGGGAAATAGTGTCCATGTATTAACATTAGGTGGCGGAGAATGCATATACAAGCTATGTGCACCCATTGGAAGGATCGACTTGAATGTGCTAGCAGGAAATGGAGGGTACGATGAGCAAAGTCGAGGTTTTGTTAATTTAGGTACATTTTTGAATAGTATGTCAAACCATGGGAAAAACTTGACAAGAAAAAGGGCGTGTGGCGTAGTTGGTAGCGCGTCTGCCTTGCAAGCAGAAGGTCACTGGTTCGATTCCTGTCTCGTCCATTTCTTTTTTTTTTTGCACCCACCAACATAAACCATCTATAATGGCCCACCACTCCAGCCCCCCCCAAAACGACTCCATCAAGCAGTTCTCACTGGCAAAGTCTCTACGCGTGTCCCAACCATACCCTAATAAATATCGATTTGTGGAATAAATAATGTCTACGTAATGCTAATATAAATATATACGACACCTCTACCTTGGAGAACAACTAGCCAGATGATTCCCGTTTTTGTTGGTCAGGTGTCGCTTGTGGTCTTAAATCAGTCAAATCGCGTTCAGTTAAAACGGCGTCAACATTTCGTTGACTATCGATTGATCGTTGAGACGATGCAATTGTGAGATTGTCCATCGGCACTCCCAGCCTAGGACCCCCTCTGGATGCTCTTTGAGAATGCATTGATGACCGCTTAGAGGTGTTGGGAACTCCCCTTTCCAAGTCCCTATGTTTTGCAGATCTATTGGTCATTACTCGCATCAAGCGGTCACCAATATACTCGGCCGATACTGCTTCATTGTTACCACGATCGTCCAACTCCTCTCGTGAACCTTCAAGCTGCAGTGGTGATCCGTGGGCAATAGACTGTTCCCGGGCCAATGGTGGACCCATGCCATAGACTGGGAAAACATTTTTCGGCGACCTGGTTTTCCTTGACGACATGCTAGACCTGGTAGCCGATGGCTGCAACTCCGGTTCCGTATAGTAGGGAACAGGCTCGTACACCTCAACCGACGTAGACCCAGAACTGGGTTCCACCTCCTGTTCTTGCTCCGATTCCTTCTCAGCATAGGAACCAACCTCCTGGAAGGAAGAAGACTTTCTTTGGCGCACCACCCTTGAATCCTGGTACAACTCGGGCTGTTCGTCTCTAACTTCATACTTGGGCAAGTTCAACTTCTTCTGATCCTGCTCCACAACGTATATATGCAAGTACCAGGTTATGACGACCCCAAAGAAGGACCCACCCACAATATTCCCCAATGCTCCAGGGATAAATATTTTCCAGATAATGGTCCCAATCCCCACTGGTGCTCCATTAATCTTGCCCATCAACACCAAGTACATATCAGCCACCGCATGGGTGAATCCCATTGCCACAAGAGTGAAAATTGGGAGCAAAATCATGAGGAACTTGACGTGTAGAGGCTTGGCCATGATTTGCAAGTAAATAGCCAAACAAACATAAAAGTTACCTGCAATTGCTTTAATGAAGTTCTCTACAAACGAATACGATGCCTTGGACATGGTTTCTTCTATGGAGCCCTGGATGAACAATTCTGTCCGTGAGATATGCGAGAAATGGCAAATCACATAGCACATAAATATCGTCCCCACCAAGTTGAACCACCAGCTAACAAACCAGCTGATGGATAAGTCCACCACCGACACCGCCCCTCTACACACCGCGGCACTGAAAAACAATACGTTTGAGTTGAACAAGTCCACTCCTAGTATCACCACGTAGAATAACCCAATGGGAAAACATAGCGAACCAATGAGCTGCACTATCCCGGGGTCGGTTTTATAGATAGTGGGTAGATATGACTGGACATTGACATAGAGCATACCGCCAGCTGCAAACACGATTCCTCCTATCACCGAGTTTAGCACTAGAGTGTCGAGTCTTAGACGAGACTTTTTCATAGCCGTAGCAACTACAGCTAGTGCAGCCTCATTCGTGGTTAAGTATGACGTATCATCCATACTGAGTAAAACCTACAAAATGCAAAAATAACCAAAAAGAAAAAAAAAATATCGCTACAATCTCAAGTCTGAAACTATGTATGAAGACCTAACTTTATTTCACTGCGATGGTAGGAAATGTGCCAAAGGGAAATAACAAAAACCACTCCCATGGAAACTTACCCCTAGAGGATATTTCAGTGGTTATAAGGAACCGCATCAGCAGGTGGGGGAAAACGGGATTTGGAACCGGTCACAAATCACGTGATTATTGTTACCGAAAATTTTAATAGCGCGGAAAAGAGGGGGAGGGGGAAAAAAATACAAGTGCCGCGAAATATTTCTCGATTCGGATAATCTATATGAGAGGGAGAGAGATGCTATTCACGATGGATTACTAACGATATACTTCTCATTGTTGGAAATAGAGTCACCAAAAACTTCTAGACTACACCGATTTGGTGTGAGACTTGGAGTCATGTTTGGTTGCACCTCCAAACAATGGATTATCAGTAAAGTCTAATGTTTCTGAAAGTTCTGGCTGTGCTTCTGAAAGTTCTGATGGTTCTGGCTGTGCTTCAGACAAAGCCTCACAAGTACCTGGATCTTCACCAGACACACTCTCTACAGCAGCAGCATTTGCGGAAACATCGCCCTTTGTCTTTGCACTGGCACGTGCCTGTTTCACCAATTTCTTAAACTCCTTTTGGTACGTGGCAGCCCATTCCCTGGCCAGAAACCTCTTGTCGGAGATCGACACATTGCTCAAGCTGTTTGTTCCTCTAAATAAGCCCCCATTATTAGCAGTCACAAACGCCAGATGTGACGATTCCCATTGAGCCAATTTCTGCCGCAACACCCGTTCCGGCTCCGGTCGGTTCCCATCTAAATTGGAATTGAAGAGCACAAAATACTGATTATACCGTAATTCCAACTGGTTCCGAGACCCGTGCGTGGGTAGCAGCAATGCCGCAAGTTTCTGTTTTAGTTTAGGCGTGGTTAGCGACAGGAAATCCAACCGGGACAATCGTTTCGTGTAGGTATTATGCATGGCTGACAGGTTAAAGTAGTAGTCGCTGTGGCCCAAATTGCTAGCAAGAGCTGAATCCGACCGGACCGACAGAGACAGAGATGGCGATGGCGTCCGTTGGCTAGAATTTACCAATAGCGACGAAATCGACGACCGTGGTTGTTTCTTCTGAGGAGCAATCCTACCGGTAGTACCCTTCCGTGGTTTCCCCGAGAGACAGCCATCTATATGGTCTCCCTGGAGGGTTTCTATGGACATCTTCATCAAACATACAGGACACTCCACTAACTCTTCTTGAGGAGAACTCGACCCGTCTTCATTACTACCACCACCACCACCAGTTTTTCTCCGTTTGCTCCCCTCGTGATCACTTCCATCCAGCTTCTCTCCTTGCGACAAAACCTCTATAACCTCGTTATGCCCCACTCGTCGTTTTGTTCTCTCTTCCTGAGTGGTTTCTACTTCCTCGTTATTACTAGCCAACAATTTCACGAGATACGGCCGAACTTGGGTATAACACGCGACAATCTCTCCTAGAAGAATGTCGCGCTTCAAACCACTCTCAAATACCTCAGCTTTACACAACGGACACGAGTTATTTGTAATTAAATACTCTCGTATACACTGAGAACAGAAGGTGTGATTGCATGATGTAATCACTGGTGCGCGAAAGAATTCTTTACATATATAGCATCGTTTGAGAACATCTAATTCTGATAACGATGGTAACTTGGTATTCTTAAAGTCGGAAGGATCAGATACATCAGCCAAACGCGTCTCCAATCGCCCCAGGCCCAAGTACATTATACAACCTGTAAACAACTACACCACGACGAGATGCCCTTGGAGAAAGTATTACCTGGAAATTCGCGTTGGTGTCTAAAAAGACTGCAGGCCAAAAAAAAAAAAATAAAAAAAAGAATCTGACTCGAGTTACATTCACTTTGGCCAGACCACAACTACAGTACCTATGATACTCTATTAACTATAGAAAAATGTATAAACATGCTGGTTGAAATTGACAAACTTTATATATATATATATAGATATCTAATTCAGGCGTGTAATTCACCTTTTTTCTTCTTCTTGTAATTCAAACTAACTTTTTTGGTTTCCGTTGAAGCTATAACTCATCATGGGCAAGATCCTTTTTGGTCTTTTTCACTGTACGCGTGATTGTCCTTACCTTACTGGATTTGTTATCGCCGGGCTTCTCAGACAAGACAACCACCTCTTCTTCGTAGTCCGACTCACTTTCCAGGTCCTCGTCATTCTCCGCTACTGTTTGAGCACTGCTTGGTTTGTTGGCAGTGGTGGTTCCCTGGACATTGTTTGCTTTGGATGACTCTTTACTGGGAGTTGCTGTATCCTGATTGACTGGAGAAGATTCAGAAGGGGTGTCGCTTGTAATGGGTTCAGCTGCGGTGGTGGTGCTTGAAGTTGAGTTTTCCGCGCTGGAAACAGGCTCTGGTTGTGTATGAGATCCGCTAGGTTTCTGTTCTAAGTTGGGTGTTTCTGTTTGCTCTTGGACTGGCTCCTGGACTGGCTCCTGGACTGGCTCCTGGACTGGTTCTTCGGATTGTTCCTGGACTGGCTCCTGTTCCTGCTCTATCTTCTCTTCTTCAATCACTTCATCACCACCAGTTCCCTGTCCAGGTACCGTGCTCGTTTCAATCGAAGTCGGCAGATATTCTTCTCCGGCTTCGCGCTTATCCACATGCTCAACTTGTTTCTCTTTTTCCACCACCACATCTGATGGCTCAGTTTTGACTGTCTCAGTTGAGGATTCTTCTGGGGGCACGGCGACCGGTTCGAAATCTGCAATAGTATCACTACCAACTAGCTTATCATCACTTTCTTCTTGTTCAACTACAGAACTGGCCGAGGTCTCCACGCTGGAACTCTCTGGAGAAGGAGAATAATAAGAAGACACCTCCTCACTTGCCACCACCGAACTTGGCTCCTCCTCTGCCACCGAACTTGGTTCCTCAGCAGAATCACCAACAGACATCGACTCCTCAATAACCGTTGAACTTCTAACTACAGAAGTTTCCACATAATTCCCCTTGTCCTCAAATAACGACTCGCTCCGGAAATCAGACTTTCCAGTAACGTCATCGATATTCCTCGTCACTTCAGTCACTTGATCACCATAAGCCGTGGACTGAATAGTTGTGGACAGATCTCCAGGATACTCTTCTCCCCTAAAGAAACCCTCACTATGGGCTCCTTCCTCCTCGTCATTCCCCTGGAACTCATCAAGCTTTTCCTTTACAAAGTCATAAGCCTGATGGGCATACTTTCTCCCATAGCGATCAGCAACCGCATAATACTTTTTCGAGTACTCCTCGGCAACCGTCAATCCCACCCGGCCGTGCTCCAACCCGGCCCTGCCCAACTCTTTAGAGTGAATCACCAACTTTTCCAAATCGCCGGTTTCGTGAGCTCTTTGTATGGCAATCGCAAGTATAACCACAAGGAGTGTAGTCACCAAGTACTGGAACAATGTACCAATAACCGATCGTCCGCTACCGGCAGAGTTACGAGGAATATTAAACATATGCAAAATTTGGGACGCGCTACCAGTTGCGAGTTTGGTACCATTGGGAGAGAATGATACGCTGGTGATGGCAAATGGATGCAACTTGCTAAAGGTTTTAATAGCGCTAAAGTTGGATAATCTCACCAAAGTTAACGATTGGTCATTTCCGGCCACAGCAATCATTTGCTGGGACTTGGAAATGTCAAAAGCGACAATATTGGAAAACTGCTTGGAAATAACTCTCGACCTGGTGATTCGCTGGCTCTGCAAGTTAACCTGCAACAACGCCACCCCTTTACCGCCACGGACACTGGCAGTGATTATAATTTCATTTGCCGATACATACTTCACCTTGGAAAGGATATAGTTCTTTAAAACCTTATCCAACTTCTTATTGTTTGTTGACGAAAACACCAACTGCTGAGTGTCTGTAGACACGAGAGCAATGGCAGTGGGAGTTATATAGCACAAGGTCTTACCGTCATGTTCACTCAAGGTGAAATCCTTGATTTCCACCGCGTCCGTAGGATTATATACAAATTTCACCTCCAACAAATCAGGATTGAACACATACACCGCTGGCGGGAGCGTTGACGTCATAAACGCACCCACGGTGTTGTCACGAGAGATACAAACTACACGGGGGTAATCATCAGCATCGCCATGGAATTCTGGTTCAAATTGGGCAGCATCAACAAACCGGATATGTTCGTCGCTGGTGAAGACGTATTTCCGGAGGTTATTGTTGATTCCCATCTGTTTAAACAACTGCGAGCTCTGATTACACCCCAACAACACATTGAGTTCAGACCCATCGCCTTGTTCAGCAACATCTACGCACTGCGGAGCATCCTCACCATTGGGCAAAGTAACCTCCCTAAACTTTTGTAGTTTTCGTTGTGCTTTAAAGCTGGCATGGACAACGGTTATTTTATTGGGAACGCCATGTTTCCCTTCACCGCCGCCCCCCGCACACACTATTGTTTTATTATTGATAAATTTTGTGTCTAGAATTGGGTATCCTAGATCTAGACTCGACGACTCCTTAAACGACATGTTATTGCGAGTATTGGCTTATAATTGGCGGGGGGATGGTTGGGTATATTACTGGATGGTTTGGTTGACGTGGTGGAATTAATGCGGCGAGATTTTTTTTTTTTCGTCGTTTCATGTCGCGACATTGGGTGTGACACTGACAGGACTGGCCAAGAGAAGAGGTGGTCATGATGGGTGGGAGGTGGTCATGGTGGGGGGAGGGGGCGTAGAATTGATTAGATAAGGGTAGAGAAAGATGACTCAAATAGATATAGAATGTGAAAATTATAGACACATATATATAGTACATATCTAACTAGGGAACTCTAAAGAGTGCCAAATTGAGTCAGTGTCGCACCAAGTACAGACACCACTTGGTTTACATTGTACTGATATGGCTGGCATGTTTAGATGCTTGGATAGAATAACTGAAAAGGAGAGAGTTATTCTTATCAATTCAACCTTTGACTTGTCAGCTCCCAACCAACCCACCTCCACAACCAATCCCCAATCCCCAATCCCCCATATGAGTCACGTGCTTATCCCCAGAGTGAAAAATTCCACTCCCGACACAAACATGAAAAACACGCGAAGAGCAATCAACCTCCTCCTTCACTAAGACTAACGAAACATGGACAACAAGGCGTTACTCTCTATTCTGTCGCATGTGGTCCATGGATACGTGGGAAATAGGGCAGTGGTGTTCCCCTTGCAATATACCGGTTGGGATGTAGATGCGATAAATACAACAAACTATTCTAATCATCCCGGGTACGGGTCCTTCACCGGGTCAAAAGCTTCACCAGAGCAAGTACAGGATATTCTAAATGGACTCCAACGAATACTAGATTTCCACCACTATGATATTATTTTGACGGGGTATACCCCGGACGCTGGGGTGTTGCAGGTTATCAAACAACAGATTGTAGCTGCCATGGAGAGCGCCACTAGGGGCCACAACCTGCCCCGGTGGGTGGTTGACCCTGCTTTGGGCGATAATGGGAGAATGTATGTGCCGGAATCGGTGATTCCAGTATACCACGACATCTTTGCCAGCCGACATGTTTCATTAACCACCCCCAACCAATTTGAGTTTGAGACCCTATCGGGTGCCCAAATTGGCACCTGGGAACAGTTGATGCACGCAGTGCCGGAATTTGCCGATACATACAGTGTGAGTAATATTGTTGTTTCTTCTGTTCTTCTTGACCAACGCTTATACTGTATTGGCTATACACAACAAAAGAGACAGCTATTTGCAGTACCTATCCGCGAGATCAAGTGCCATTTTAGTGGCTGCGGGGACTTGTTGACGGCGCTAATCACCAACGCATTTTACGATAACCACTACACCATCACCCCGGAGTTGGTGTGTGATGTGGTTGGTAAGCTATACAAGATTCTTGAGTTTAGTCGACAGGACGAGATGGAGAGAACAGGAGCAGAAGTGACGGTGGTTAAAGATATCCGGATAGTTGCCACCAAGAGCACATTGTTAAAGGACCACACGCTGGAGTTGATAGATGAGGTTGTATATTTGTAGGGGGTATACATATGGGATGTCGTAAGAGATGTCGTAACTGCGACATTTTTTTGTTGGCCCCCAAAAGAATCCGCATCCCCACCCAAAAAAACGACATTCCCTGAAACGGCCCAATCATCACCCCCCCAAGACCTCCTTTTGCCATTGCCTTGTGTTAACCTTATAAATAAGGTGGACACTACAGAATAATCTCTTTTCTGATAAACTTATTTCCTTGCTAGTTCTTGCTCGCCACCCCCCTTGATGTTGCTTAGCGAGAAATCGGCTGCTGCGTCCTCACGGAGGAACACTACTGCCCTATGGATGGTTATCGTTATCGGGTTGTTTGTGTATGTCGCCAACACGACCCCGGTATCCGATAAGTTGAAGCAGATGAACGCGTTCATCACGTCGACTAGAGTGCCAGATGAATCATCGTCTCCCAACCAGCTCCAGCTTCGACACATTTTCCACCATGGGACCGGTACTAGAAACTACCGGGTCCACCGTAGGTTAGACATTACCCCGGAATACCTCGCCAAACACCAGTCGTATTTCCGGTCTTTAACCCACCAGTTGCAAGAAGAGGATGCTGACCCCCAAACATCCAATTTGGAGGAAATTTATAACCAAATGGACTGGCCAAAGGTGCATCATGGCCAGGACCCATTTACTATCAAATTGCCGTTCAACAAAAAATCCAGCATGTCTACCCGACTCAAAGAAAGAAATACTCGTAATTTTATAGAATCGTATCTCTCTTACGCCACCAGCGTCAAAGGCGATGTAAATACTCTTAACCGAATCCATTTGGAGTGGGTGGATGAGGAAATCGCCATTCCCAACATCACCGATAAAAACACCATTGTGACTCTCGCCACTGTCTCTTCCAATGCGTATGTGAAATTTCCGCGTGACGAGGATGAAAAGAAAAATTCCGATTGGATCGATATTGGGTCGTGGGAGCCGGACCAGGATAATGGAGAGTTGAATTTCGGGTGGGACGATGTGGGGATGCGGGGGCACGTGTTTGTAAGCAGTGACAACAAAACGGTAGTTATTGGTATTAAGGGCACCTCAGGAATTGGGTTGGGTGGTAATGATGAGACGGCTGGTAACGATAAGATCAATGATAATTTATTGTTTTCGTGTTGCTGTGCGCGGGTGGGATACTTGTGGACCACAGTGTGCGACTGCTACGAGAAAACCTACACCTGCAACCAAGACTGTCTTGAAAAGGAGTTGATGAAGGAGGATAGGTACTATAAGGCGGTATTGGAGCTATACCGTAACATCACCGAGATATATCCTCCCGAGAAGCACGATATCTGGGTCACTGGACACTCGCTTGGTGGCGCACTTGCGTCTTTGTTGGGCCGTACGTTTGGTTTACCAGTGGTTGCATTTGAAGCCCCTGGAGAAATGCTAGCCAGCCAGCGGTTGCATTTACCCTCACCCCCAGGCATTCCCCGCTACATGGAGAATATCTGGCATGTGGGAAACACCGCCGATCCCATCTATTTGGGGGTTTGCAATGGAGTCTCGAGTTCCTGCAACATAGCTGGCTATGCGATGGAGACGACGTGCCATACTGGCTACCAGTGTGTTTATGATACGGTTACTGATCTAGGTTGGCGGGTTAATTTGTTGAACCATCGTATCCATACTGTGATTGACGATGTGATTCTCGCCTACAACGATACCGCGGTGTGTGTTGAGCAGCCACCTTGCCGGGACTGCTTCAACTGGAGGTTTTCCAGCGGAGACGAGGACGAGGGCGATGAGCCAGATTTGCCGAATCCGTTGAACCCGAAGCCCACCAAGCGGAAGGGGAACACCATGAGAACGTCCACCACCGACTCTGGCAAGGGATCAGTGACGAAAACGACGAAAACCGAGGTCCCCAGCAGCCCGTCCAATGATCCTGGCGAAGAGCAGCCTTCACCACCGCCAGAAAAGTGTTTAAAGAGAACGTGGTATGGGTGGTGTGTTGAATGGGGCCACGATGGCAATGATGAGAAGAGGGTTTTACTGGTTAGGCAAATGGGCTGGGATATAGGAGTGTGATTTTTTAGTTTCTATATTTTGTTTTATTTGGGCTTAGGAATGTTTAGATATACTTTAAGTGTTGGTTTGGGTGAATAGAGGGGGAAGAGGAGGAAGAAGAAGAAATGACTTGACAAGGCTAAAAAGAGTATTGACAGTCTTGGGCAGGACGGTCTTGGGCAAGATAGCCTTGGGCAGGACAAGTTGATGAACACACCGTTATTGGTGATAGTTAGAGAGGTGCATCTTGGAAAGGTGCATCTTGGAAAGGTGCCACCTGCCCCACTATTATAGAATGGCTACATCCTCCCCCCCCCCACACACACACACCAAAAAAACGGCTTCAGTTCACATAAATCCGTGATGCCTTCAGACTAATATGGCAGGTCATATATTTTCCCCTACTAAAATTAATACCACCCAACTAATGATCTTTTTGCAGCCAGTGTTTGTCTGCCCGTTGGTCAGCAGAACGTGCTTTTGTCTAGCCACTAGCCTAGCCGAGGATGAGCACGAAGACCAACCGGAGGCGAGGGGCTAGACAATGGCATTGGCAACTCCCAAAAGAAACAAGACAAAAGAAACAAGAGCTCCTTCCATCTCAGCCGTGTGTCGTACTGCAGTTTGGTTGCGAGAGGCCAAAAGAAAAATAAAAATAAAAATAAAAAAAAAAAACCATAAAAAAATCCCATGCATGGCCGCCCAATTAGGAAACAATCAGGTCACTCTTTTTGTTGTTGTAAAATCAACCAGATGGGGAAAGGACATTGACGAAATGGAATTCGCCCAAAGAGGCACGACAATGGCTTAGACGTCTAGGCTTAGACTAGTGTGAATACGTGTGCACTCTCATCACACCCCCACCAGAGAATAATCTTGCGCCATGGTCAGGCAGATTAGTAACCATCGATGACTTTTATTGATGACGATGGGTCACTCGGTCATGCATTGTGTATTTCCCCGGCTAGGTTTTGTAGTTGCATTTCTAGTGCTAACCACAAACAATTAACGGTTCACAGAACCGTTAACTCTGGTTCGTTATGGCGTTGGTATAGCTCCCATATGTGACATTGGTGAATCCAAAACCATAAAATAAAAAGACTACCCACCGTCCATCGACCATACGAAATTAAAACCCATGCCGAGATATAACACGTAACACACATACATACACAGATAATAAACCACTGCCAAAAAAAGCGTATTATATCACAATTTAAAAATAGTCGAAGGTCAGGCGCAGTGGTGATTACAACACCGCCAACTCGTCTACGAAGAAGTGACCAAAAAAGGATCTAATTGAAACCTTCTCTGCATAAACCGCACTTTGCTCCATCTCTCTCTCACTCACTCACTCATCGACCCACACCCGTCAACCATGTTCTCCTAATCCTCTAAACCAGCAGTTTAAACAGTTACATTAACAGCACTCACCAAGAACATCCGCCTCTTCTAGAAAATAAGCTAAAATAACCAGGCAAATATCACAAACAAAACACAAGTGAAATTCATGGCAAAAAAGGTTTATTGATTGTCCCTTTTTCTTTGTGTGTGTGTGTTTGTTAGTGCACCGAAGCACACCAGTTTAGTTTCCAGCCTCCCCCCCCCAAAAAAAAACAAAAAAAAAACAAAGAACAACAACAAACAAAAAATAGCAAATCTTGTTCCGTCATAAAAAGACACAACCATCCCCCTTTTCCTTCCCAACGAAAAAACTAGTAATAAAAAGAGACAAGTTCATCCTGATTTTACTCTTAGAATTTTCGTTAGGTTTAATATAGTCCAATTTGACTTTGAGAAACCTTATCCATCGCCTAGAGTACTTTGCTATTAGAACCCAATTAGTGTATCCGTACCATATAATCGTAACAAATATATACACACCGGAAAAATAAAACCGCTTCCAAAACCGCTTCCAAAACTGCTTCCAAAACTGCTTCCAAAACCTCCAAAGAAAGAACCCTTCGTTTACATATCGCTTCCATGAGAGTTATTCACACGTTTTTCAACTTGTTCTTTTTGGCAGGTTCCATTCTATTGTTGATCTTGGTTGTGTTGTCGGGGTCATCCAACAACAACACCATTAGACGTTTCTATTTCTTGAGGGCCGATACTGCAGATATACCCAACGCTCCAGCCGACCTTAGTGTGTGGACATTTTGGGGTGTGTGCGACAGGAACGATTTTAACAACTGTTTATTGGGTCCTGCGTACCCCATTTCGCCGCCAGACAACTTCAACACCCATACCAATGTTCCTCAGGACTTTATTGACAATAGAAACGTTTTCTTTTACTTGAGTAGATTTGCCTTTGCTTTCTGTCTCGCGGCGCTTGCGTTTGCCGGCTTGGCGTTTATTGTCGATATCTTGGGCTTCTGTTTCGAGATGATTGACAGAGTGGTGATTGTTTTGGTTATGTTGGCTCTTTTGTTTGGGGCCGGGTTTGCTGCTATCCAGACCGCCGTCACCGTTTTGGCCAGAAACGCATTCCAGAATGCCGGCAGAAGCGCCAAGGTTGGTCCTACGTTGTTGGGGTTCATCTGGGCCTCGTTTGCCTGTTTGCTCATTTGCTTTGCCTTGACCTTTTCCTCCAACATTGCCCAATCATACAGAAAACACATGGCCAGAGTTAGAGAACAAGAGGGCGAGAAGCCAATGAACGACGAGTCATCGTTCACAAGAGCTGTTCCACCCCCCACTGATGAGGGCGAACCAAACACCGGAGGAATTAGGTTCTTTAAGATTAAGAGAAACCAGAAACCAACCGATGACGATGCCTCGGTGTAGGTTCCCTGTTTTGAGTGGGATGGGGTTGAGCTTTTTTTTTTACGAGAGAAGAATAATATAAAAGGCTAGGATGGGTGTTTTCCATCTCCTTTATTTCTGGATAGGCTGTGAATTGTGTGACTATACTCATATAAGGATTCCGTTATTTGCCGAATTGATTCGTGGCCATTTTACGCAAGGTGTGGAATTGAGGAGTTGCACGCCAACCGTATCCTAGTTGGAAAGTCTGCCACCCCCATTCCATTGGTGGTTTACTAACTATTTGACCCCAAATTCCCTTTTTTTTGGTTTCTTCCAATCTATATACCTGTTGATGTTTCCCGCATTCAGACACTGGCTATTCCCCCCCCTCCGTTTTTTCCTTCTTGTTTTCTCTGTTTTGTTTTCTTACCGTTTTCGACCGACTAGTACGTGTTAATTGATTGTATAGGCTGTACACTGTTATATAATTTCATTGCCGAAAGTGTTAATGCGTGCTTTTTTAGTATGTAAGTGCCAAAAATACAATACACTAAAGTAACTGGAGGAGTGGTTATTTCAGATGGAGGAGCAGGTTACACAAAACCGAGCTCATCGATGCTGCAGTTTCCTAAAATAGGTGAATTGTCATCAAGGAGAGAACAATGGGGAAGGGTGCAAAAAAACGATCTAGCAATAGGCCGTGTTTTGGTGGCGGAGGAAGGGCTGGAGAAGAGGCGGTTGGAGGAGGATGGGCTGGTTTGGGGGAGACTGAGTTACGAAGGATCATGGTGAGTTATTGTTCCAGCCGTGGGGAGTGCATTTGTTAGAGATTCACCGCCTCACTCACTGGAAGGGTATTTTGGGTGGCTAGCAAACCTTGCTACCTTGGCATTCAGTGAGTAGGTTGTTGTGCGGGTTTATCCTCTGCTTGGCGCACTTTTGGCGAGGTTTATGTAGAGAACTTGGCAATTTGCCCAACTTACCTAGGGTAAGGTTGTCGAGGTAACCATTCAGTCAGAGATAATTGTTGCTGAACAAATGCTGTTCAGGACAATTGACCATTTGGAGTTGGCAGGTTTCCAGCATGTCGTTTGGGATTCCAAAGAACACACCGAGGTTGGTTTCCCAAGAGCACACCGAGATGGGTTCTCTAAAAAGATTTACAAGCATCCAAACAACCCCCTTTCTCATATCTATACTTAGAAAGAGGAGCACACACACACCACCCCTCGCAACCTTAGCCTGGAATGACCCTCGATCTTGCAAGCCGAGTCAAAACTGCGACTCCTATACCCCTCCGGAGTTAAATATGTACATTTTCCTATTCAAGCCATGCTCCTCCGGGCAAGCTCAGCCTAAATCGCCTTGTTATATATAGAAGCGATAACCAGTGAAGGGAAAGAAAGAAAGAAAGAAAGAAAAAGAAAGCAATTACTGCAAATCGTCTATATCAACTGCAGCTCCAAAAGCACTTACCTGTCCGTGTTTACTACTGCTGCCGTGCACAGAGTATAGTTTCCATCCAACACTTCGTAATAGAACCATGCCCCAAGAACGAAGTTTTCCCATACCACCAGGTTTCCCATACAACCACCAGTTCAAGAAAAAAAACAATGGACTGGCCGTGGGACAGGGTAGTGAAATATAACGTTCTTGGGGTCAGAGCGGGGCTACGAAAAGGGTTCATGTACTCACATTTGACCACCAATTTGACTTTTCTTTCCCATATACCCTCGAATCAATGGCCCCAATACCCACTTATCCCAACTCGATTTATTCTCGGATTTGTGGTTTTCCAGTATAAACATATTTTTCCAACCGAAAACGGGCATTTCTTTTTTTTTTCTTTTTTTCTTTTATGTCCGCGTTCTTTTTTCCTTTCCTTTTCTTTTCTTTTTTCTTTTTCCTTTTCCTTTTCCTTTTCCGTTTTCGGTTCCTATTTTGCTTCTCCGACAGATGTTTATGCTGGACATGAACCATTGAGAAGAAGAGGTGCCATGCGTTAGGGGTCAATTTAGATTTGGAATATGCACAATGACATCGAGAGAAGAATCTGAATTACGAACTTCCACAAACGAACGCCAAAGCCTCTCTGCATTGTCCTTTACCAGACACGGCATTCTCTTTTTATACACCAATACTGTAGAGTGAGTGCCAAACAGTAGTGTCCCCCCCCCTCACCTCCACTCTCCAAAGAAAAGAAAAATAAAGGCATTTCAACACATAGAAATGTATACACATTAGCCTTATCAAGGAAGTAACCCCCCCTGTTTATCTCTGGGTTTATTTCCTGCTATTTTCAGGTATCTATCCCACCATTTTTAGTTTTTATTTTGTACTATTTCAGGGTATATTCTCTCCCTCTCTCCGTCTCCCCCTCTCCGTCTCCCCTCCCCAAATATTATTTCTCCGTACCAGTCACATTTCCCTTGATTTCTCACATCTCCCTTGATTTCCCACATCACCCCATTGATCATTTTTCCCTCCCCGTTGCTTGGGTCCACTGTGCGTGCTGTGTCGAAACTAAAAAAAAAGGAAGCACACCGTCCATTGTTTGAAGAGGGGGAGGAGGAGAGAGGACAAACCATTCTGATCTGACCCTATTTTTCCATTCCCGATAACAGACGCTTCCCATGCGGACACAGGGGAGCACATCTACATGGCAACGTGTTGTGAATTAGGTATGGCTAAAAACGAATATCCACTAGTAGAAAAGTAGCACATAAAATAACATAAAATACCCACAAACAGACATGCCAAACCAAACCAAACTAAACAAACAAAAAAAAGTACCACGATTCCTCGTTATTTCCTTAATTGTCGCTACAGAACAGTAAATTCTATATCCCACCCCCCCAACACACACACACACACAGAAAGCATCCACAGATACCCACATCATTAATAGTATATCCAAATAAAACCCGAAAACGGTCTTTTTTCCGTCTATTATTGCCCCTCGCTTCAAACCACCATCCACCCGCTGTCATCCTCATCCAGTCACTGAAAAGAAACGCAAAACTTTGTGGGTTTTCTTTTTATGGGTTTTAGTGGGAAGAGAAGCACGATCCGGGATTACATATATTTTTTTTCTTCTTCTTCTATAAGAGCAGAGCAAACGCACATCCAGGTGTTCCAGGTTTCTAGTGGACTGAGGTTATTAATTGCTAGAAACAGAGATAACAAAGATAACCACATTTTTTTTTAAAAAAACATAACATACTAGGTATAATAGACGGTGACGGGCAATCGTTGTTTAGCGCCACTACTTTTACGTTTAATCTGCCTGTTTATTACGTCAACTGCTGCCTTGTCCATACTATAGAGCACCCTCTCATCCTGTTTCACTAGTGAGGTATTTTTTCCCCTCCCATACTCCTCACTTAACATTTGGAAGTATTGCTATTCCTTATACCCTGTACCAGCCAGCATTATTGTGTTCTGATAAACGTGCTGTATAGCAAGGTATCATAAGTATAACCCACCCGAGCCATTGACTCTGGGAACTCCATTTGGTAAATTTACACCTGGAAATCTTACACCAGCAAATTCCCACCTACAAATTCCACCTGCACATTTTCCACCCATCACTTAAGTATACCACCCCCCCACAATGACAAAATCGTCCACATCCCACCACCACCACAGTATTAAAAACATCTTCAAAAGAGACCAGACCCCAGAAACTTCCACTGATGGACCCACCCCCAACTCATCCCACACTGGACTCTCTAAGCTTTTCCGCCATAACCGCGATCAGGACAATGACCTGCCCCTACCCACTCCACAACGCTCACCATCTGCATCAGGACCCCGGAGACGCAACACCAATCCCATCCGCACCAGAAGCAACTCTGAACACATACCGCCCAAAGCCTACGACAGTACCCAGCCAACCTCGGGGGGCCATAACCACCATTTCCACCACCCAAAAAAACTTGTCAAGGCAGAGACCTTTGCTCATCTCCACCAATTAAACACCAAAAATTCCCCCCACCTGCAGATGAGAAGTGCTAGAATACCCTCATCAAAAGACATCACCACTCCAACCAGTGCTGCTGCTGCTGCTGCTCCCACGCCACCACTTCCGGCTGCAACTCCAGTAGAAAAAATTGTTTACAATCCCTATGGACTCAACAAGAACCCTACCCAAGAAGGACCCAGAAACACCAGTTTCTATCTCTCGGGAGTTATGGACGGAGAACGGGTTTTGGCCAACCCAGTTGCCGACCCTAATGACTACCTACCCGAGAATTTGAAACAAGAACACGTTAATTTATTAGAGGATTTTGAAATTGACGTTGGGACAAGGAAATTGGGTACTGGTGGGTCTTCTGACGTGAGAATAATCAATTCTGCCCGCCATAAGAAAACCGTCTTTGCTCTAAAAAAATTCACCTTATTGGGAAAGGAAACCGATGAGGAGTTCTACAAACGGGTACTGAAGGAGTACATTATTCATAAGAATGCCACTGCTTGTAGACACGTGGTGGATACCATTGCGCTAGTTAGAATCCAAAGTCAGAACAACTTAACTAGAGGCTGGGGGATAGTTATGGAGTTTTGTGGTGGTGGTGATTTATTTTCTCTTATTGTCAAACCAGGCTGGAAGCGTACACCAATTGTAGAAAAATATTGTTTGTTCAAACAGATAGCGTATGCGTTGCGGTTCTTGCACAATCAAGATGTGGTTCATCGCGATATTAAGCCAGAAAACGTGTTGATAGACGCCAACGGGTTGGCTAAGTTGTGCGATTTTGGTGTTAGTGAATATGGCCACGAAACTCCAGGAGACTTTTCGTCACCGCAGAAATTGTGTACTTCGTACGTGGGATCTCCACCATACTCACCACCCGAAGTGATGTTGCTTAAGGAGAAATCCCAGTCTGAGGCCAAGGCATTTGCTTACGATCCGTTCAAAATGGACCACTGGGGGTTGGGAATGTTACTATTCTGCTTGGTTTATAGTGGAGTGCCGTTTCAGCACGCCAGCCCTAACGATCACGCTTTCCGCGACTTTAAGTTCAACCATAAACGGTTTTGCTCTGATCATAGTGCGTTCAAGAATAATGTAGGCTATCCTCGAGGTCCTGGGAGCGAATTCAAAATGGCAGCCAAATTTGAAAGCACGGGAGCGTCTAGAGTGGCATGGAAGCTATGCGACCCATCCCCGGAAACCAGATACGACTTGGACTTGTTGTTCAACGATCCGTGGTTCCAATCAGTAGAAATGTGTATTTACGAAGCTGATGACCAAGATGTTAACCCGTTTGTGCTACCTGGGACCGGTGAGAACCAGTCCAACCAGCCACCCACTGCCTCAGTTCCTGGTTCTACCGTCAACTCAGCAGCTCCTTCAAGAAGACCAACCCATGGAACACGTCCACCACGCCTGGAGGACGAAACTCCCGATTTGGGGTTGAGTACGTCAGTGAGAAGCATGTTGGACTTTGGTGACTCGCCCAAACCCAACTCGCTGCAAAGCCGAGTACCGTCGTCTCAAATCACGGTTGGCTCTGCCTCACCCAAGATACTCGCCAGCAACTACTACCCTCCACCATCTCCCCAGCAGTTCCAGGGCGAGGTTGGACCGGGTAATAGTTCTCCCACTGACCCACCAAATGTCCGTAGAGTAAAGTCCATGTTGGACGTTATTGCTGCAGATGAAAAGAGCGGTGATAAGGCTGGTGCTGATGCCAAGGAGAGTGAACCAGAGGGATTGTTGCCGTTGGAAATGACAGCAAACTCGGGGTTGAGTTCTAGTTTGGTTAGCACCATTGCCAATGGGAATTTACCGGCTGTGGAAGAGAGCGCTGATGAGCTTGAGCATGCGGTGGAGGTGAGGAACCCACGGGACGAAATCAATGACGTGTTGAATGAGATTAAGAAGAAGGGAAGACTAAGTAGGGATTTGGACGAGCCATCTGACGAACTCAACGATAGCGTGATCAAGGAAGTGAATGAGGCTGGCAAAGGTGCCAGTGAAGCCAAGGCTGGGGAAACCACCCCTGAGCCCAGTCAGAAAGAGTCTACTCTCGAGGCTGACGAAGTTACGTCTCCAGAACGATTCCCATCAGCATCATCTCTCAACTACGAAGAAAGCTTGTCGTTCCGTCCAACGACGCCTGTCGACAAGGAAAAGTCGCCGGCGCCATTCCACACCGAGGGATTACACTCGCTCGAGGAATTGAAGACCCGCACATTCAAGGACACCACAGAAATCGTATTGGAGAAGGATGGAATGTGTGATTTGGGGTACCGGGTCCGGAAACATAACCATACCGGTGTTAGCAATGTTGCCATGAGCGGAACACTAAGAAGGAGATGAATCTATACCTTTACATTCGTTTATTGAGTATTTTTGTTTGTTTTATAATAGAGTCTATTTTGATTAGTTTACCGATATTTTCACTATGGGGATGAGATTGGCAGATAACGGGGGGATCATATTGTGTACGACAGATGAGTTCCCGATGTAATGATATCACTGGTGTACTTTTTCAAACCAAGCATGCGTTTAGTATGAAGGTACGTTAACCACTCCAATAACCATTTGAACCTCCCTGGTCACCAGGACATATATGAGTGCCGCAACCTCATTAAAACCAACAATTCTACACGCATTAAAAAACCATCCACCTCTCCCCCACTACAATTCTGAAACCACACTTATCACGTAAATGTACATTTTGGTTTTGACTATGTGTATACAGCTTTGAGAAACCAGAAACCCTTTATGAATAGACAGGTAATATATAAATATTAACTTTATTAAATGAAAAAACAAATTAAAACTCTGTTAACCATATTCATATCAAATTCAAGCTTCCAAAGCAACTCTACCCTTTGGATTGGTAACCTTGACACCAATCTTCTTAGCCTTGGCAACAATTTCAACTCTGTTCTTAGCAGAAATGTTGTGGGCGATTTCAGCGGCGTAGGTCTTGGTGTGCATCAACAAAACATCCAAGTCCTTAACGTTCTTAACCAAGAAAACCTTGTGGCCAGATGGGGACAAGAACTTGGTCTTGTTGTTGGAACCGTAACCAATGTTTGGCTGAGGAATGGTACCTCTGAATCTTCTTCTGACACAAGAGTCAATACCCTTTTGCTTTCTCCAGTTTTCAGCAACTCTGTGGTATCTGTCAGAGTGGTGTCTCTTGAACTTCTTGGTGTATTTCTTGACAATCTTTGGATGTGGTACGGAAGCAGCCACTAGAAAAAACAGTTAGTATTTTACCTCTGAGGTGTGTGTGTGTGTGTGTGTGGACTTTCTGGTGCTTGAAATAATGGAAACGATACGTATGACTGTTGTTTGGGGGAGAAGTTCCTGGATTAATGTATATGAGCTGAACCTACAACTCGATCCTCGTGGGACCCAAACCACTATGGCGAAGATATGGTAACCTCTATAAGAAAGTGGACTCATTCCAGAAGGTGCTTTTCATGTAGTTGAATAGATGGCTCAACCTTTACTTCTGGTATATATGAATACTGGCATAAATCCCTCCCCCTACTTCATTTCCTTCACCAGAAACTTTCATTACTGCCAGGTGGTGGAACACCACGCCCAACGACAACATTTGTATCTTTCCAGTTCTCATATAATCCTCTCATACACCTATCCATCCACATCAATCATCGACTTGAAACATACTTTTTGATCTTGGTATTGTAAGAAGATTTACTAACAAAAGTAGAAGGAACACTGAAAATTTTTTTTTTCTTTACTCCTGGTTACTGTGTTTCTCAGAGTGAAAGTTTTGCTTACTGTGGGAGAAGGCGCCAGACCACGATGGGAGGTGGAATTCTCGCACTCTACGGAGCTGGGGGGCTGTTTCGGTGGGAACGAGGGAACGTGGAAAAAAAGAAAAAAAAAGAATTGAGAGCTAAACTGTAGAAAAATGATTGAAACCTGTAGAATGGTGTTTTTTTCTGTGTGCAGGATACGATGAGCTAGCCCTAACCCTAAAGATATACACGTGATGGAAGGTTCCCGATTGGGCGATAAATAGTGGGTGTGGGTTACAAAGATATATAACTGGGTGAGTGAGTATGGTGTGTAGTTAGTGGAGAGATTTGCCGTGATTCAATTCGAACAGGGGGTCCCCCCGAATTAGAGTCGTAGTCCATTACAAGAAAACAGTACCAAGACATCGAGAACTCGTGGTCCATTACAAGAGAGTAGTCCATTTTTTTTCCTGTATATTTTAGCACCCCAAACCGCCCCAAATTGCACAACAAACGAAGATAGATATAAGAGGCGGATCTCGTTACTGGTGGGAGGGTCACATTGACGCCTTTAATGTCCGATCCAATCCCAAGAAACCTTTGGCGTGGCAATCCACCCATTTATGTCTGTTTCCGAAATAGTGTCTATACAAAAACATTGTGTAAACTGCGATGGATTACGAGCAAATACTAATGGTCCACGAAAATGAAACCTGGGGAACATAGCTAATCTTGCTCATAACACGTATAAGGCTACTCTTTCTACACTCTCCTCATTCCCCTTCTCTCTCCAGCCAGGACCTCCCCACAAACCAACTGGTCATTAACGGCTCATTGTGCTTTACAATACCATTAAAACATTCTGGGCTGGTTCTTCCTCCACCGTTTTTTTCCCTCTCCCCCCGTCTGTGCTGTTTACAAGATAAACACACCACACGGATTTAGCACCCATTCTCGGAGTACGGATATAATCACCTCTTTGAACGAAACACACACGCACACACATTCATTAGTCACTACCGCATTTATAATTAGCCTCCGTTTTCAATACCTATACTTCCTCTATGTATTACTACGCCACGCTCTCATGACCGCCAACTATAATTCCATCTCTCACCGAATTCTATATTCGGTGTGCGCCATATTTCTAGGCTGGCTCCTACTATGGCACGTCATCAATTTAATCACCGGAATCCATTTGGGCTCCATAAGCATCAACAACGGACTCCTGTTCAACCGCATATCGGTACGAAGGCGACGATTTACTGTGGAAGTGCGATCAGTACGTTTTAAACTATGGTGGAACTGCCGAATGATCATCATTGACGGCTTGTCATTACAACTCATCCAAACCAATAAACCACCAGCCCCACAAACCAATAAACCACCAGCCCCACAAACCAATAATCACGAACAACCCCTCTCCAGCCTAACCCAAATACTACCCGAAAACAAACTCGCCAGACTTATTGTTAAATACACCATTACCCATCTACTCACATTCGACGTGGAGTTACGTCAAACCACCATAACCACCCCCAACCAGCACCAAACATTAATAGACTATTTCCGATTCACCCTCAGCTCGAGGTTCAGCTTGCGGTACAACGAAAAGATCAAATTCAAAACTGGTGTTCATATTAACGACACTGTGAGTGTTTGTCCTACACCACAGGGAGCTACAATCAAAACGCTAACTGTAGGCACACTACGAGTGGAATTGAAGTTTCTGGTAGACTTAAATAGCGGCCATGTAGAGGCCATCAACACCAAAGTGAACATTAACGAGTCCCAGTTGCTGGTGTTTAACATCATCAAATACTACGGCTTCTACACCGATGAAGATAATGAACCCGCACAAGTTCGTGACCGGAACCTACCGGACGAGACCCGGCTGCGTACGGAAGGAAACTGCCAAACCAGACTACAACGGTTCTGCACCAGGGTCCACTTGCTTATATCCGACTTTAATATCCACTTTGAGAACTGTACTCTCAAGGAGATACCGTTTCTCACTGTAGAAAACAACACCAATATGAAGGAGTATATTGACCAGGAAACTCCTATAACCTCACTCGACGTGGCGGTCAAGTCGATGTCATTCAATTACGCCAAAATGTACCGAGACTGTGCTGGCTTTGAAGTGTTGTTTAACCCAAAGGACGACCAGCCGTACCATTGGACGTGCTCAATCCACTTATTCCGAGTATATTTTTGCCAGCTTCGGCAATTGAAGTCCGAACACCAGGGACACGACACTACCGAGGTGCTCAATATCCCCAACTTCTCTCTAACCAGCAAAACCAACGTTCTAGACCAAATCGTGAAAGGCAAAGGGTTTAAGAACTGTGTGGTGGAGGTGTACTTATCTGCCAGTGCGCCAATCTTTGATTTAAACACCCAGGAGTTGAGTGCGTTGCTTTACAATGTGGTTTTGGTGCGGAAATACTTGAAGTTGCGAGCCATCCGGGCATCCTTGGTGGGGGACACCACCGGGAATACTAACGGGTACACTTACGATCACGATATAGACGAAACCGCCAACCTAGACAATATCGATATAGACACAGTATCAACGCTTTCAGAAGACCACAAACAAACCCAGGACCTGCTCAAGGCGCTTATTTGGAAGTACTTGAACGAACATTACCCCCATTTGGACATTAAATTGGTGATAGAGCAACCCCGAACTGTTATTAGACACTGCGAATCAGGAAAGAATATCCAGCTATTGACGTTTTCATATTCGTTACTAAATTTCAGCTTATCAACCACCCCATCCCGAGGCTACGAAGCGAGTTGTCAGGTGTTAAGTCCCAATGTAGAGTATCACGAAAAGTCAGGACTACACGCTGAAGTCTACGACAATGAAATTATCCGCAAAAAGGTGGCCGGGTTGAGCTTTTTCAATTTGAAGTTTGACGTTTACAAGAACTTGAAAGTACGGCCCACGTTGACGTTAAGCGACGTGGTTCTCGACTTGACGAATGTACATATACTCAGTGGGATTCATTATCTCTTACTGGGGATCACCAGAATGACCGAGACCGACCTTGAGATTGGAATAATGAACATAGTGCTCAATCGAGAGTTGATTATCCTTGGTAGCAAGCTCTTGGACAAGGAACCCAGTTTCAAGAAGTTGGTGTCACGCAACCACACCTTTGAAGACCGGCTATTTGCGTATTTGCCAAAGTACTTACTGGAAGTTGAGTTCACGTTATCCAACATCGATATCAGCATAGGTGGTCGATCAGTACTTATACCCAAAGACGACTTGATGAGGACTATTGGGGTTGATTTCTGTACTGATTTTGATGCCAATAGCGAGTTGAGGAGCGTGAATATAAAGGTTGACTTCTTTAAGGTCCGACTCTATAATGAGGCACTTCGGACAGAAGCTGACCTGTCATCCAACTCATCAGAGCTATCAACGGTATCTCAGGAGACTCTAACGTTGGCAGATCCAACCACCGTGTACTGGTCTCTCGAGAGTCGTCTTGAGAAGTTATCCATCGGTGTTTGCTCAGCCATTGATACCCGAAGAGGCAAGGGAACTCCGTTATTGGAGGTTCAGTCAATAGATAACGAAATAAGGGCGATCATGGACTCGGGACAGCAGAATAGAATAGCAGTCGAGTACGAGGTGGGGAAAGTTGCCGTAGACTATGATCGGTACAAGCTATTCACTATGATAGGAGCTGTGTACTTGATGCGGGAGTTTGTGGTGCGGCCATTGATCTCCATGAAGGTTAAACTCCGGAACGATATGACGGTGTTGAATCGGGCGTTACAGACACCACGACTGTATGAGCCAAGAAGTTTATTTGGCGTGCTCTCACTAAAAATGAATGTTTCCTCAATGAATATGGTGTTTAGACTTGCCGACGATTTCAAGGTGAAGTTACAGGTGACGAGAACGTGGTTGGATATTCACGACCGGAAGACCCTGGTGTCGACTGACTTTATTCGGTTATTGGCAGAGTCACCACTGGTGACCGAAAAGTGGTGCCGATTGATGTGCTTGGATACGTTCAAGCTCTTGTGCAAACACCCTTACTCTGTAGACGATCTTACACTCGATATCACCACCAATGATATCCGCATCTTCCAACCGCACCAGTTTACGGTGTATAAATTATTTGACAACTTGGCGGTGTCTATAAAGCTCGCCAAACATTTGTTACGACTTTTGAATCACGAGTTCCCCATAGACGGACCAAATATGATTCGTCCACGTATCCAGAAGGCACTACGGTTGCCGTTGGTTCGTATAAAGTCAGGAAGTTTCAAGTTTGCTATGGAGGATGATGGGTTTGAGTCGGAGTTGAATATGATTTACCAATTAGGGATTGTTGAACAGAGGAAGCGGCTCGAACTATACGCACTATTAAGGAATAAGTGCTACGAAGAGCTTGTCCCGGGAGAAGAGTACTGCCATGACAAGTTGCACCGTTTACAACAGAATATCTCCCAGTCGTGGATTAGAAAAGTGAGGGTATACAAACAGAAGCTCAAGCAAGAGATTACGTCCAACAAGCGGTTTTTATTTGGTACCGAAGACCAGCTAAATAAAAGCTTCAACGAGGATGTGATTCCTTATTCGTATAACCCACCGTTATTGGCGGTGTACATGGATAAGTTTAGCTTGGATATCTCGACACCAAAGTTTGACATGGCGTCATTGCCAAAGTTCATATACGATATGGGCCAGGGAGTGCCCAAAGATACCAAATACTCGTTGTTGGTGCCCATGTTTGCCGATCTCCAATTGGAAGAATTGAGAATGCACTTGCGGGATTATCCACTCCCGTTGTTACACACTCCCAGAAACAAGGACCCTTCCAAACCAAGCGTGACTATAGTGGGCCATTTGGTGATTTCGGAAGCGTTTGTTTCGGCCCTTGAACACCTTAGACGGTTGGATATACAGTTAACACCGGGGAAACACCCCCGCACTTCTCACGTATTCGATTCGGTGGTGGTGGAGAGGATCCTTTCAGCGGTCAAGTGCTATACGGACTTGACGTGCCACTTTAATTCTGACTATCCCACACGGTTCATATGGTGTACCTCGTACAACTTTGCCATTCAACAATGTATGCTCAACTTTGATCGGTTCTCCAAGCCGCGGTTTGACCCGTCGAGAAAGCTAGGCTTTTGGGACAAGTTGAAGTTGATTATGCATGGCAAATGTATCATAAACACGCGGAAAAGCTTGGAGATTGGGTTCAAAGGCTCACGAGACCCGTATGACTTGTTTAAGGTGGCCACTGGGTTTGTTCTATCGTTCAAAAACAAGGTTGTGTTTAAGATTAATGCTGAAGACGACCCGCGAAGTTTCTTTGACGTTCACTCAGAAAAGGTGTCGTGGTATATTCCGAACTATTTGGGCGGTCCATTGGTGCTGTGGACGCGGTCTTCGCTGGAGGCGATCTATTTGCCCCATTCCTCCAATCTCATCAGCTCCTGTTTTGCCTACTACCTCGAGAGAACCAATAAGAAACCCGTTGACTTGGATTCAGCCAAACGGGTATTTGGAAAGGGGGTGATCAACCTTAGTGGAGGAGTCCACTACCGGCTTGGGTTCTTGTTTGAACGAAAGGATGCAATGGGTAAAAGAACGGCCCAGTTTAAACCCCACCATGAAGTGAAGTTATATAATCCCCAGTATTGCACGCCTGGCCACGACTCATATGATGGGTTTCGGAGTGAATTTATCCACATGGCGTATACCGTCAATGTTAGTAGTGCTGAGAGTTATAATTCCATCCACTTGAGTCCGGAAGCGTTTGCTCAATTCTTTAGCTGGTGGGACTTGTTTTCCAGCAACATGACTCTACCAATACGACGCGGACCCATGTTTGGTGAACCGCCTGAATCGGTAAAGTTCCTGCAACATTTGTTCACCAATAAGTTCTCGTTCTTTTTACAGCCGATGTTTATCTCCCATGTGTACCGCGACGAAACTATCGATACCGAAGACGACAAGATTGAGTGCGTTGGACTTAGGGCCAAGATGAGTACATTTTCGGTCGATTTACACCAAAGAAAAGAGCCTACTGCCGTATACCACGATGAGCTATCCAGAAAACAGACCACCACAAAGATGAACTTTAATCTTGGGGAGGTGCACTTATCGGAAATTGATTTGCGCGTGATCCATGTGACCTTTTTCCAGAACTTGTACGAGCAGCACGACGCCGAGTATGACGACTCACAGACGACGTACGAGATCTTTGACAACGATAAACGGTGGTTTGATATCCAGGATTATGAGGATGCGTTTTTGCCGCGGCTCAAGAAGTGTCCCCGGAAGATCAACATTGCCCCCGTGGCATACGTTGACCGGTTTTTATATGAACGTAACACGCATTCAACGATGAAGATTCCCAGCGATAACTGGTACCAGTTTGGCAATGAAGACATACACGACTGTCTTTTTGGCAAGCTAAACACCAACGAATTACCGATTGAGCTTAAGACCAGGAGACGGAACGTTCTTCTTCGTCAAATCAAGAAAAACCAAAAGCTGGGCCACCCTTACCACGAGTTACAGGACAGGGTAAAGTATCTCAGTGACGAAATCGGCAAGTTGCAGCGGGGCAACCAAGGACACCTCCATAAACGGTCAACGTGCTCCCAGCTGGACCTGGTTGAACGGTACCACAACAAATTCACCACGTACAACATGTTGTTCAAGTGGAACTTCCATTGCCGTAACCTCACCTTAAAGTATCTTCACTTTGTGCAATTGAGGAACTCGATGAAGAAGTTCTTGTCACACGAGTCGATTATGACGCTAGATAAGATCATCGAAAAGAGCAACGAGATTCTCGAAGCGGATGACTTATCGTCTGCGTCTGATGTCATCAGCAAGTTGGCCAAGACTAGACGGTCTCTGGAGATACCCCGGGGAGGAAAACAGTCCACCTGCCAGGAGAGATTGATTAATTTTGATAAGATCTTGAGGCAAAGGAGACCCAACGAGGTTATCAGCGACGATTACTTGATTGAGTTTATCTCGCCCCAGATCCAGTTGCAGAGTGAGGACTGTCCTGATTCAGTTGTTATAATTTCGGCACCATCCATCGACAGTAAGATTTTGTCGATTCTTGACGATTCAGCGGTAGCGGAAGTATTGGAAGAAAGGTATGGAGTGTTGATTAACGATGCCAGTGTGTTTGTGTTGAACAAGAAAGACGTTCTTGGTTCTCACGACCGGATCATCTCTGATATGCACTACGGCACCAAGTCCTCGTGGCCGCCGTGGTTGGGTCCGGAAATCACGAAAAATGGCAAATGGGCGGGCGAAAACCAGTTGTTGATAGAACAGCTTTCAGTGACGTTATTGTACCACGAAGTAGCCATCTTGGGGACCAAGTTGGCCCAGATAAACGACGCCACTTCGAGGTTTTCTGAGTTGGATAAGGGTGATTTTGCTGATGCCCATGAGGATATCGAGGGCCCCCAAAAGCTCCGAATCGATATGCCTTCCGTGGTTATTACGTCCACGTCGAGCCAGTACTTTACGCTATACATAATTATCCTTAGTTTGCTTTTCTACAGCGAGCCTATGAGCCAGGTATTGCACCAAAAGTTGGAAAAGTTAAAGTTTTCCATTGATTTCCAGGATTTGGACTCGATGAGCGACCGGTTAATCCAGTTGCAGAGGTACTACAGGATGTTGGGGTACATCGACAACAACTATAGCTTTAGGCAGTACGATCTCAATAATGAGGACCTCAACGACTACTTGCAGCTTAATCTCGAACGCGGGGAAGTTGCTGGCGATATCTTTTTGCTCTTCACTTCGTTATTGACGGGAGAAGTGGCCAGCGATACTTCCAAGAAGTTGAAAATGTTTTGGTTGATTAGGGCTGACCAGGTCATCTTGCATATACTCGAGAACGACCGAACGCCGATTATGGACTTTGTTTTGACCCAGGGCACATATAAGAGAAAGGATCTCGAAAGCGGGTCTAATATCAACACGCTAGAAATCGGCACTCTTCGAGGATTTAACCTCATTGAGAATGCCCGCTACTCTGACTTTATTTCCCCATTTGACAGCAAAGACGACGAGCAGATGGTTGATGTTGTGTGGACAATCAACCGATCGGTGGGTGGCATCAAGGTGATTGAAAACGTCGAGATTAACTCCAAGCCGTTGAACATCAAGCTCGACGAAACCACCGGGGAAAAGTTGATGGATTTCATTTTCCAGTCCAAGGAGAGTCCCATCCTCGAGGTGACACACGATATACGCGATGGAAAGCTCGAACAGGAGTCGAACCACGAGACTTTTGGTTTCGTGCCCTCCACGGAAGGGATCAACAAGGCCATTAAACATGAGAAGGACCTGGCCGACCAAACTTCGAGTGGCCGCAAGAGTCCCAGTGGACCCAGTGGACCCAGCTCCTCCGAAGACTCCCACGATGAAAGCCACGATGCCCAAATCCAGAACATGATTGATCGGTCAAAGAAGTACTTTTCCGTGGTATCGTTGAATATCACCCCGATAACCTTGTGTGTTTCCATCAAGTTAAATAAGGGCTACAAGAGACTACTTAACGTACATGACCTCCTTATCGATCTTCCGGAGATTCGAATTCAGCACCGAGTATTGTCGTTCTTGGAAATTACCAAACTCCTCGAGAAACAAATCATCAAAACGTTGCTCAACCAGCTGGACCGTCTCATTGCCAACAAACTCAGACTAGATAAACTACGATCAAAGAAAGCAATAACCTCCGATACGGGGGTTTCGGGTTAGCGAACAACATTTCATAGACATATGTAACATTACCACTGCGTTATACTTAAATTAATACAAAATAACACTTCCACATATAGTTTTACACTGAGTGATTCTTTTTAGGGGGGGGACTCTTCTTCTATATATGGTGCCGCTTGGGTTCCATTCCATTCTGGGTCTTCTTCTTTCTTTTACTCTTCTTGGACCCGTATTCGTCATTTTCGGATATATCGTCTCCTCTCATAAGGGTTTGCTGGTCGTTAATTGCCAAACTGGCCGTATTAAACCCGGGTATACCGTTAATGGGGGTTTTCTCAAATGCTAGTGCTTTCCGCAACAAGCCCGGGTCTAGCGGCTTTATTATATCTGGCATCTGTGCTGCCATCGGATCTAGTAGCCCTGGGGGTATGGGTTTGGGGGAAGATATCTGGTGTTTTCCTGGCAAGTCCAGGATATGGTTTTTATATGACTTTCTCAACTTGACTCCTTTTGATCCATCAGGGTTTGTTCGTGCCAACGACTTTGCTACCGGTTCTAACCCGTAGAGCCGTATGAGATTATCTAGCGGTGTGGGGTTTGGTCGATGATACGTGACTACATTATGGGTTAGTGAGAAGATCCCTGGTTTGTGAAAGAAGGAGTGCATGGCATGGGGTCAACGAAAGAACCTCACACATGGCCTATACATACGTTTCGAATCAATCAAATAGTAATTATCTATACCTTCTGCTATATTTCTGGCATCCTCCGACATTGTTGATCCACTATCACCTTAGCTTATAGAAGGAATGGCCACTAGTTATCGATTTTTTTTTTTTACATGCAAAGAAAAAAAAAAAGTAGCACCGTATTCATACAGTCACCAACCACATCCCCCAAAACATACTTGGGATGTATATACTTGTTACTGAATATTTTTTTATGGGTATCCAGTTGAGTTTATACTGGATATGTCCAAGTATTGCAACAGATGGTGGGATGTTTCTCTTTGTGTAGGGTTGGGAAGGAAAGTTTACTCTTGTGAATGTCCAAATAAAACAGACAGATATATAATTGAACACATATACCAAAGGAAAGATAAAGTATCTATATAAAGAAACAAAGGCGATATACAAAAAAAAGGGGGAGGGAGTGCGTGATAAATAAAACAGTGCTAGAAACAAAGGTAATGGAGGGGATCCAGGAGATTGTATCACCTTGTTAGAACCATACGCGAGGGGGGAGGGAGAGACACGCGAAAAAGAGCAATTGTGGTACTAAGGGATCGTTGTATAATGCAACGCCATCATTATATTACTATTCTTCTTTTTCAAAAGCACTTCCTACTTACCAACTACTTTCCAACCTTCGCCGTCTTCCTTGGAATCGGCAACCGTGAGCTTGGCAGTGGCAGTCTCCAATTGTTCAACCGACTCTTCTGGCTGAGCTGGGGTTTCTTCCTCTTCCTCTTCTTCCGAGTCATCGTCAAGATTGGCCAATACACTAAATGAGGACTGCTGGGGTTTGGCGTGGGCAGTCTTCTCTTCGTCCTGCTTCTTATGGGCACCACCATTGGACGACTTTGGTGGTAAGGTATGGCCTCTTTCCCAATCTAATTTATCTTCTTTCTTATTCCTGTTGGATCTTTCTCTTGGAGGTAAGGCTGCGGTGGTGCTTCTGGCGGATCCCCAGTCCAATTCTGGTTCTGATTTACGGGGACGTCTGTTTGATCTCTCTCTTGGGGGCAAATGGGAAGTTGATCTCACGGCTCCCCAGTCCAAGTCAGGTTCCTGTCTTCTTGATGGTCTTTCTCCTCTGTCGGGTCTCTCGCCTCTGTCAGGTCTCTCTCTTGGAGGCAAGGTAGCAGTAGTGGATCTGGCCGAGCCCCAGTCCAAGTCGGGTTCCTGTCTTCTTGATGGTCTTTCTCCTCTGTCGGGTCTCTCGCCTCTGTCGGGTCTCTCTCTTGGAGGCAAGGTAGCAGTAGTGGATCTGGCCGAGCCCCAGTCCAAGTCGGGTTCCTGTCTTCTTGATGGTCTTTCTCCTCTGTCGGGTCTCTCGCCTCTGTCGGGTCTCTCCCGTGGAGGCAAAGTAGCAGTGGTGGATCTGGCTGCACCCCAGTCAAGTTCTTCATCTTGTCTTCTAGCTCCACCTCTACCCAGCATCCAATCACCATCGCTTCTGGAGGGAGCAGCAACACTAATGAAAATCTTTCTTCCGTCAAATTCAGCCAAGTTCAAGTTTAAAGATTCCTCCAATAAATTACGTTCGTTGAAGGTAACAAACGCGTATCCCTTGACCTTTCCCGTATCTCTGTCAACGGGCAATTTGATTTCGGAGATGATATCCTTGGCCTGCATTCTATCTTCAAAGAATCTGCCTATACCATCTTCAGAAACCTCCCATGGTAAGTTGGCCACACGTGCCTTGTATGGTGGTTGATCTGGGATAGGGTACTCGACCCTCTCACGACGTGGAGCTTCTCCATAGTCGCCACGAGAAAACGAACTCCCAGAAACGTCCCTGTCACCAAATGGAGCCGCAGTGGAGGATTTGATGGATACCTCGATGGTGTTCAAATCAACTTCTTCATCGGCCCAGGAAGTGCTTCCGCCAAAGGTGTCATCAGCTAAGAATGAACCCAAGTCCATTTTAATATTCTTTTTAGGTCCCATGATTGCGTGGTGGGTGGTTTTTAGGTACAGGTTCTAGTTTGTAACTGAAAGATTAACACTTGATTTATCTAGTAGTTTTGTATACACAAGGATAATATGTAAATATACAGTTATCGGAGTGGCGGTACTGGTAATCTTACAATATATCCAAAATAATCACAGATGTATTTATATATATACCTATCTGTTGATGAATGAGTATGCTTGACCTAAGGAGAGATGCCCTTTCGCTTTAATTACCAGAACACATTTGAAAAATTTTTTTTTTCCCCTCTGACTACTGCAGTGAAAAATTTACTATGTTAACACACGCACTTTTTATGTAGGGTCTAATTTACTGGTTTTCTTTGTACCAGTAGTGATCCGTGCCTCCCTTACTCTGGTGGTAATACAATCCATAGTAATAGTGTGTTCTATATTTCTGTCTCTATTTTTTTTTTTTAAATTGCAGAGGAGGAGGGGAGGGGGTAAGGATGAACGGGATAAATTTAATGGTGGGTGTAATTTGTTCTTTCATGCACGTTCTTATGTAAACAGACATCGTCTGATATCAGAAACATCAGCAGTGATAACAATACATATGGTGGGAATCGCGGTGTGTGTGTGGAAATTATTGTATGTTTATGGTGGGGAGAGGGGAGAATAAAATTACTTTGCACGTTAATATTCAATTAAATAGAAATGGAAACGTAGGTGTCGCGGAAGAGGACACACTACGTTATCATATAAACAAGAGAATGAAGTATACGTAGAAAATACTGCAATGGAAATAGTAAAGAATAGAAAATGTAAACCAGAACCAAAACCAGATATAGCCAAAGCCAACAGTTCCCAGCTGATGAGGGTAGTCCAGAAAAAACCCCATCTAGCTCATAATAATAAAATAGATCCTATGCAATGTATAAACGGCTCATGTTCTTCCTGCAAATCATGAACCTGTTTGTCCACACCTGCCTAAACCCTGCTTTCGACTAAATTCCTCCTGGTTGATTCTGAAACGTCAATTTCATCAACCGCGGTGGTAGGATTAGTAGTGGCAGGATTAGTAGTGGCTGGATTAGTAGTGGCTGGATTAGTAGTGGCTGGGTCTAGATTGACTGGTTCACGGGCTTCACTCGAACTGGCTTCTTCTTGCTGGGCTGCTGGTTGTTCTTGCCCTTCACCCGAACTGGCTTCTTCCTGCTGGGCTACATCTCCTGTACTCGTCCTCGACGCCTCGTTACGCTCTTTGAATAGAGATAGCACGGCCCAGCAGAATAAATCCTTCTTCGAAATGCCCATCAACTTCCACCAAATAACCTTGAAAAACTTCCCATACATCCTATCAGATACTTCTGTCGCCTGCTCCTCCAAGTGCCAATCGGTATATTCGGGGTCCTCTAGTATAATCCGCGCTCGCTCAGCCGGTGGCATCAACTCCTGCACCATTATTTGCAAGCCCGGGTTGTTTCTTAGCGTGGTAAAGTCGAGGGTAAGTATATCCTCCCAGTTTTCATCTCCCACTGTGGGCTCTTCGCCTTCTTCATTATCTCTCCGGTCATGAGTATTTACATTACCGTTGTCGGTTTCATTTGTGTGGGCCCCAGAATCACCATTGTCTTCAGTAGCACCCTCGGTACTGCCCTCGTTGTCTCCAGTGGGAGAGTTGTAATCACGCTTAAATAAATAGTCTCTCTTACAGGTGGGACAGCAAGCACGTCTCTTTGTCAACCACGGATCCAAGCACTCGGCGTGGAATACATGGCCACAGATTAGTCCACGAACTATATCCTCATTCTCAATCTGGTCTATACATATAGCACAGGTTCCCGAGGTGAATTGTAAGATGTTTGGCGTCTCCTCGGACTGGGAGGACGACTGGCTTTTGTTATTGACAATTTCTTGCATCTCAATCGCCGCGGTTTTGGCCCCTGGTTCCTCCTCCACTGACTTGATATAAGTGGTGTTTACAGAACCCTCGTCGCTATGACTGGCGGTTGCACGACTTGGGCTTGTTTCTGGTTCCGCAGTCACTTCTTTTTGCTCGGTATTTGCCTCTATTTCCTCGGCAGTTGCCTCTTCATGAACCTCCTCCCGCAAGATGTCGTTACGTTTCTCCGAATCCCGTTCCTGGCCACCGTTCAACCAATCATAGTACGATTTGCGCGGAAACAAAAGCTCAACCTCCTTATCACTAAGCTTCTTCATCTTGGAGTACCTGGCCACCCTCCGTCTCCGTCTCCTCCTTCTCCGGCGCTCTTCCTCGGATAAGGGTCCAAGCGTTAGTAGATCCCGGGCAAACTGATGACCGCGGACGTACTCGAGCTGTTCCTGGATTTCATATAACCGGCGTCCAGACCCTAGTAAACCCCTCCCGGAAACCTGCACCTGCAACCCATACCTCGACCTAACCAAATACCGCACCGTGAAGTAGATAAATAGAAGCCCAATAAATGCCCCCACTCCAGCCGCTAAGTAAAATAAAATAGCAGGAGGAGTGGAAAAACTAACTGGCACCCCCGTTTCCAGCGAACCGTCATCATCGGTGGCCCGGCGTAGTATGGTAGACAGCAACAGACTGGACCCTTCCATAATGGACTACTGGCACCAATAATGCTTAACTAATCTATGATTGGCTCTTTTCTTGGCCCGATGCTAGAAAATCTGATGATTGTAGAACAACAAAAGATAAAAAAAAAAAAGAATTATATATACCGGAGCGTGGGGGAAGTGTCACAAAGAGTGAGTGAGTGAGTGAGAGAAAAAGGAAAAAATATATATATACCCCACCGAGGGTTCAAGATAGCTAAATATATAACTGATGGTAGTCAGGTAAACTTCGCCTGGATAAAACGTTAGGAAAGGACCTTTTTCTTCTCCAGTAGCAAGGCTAATTAGGTTGGCGGGATTAGAGCTAATCTTTCCGAGTTTTCCTGACCTATTTTTTTTCTTTTCCTCTTTCTCTTGCCACATTCTTCTTTTAGCTCTGAGGAGAAAACTGGGCTTAAAAACTGAGGCTGTACTGATGGGGGTTTGTAGGGGGCTAAAGCAAAGGAAATAAATAAATAAATAAATAAATAAATGGCCCCTGTTAGTGTTGGGGTGCCGACTCTAATATGAAATTTACTGTTCCATTCACAATTGGGTGATGCTTGGATGGTCGGATTTAGATGGAGGGAAGGGGGGCTGGGTGGTTTATGTTTTCTATCGTGCATTATTATATGGATATATTTAATTTGTATTTTTACTAGTTGATGGGGGAGACGGTTTATACTTATGGCGGGGCATAAATTGGCGAGAGCAAAACGACCAATTTCACCCTGTACCTTAAATGTAATGGGAAAGGGACAAAGAGGGGAAACGACTTTGCTTGTAAATAAGAACCGTCTCTTGAGGAAGTGGAGGAACGGCTTCGATGATGTCAGCGAAAACAAGGCTTTTGGGGGGTATATTCTTTTTGGATCAAAGGTTTGGTTTCCTTTGTAATCAGGCCTAGATCGGCAGACTATAGGGGGGGCTGGGGGATTTGTTCTTCGACAGAGATGAGATCCGAAGGGCCCATCGACCCATCCTGAAATGGAATTGTAATTGAGGAACTTGTTTTATCAGCCTTGCATTACGTGGAAATTATCTATTCGTACGTGTCTTTGGATGAGGGAGATTGCGTATTGCTTTGTTTTTTTTAAAGGAATAACGCTTGCATAATAAGAAAAGGCAGTATCAAGCCTTGCAGAGGTTTCCTTATAGTCTGAGTTTTGTATGGTAGTCCCACCGCTTCTTGAATTCTCCCACCGCTATAATTCTCCCGCCTCTATAAACCCACCCACCCCGGGATAGACTATTGCGACATCGCCTGTACCTCACATTCTACCAGATACTCCTCCCCGCCTTGACAATGCACAACTGTCAAATTCTCCTACACTCTCACCCAACTTGCACCAAAATCCCTCCAAAGTACGTTTAGTCTTCATTATATATATACTTTAACAGATTTAATAATATATAAAAAAACGGAAACTACTAGAATATTTAGAAACTATATGGCAATATCGAAGCAGGCAGCAAACAACAAAAAAGAAAGACAAACTTGCTCTTTTCACATTAAAAACCCAACTCCAGAGTTGACATTTCTAAACCACTTAGTTACCCTTTGGGGCTTCCTTGAAGGAAATAGCAGCCTCTTCACCCATGGCAGAGATAATGGTAACCAACAAGTCCTTACCTTCGTCGAACTCGGATTGGATCTTGTCACCCAATTCACCTTCTGGGACCTTGACGTCATCCTTGGTGTCACCTTCTTGGGTCATCAAGGACAAGAAACCGTCGTCAATGTCCAACAATTGGAATTCGGTTCTGCGGACGTTTGGAACCTCCATGTTGTGAGTGGATGGAGACAAATCTTCCAACTTCTTACCGGTGAAGATGTCGATGGCAACCAAGTGGACCTTGGCGTGACCGTGCTTACCAGTCTTAGAAGTGGACATATCAACAATCTTACATGGTCTACCCTTGATAACAACGTGTCCGTTCTTTCTCAAAGCAGAACATTGCATTGGGTAGGTTAAAGCAGCACCGGCATCAGCGGTCTCAAAGGTGTGCTATTATCCTTAGTTAGTATATACAAAACGCTTCTAGCCACTAAATTACACTGGTTATTAGCGGGATGGCGATTGCCACGGCAAATCTTGCGACATTTTCTCTCACTCTCTTTCCCCCCACTCTCTGAGTCCATGTTGTATCACACCCAAACTGGCGCCCCCCCTCCCAAAAAAAATGTCTCTCTCCCCCACCACACTTGCTTCCGCGTGAGATTCCCAAAAAAAAAATCTAATCGCTGGATACATTATTCAATGTAACAAGAAACGAAAAAGATCCACCACAACTAGATTCATCAACATCCATAGTCGAATCCAAATACCCGTCATCCATAGCGACCGACTCAGATAGACGTTGCCGCATATGATACAACGTCATGTATGGATCGACCAGGAAATGTATCTGACGATGATAAAAAAAATCTAATCAGTGTCTCTTGTGAAGAATTTTTCACTCATTTTTTTCCCCTTAATCCCTTCACTCATTTCGTTTAAGAATGAGCTATCTTCACTCGCCCCTTTCCTTGCCACTCACTGCCGTTATTACTAACAATTGTTGCACCTGCTCGGGCAAACAATCCCGCCTAACCTGATGGTGATACTACATACGTCTTCGTCAGCCATTTTGGTTTAGTTAATGTACTCTGTTAAGGAGAAGAGAAAAGAAAAGAAGAGGAAAAACAAGGAAGAAAATTTTATTCCAATTTCTACAAGGTTAATTGGCGGGCGCGACAATACGACTTTAGAGAAGAGCGAGCAGGAAAAAAAAAAAAATGGGCGATGTGTAAGTTAAAATTTTTTTTGCATTGGGGTTTACTATGGGTGTTTGGATGTATTGGTCCAGGATCTTCTTATACGTCGCAGTAAATGTCATCCCGGTGCAAATCTGGATCTCCGCCCAAAGGCGTTACCCTACTTTGGTAAGTCTGGAGAGAGGGGATGAGAGAGAGTGAGGGAGTGAGTGTATGTGAGAGTGTGTGGGAGAGTGAGAGTGTGGGAGAGAAAGTTCAATCTCCACCTTTACCAGTTTTGGTTTTACTGTAGTGCTCTTCGCATGGTGGTGTTTCCGGTGTGTTTATACCGACGGGACGGGATGCGTGCGTCAGTTTCTTGGCCTGCTCTAGGATATAACTAAAACATTAATAATAATACATTTACATATTTATCACAGGGTAAATAAACAATTTATGTAGTACAGTATACAGTGAAGCTTGCAATTGGCATCGGATCCTCTAGCTTGGTTGGGGATTACGCAGATGGTTCCTCTGGACGGGTGCATTTATGAATAATGGGGATGAGACACTATGTTGGCTCTTGGATGGATCTCGTGACTAGTAATATATCGGACACGAACAAGACCCACTCACGTTTCTACTGATGTTGGCGGTCTTTCATTGACGTCTAATTGAGGTCTATCGATTTCTGTTGTAACCAGTACATCATCGTGTGTATCAACTTCCCCTTTAATCTTCGAGCTCTTCCCATCTAGTTCTGGTATCGTCTGGCCAAGAGCTGACACTTCCGAGTCGTCGTGGCTGGGGGTGGCGGGTTGCTGGGATTTCCCGTTTGTCGCTACGGCGCTGGTCTCGCCAGTAGAGTCCCCTGGTGACAGCTGTTGTTGCTGCTGTTGATGTTGCTGTTGCTGTTGCTGCCTCAGTCTTTCCAGCTTCAACGACTGTATAGCCGGGTCCCATTTATACAACAATTCCTCGCAGCGTTCGTGCAACTTGAAACTGTCGGGATATGCTAAACTTGGGTCTTTCAATATACACTTCAAAACCTTGTGGATCTTGGTCAGTTTCAAGAGCTCTGTAGTGATGGGGAAGTCTCCTAGCCGGTATAATATCACGCGTGCAACCAGCAATTCGTCCGCAGTTGGCGGCGCTAGTCCCGCGGTATCTGCCGGCCGTACCGGCTGGTTTCGCTGTAATAGTGACCGCTGAAGTTTCACACGACACAACCACACCTGGTGTTGCTTTTCGTCGTCGCCGAGAAGTTTCGGTTTAGACGTATTGGAGTCCTCGTCACTGGACTCGAGTTTGACTTTTTTGGTGGTGGGAGGACTGGCGTCGCGGGCTTCTGCCTTTGCTGACGGCTCCTTCTCCAAGGTTTCCTCAGCCTCGGTTTGTTTTCGTTTCCTGCCGTTTCGTGCCGGTTTCACGGGTTCCACTTTGCGTTTCCCGTTTCTGGTGGTTCTGGTTTGTGGTAAAATGCTGCCGTCCGGTTGTTCGCCGGGGTTATCGGTCGTGGATTCGGGGTTATCCGTGCCCGCTGGCTCCATCTCCGTCTCTTGGTCGGGAATCTCCTCTTCAAACTCCGGTTTCCTCTCCTCTGGCCCATCCAGCTCGTCGTTTTCCTCATCCTCTGGCACATAGTCCTCGTTGAACGCGCGGATAAATGTGTCGAAATCTAGGCCATCGGCCGCGGCGATTGCTTCCTTGATGTTGCTCTGTTTTCCGCGTTTTTTCCCCTTCATGGCCCGGGCGTGTTTCTTTATATCTTCGGGGATGTCCTTCAAGGCCCGCTCTAGTTTCGGCAAAGTTAGCAACTCCAAACTCTTGTCGGTGACCCAATAAAAGTCGCCGTCGGGTATAAACATGACGCAGTATTCGGTGGATTTCTTTTTCACCTTCATCACGGATTTCGGAATAAGACTCTGGGGGGTTATAAATGCTGGCCATTGTGGGTATCCCGACATCTTGGCAAACACCATCTGTTTCGGCTGGAACTTCAGCGGCTGTTTACTGCTCTTCTTTGGTGCCATTGTGTGTGTGGAAGGGGGGGGGCAAGTCGTTATTTGAGATACTTGAGTGTTTGGGTGTGACTGCCTATGTGCTGTTGAGGCTCGGGTTTTGGTTGTTTCGACAAACGCAAGGGGAAAAAAAAATTGCCCTTGGACCGAGGTTACACGAACACTTTTTGAAAAACACTGTAATGAATAGCCACCCGATTAATGATTCACCAACACAACAAATTAGCGAGATTTCTACGCTGGGCTAACTCCTTCGTGGTTGATAATTCTGAAAACCAACTGGCACTGTCGTAGCAGGAAGAAAGCAAACCACCGTATACTATACTCTTGATTTCCCAACCTTCGTTATCTTGGTAAACTATCCTTTTTTTCAGCTTCCTCAAAGGCTTTTCTTTCTCTCTCTCTCTCTCGCGCAAATGCACAGTCTACACGGAAAGGAAATACACTACGGGACGGATACAGCACCTGGCTTGCTAAGAACTGAGCAAGAGTCTACTTAAAACGCAATATGGTTAATGCTATAACCGTTTCCAAAAAAAAGGGGGGTAGAGAAGAAAAAACTCCAAGACCAGGGGGGGGAGAAAAAATCTAGTTGGTAGTTATTGGTGGTGGTGGAGGACACGATTGGAATGCCTTCATTCGGTGTGTGTGTGAGTGTGGGTGTATTTTTTTTTTAGCGTCCTGGCTTTTCTTCGTCGGTACTGCACGGAGGGAGTTTCCATTATGTCGAGTGAAACGCAAAACAACCGGAAGACAAAACGGAAATGTGAAACTGGGAGATCTTGGGGCGACATTTTTCTTTCTTTTTGTTTTCTTGGGTCTCTTTTCTTTTGTCTGCATGGGTAGTAAGGGGGAGGGAGACAATCAATAGGGCTAGATAGAACAATACTGGTCTGTGGAATTGGCAAGTACCACATTTAGGTGTGTGTATTTGTTTTGTATGTGCGTGGGGGAGACAACAGGACAAGGTGGGGGGGGAAGGGGGGCCGAGAGTTTATTCACGTGATTTTTCTTTTTGTGTGTGCAGGAGGGGAGTGTTTATCTTGTAGTGTGTTGTACTCTTCATGTTGTAAATCTTTGTAAGCACAGAAAGGTTGTTGCATCCATAGGATGATTCGTACGGTAGGATCACTTGGATTGTACAATTATAAAATAAAGTGTAACCTGCAATGGCGGTCAAACCAATCTTGATGTCTATGTGGATGGAAATGTGTATGTCACTCTAATGCCTTCAGCAACTGCAATCATCTTGCCACGTTGCGGATGTATGAGGAGAGGAGGGGGGGGCATCTTTTGAAGAAAAAAAATGGCATTCCCATTAGATCTGGCTGTCTTGTAGTACGCCACTGGCTGGGACAGTATCGCCCGTTTTCTCCTTATCAAAATGGCGTACAACCAACGAAAAGAAAGAAGCAAGGGTCAAGTCGGTTGTGGCTAGGGTTATAAAAGATTTGGAAGTTTTTTGGGACATTTTTTTTACCAAAAAAAAAAAAACACACATACAGGCAAACAAAGGGAAAATACAGTACATTTGCACCCAATTTTTATACCTTATGATAACCACCCCAAAACCTTCAGACTTAAATGGCGAGATACGATGGAGAAGATTTACGCCTGTGATCTTCTAAGATCGTTTATAATTTTTTCCAATGGCTGCAATCATCCAAAAGTATTGTGTGATACATCATAGTTTTTTGCACCTAAACGATATAATTCTACTAGGGTAATGAATGTGGTATCATTCTTTAGAACTGCCCACCATCGGAAAGATACCCGATGCAAACCATATAATAGTTCTTCTTTTATTCCATATCTGTTCAATGACCACCCCAAACAACCCAAATGTCACCGGGTGTTTAATATCACCACAAACAAAAATGAATAGATCCAAATACACATAGTCCTTTACACCACTCTTCCCTCAGTTAAGCTTTCCAGACATACACCATAAACAACAGATACAACCAAATGTCGCACTAACCATGCCGCATGACCATACCGCATTACCATGCCGCATTACCCAGGAAATGCTCTATGAATATACGAAAAGTGTACACCCCCCCCAATGTATACATTACCCCATCATTACTCCCAACACCACCCATAGTGAATTCCATTGTCCACAGAAAACCAGTGTATTTTTTTCTTTGTACTTTTTCTCGCTTTTTCTTTTTTTTTTTTTTTTCTTTCCTCGCCTTTTCTCGCTGCTTGACCAAATGGGTTTATGGCAATTGCCAGAAAATCGTATTCCTCCCATTTGCACCCACAGTTACATTGCTTCAGTGTATAGATAAATCGTTCGGGAAACAACATTTGGCGTATACATCTTGGCGCATGATGGAGCACACCAGAACCGCGGCATTAAAACGTCCTTTAGACTTTCCCAGTCCAGAAACCCTTGCGGCAATTTTCAATCCTGCCAAACGACAAAAGCCATCTTTGGTTCTCCGAGGGTTGGACCCACCAGAACAAACAAATAGCACTCCTACAAAATTATCCAACCTGGAAAGTGTTGGCGCCTTACCATCGCCGCTGCTGCCACAACCGCCACCGCCACCACCACCGCCATTACCGCTAAATATCCCACTACCGTTTGGTAACCAACAGCGCGAAGAACCGTTGTTGAATTCGGTACCTCGTGATATTGTACCTATAATTCATCCCCCGGCGACAATAGGCGACTTTTTCACTGACGTGACTACAGATTTGACGGATAGGAAAGTAGCCAACCAGATATCTGCCATTATCCAAAGATTCCCACCACCTTTACCGCCATTCCCTCCACCACAACCACAGCTTGATGACGAAGCAATAGACGAAGAAGATGAGGATGAAGAAGATGGTCTCACCGAAAAGGGGGGGATTATGGTTCCGTTTATTTACCCACCACCACCAATAATCAATCCCGATGCATTACCATACTCGTTGGCGTCGTTCAAAACCAAATTCGACAGTTTAAACGAAACCAAACCCCCGGAGCAGCAGAAAGTTTCCACCCGGGGTAGGAAACCGTCGAAAAAGCTCCAGGAGCAGCGTGAACAGGAACTTTCGGCTTCACGGAAGTTGAAAGCACGTTTATCTGACGATGTATACGTTCGAGCACCACCATTGCCGTTCCCACCGCCAAACTTTATGCCTTATCCACTTTCTGCTGATAAATCTTCCTTGGTGCCGGCTGAGGTGTTCCAGTCGTTCACTGAGGCCAGTGAACAGCTTCCTAGAGTGGATATGGTTGTGGCCAGTGCCGCTGGGTCGTTATTTGATATGAGAAGCCAGGCAGAAGTGGAAGGGTTTAACTATACCAGTTTCACCCGGCTGATGAAGCGGGAAGACGGCAGTGGAGACGTATCTGAGGAAGACATAGACTCTAGGAGAGATGGACCGGAAGGTAGTGGTGATGGGGATGAAAGCGAAGATGAATACGGGAATTACACTAACCAGATAGATACCTCCGAGTACTTGGATCCATATTTGGTGAGGAAGAGTCTGGAAAATAACGTTGAGATTAATGTCACGTCACACCAGTTTACCAGAGTTATCCAGAAGGAAAGTAACGTCAAGAGTAAACAACTTACGGTGCCGCAACCGGAAGACTTGGAGAATGAGCATGAAGACTCGGAGAATGAGTATAAAGACTCAACCAGTGAACATACAATTCCCGATAACGTCTCTGTGTCACATATAATAGACAACCCCGAAAAGGATATAAGTTTTGCCCTTGGGATTAACAAAGAGAGAAGGAGGTTGGAGTTAGAGAAATCCATACATAAGCTTGAAATGTTTGGCCAGAACCATCGCCAAGAACTATACCAGGTCAAGAAACACCGCCTCTTGGATAGGTTGAAGAATTTGCGCGAATCCACCGTCTCCTTCACCAACGTCGATATTAGGGATGCCGAATTGAGCCGGTTCAATGATACCATGGAGTCCAAGAGGGACGAGGAGCTTGTGCAGTTGAAGCTCACTGAGAATTACGAGTTATTGAAGAACTCGTTGCTATTCTACGAAGACTCCAATCGTGTGTACAAACACATGAATCTGGTTCTAGTGAACAAGTTGGAAAAGTTGAAGAATTTCTTTGAATACCAGCGGGAGCTCTTTACTGACTATCTTGAGCGTAAGCAGGATATTTTTGATATCAAAAGCAAGGACTCACAAAAGCTTTTCACTGGTATCTCCAACCGGAACTATTCCCAGGAGATCAAAGATGTGATTATGGCTTCTTTGCTCCAGGAACAGGCCCACCAGCAATTAGCCCCGGTACAAGTATCACATCCGAATTGGGGGATGTTACCTGCAGACTATAGCAATGTTGTTGTGCATGATTTCATGCCCCTTATAACCCCGGAGGAGTTCAGCATCATAACCGGAGACGTGCCCAAGAAGTCCAAACTTTCCAACAATGCCAAGGAGAATAAACCATCAACCAATATGAAACATCAGATCTTCCAGAACCCATTGTATGACCGGGCAACTTCAGGGTCTGACTCCAATGCCAGTGACGGTGGCAATGGTAGCAGCGGGTTTGGCCTGGCCAGCGGTGGTACCACCACAGGGCCAAAGAGACGAGGTAGACGTAGCAATCAACAGATAGCGGCCGCAGCAGTTTCTGCTAATGGTGGCACCAGTACTAACGACAAGGCACGGGAAGGAATAAATATAGATGTGAAGTATACAGAAGCAGCGCTTTTAGCTAAGATTATGAAGCAGTTTACCGGTCCGCAAATGGCGAGACCAGAAGAGTTGAATTACGACTTGGAGAAGATGCAAGTTAGGACACGGTGGCCCACGCTGAAGTAAGGGGGTTGGAACGAGATGTACCAGGAGAACAACAGCGGGGAAGGTAGATCTTAGTCTATATAATGGGATCACAGCCCGGTGACTATTTCGAGCTTGACAGTTTCTTTACATTTGGCAATATTTAATAGTTATACATTTAGAAAATGGGAAACAACTAACAAATCTTTAAAAACACACACACAGGAATCCTGTAGATGTTAGCAATTTCAACCTGGTAACGGTACAAGTAAAACAACAAAAAGAGTATATAAAAAGAAACAACAACAGCATCTGGGAACATTGACGTTGGTAACTGGGCAAAAAAAATAGCTACAATGCCAATAGGTGCAAGGGGTTTAAGTTTTTGCACGACTGCAATAATGGACAAACTAACACAATTGGGGAAGAAATGAATTGATTCATAAAGTCCATGGATATGACGGAGTGTTTTTCTTCGAGTAAAGTCACACTAAAAATGGACGCAACACATCACCTATCTGGTTAATACTCTTCAAACTGGGAGTAAAGAGTAATTAACACATTGACTCCGCCAAGTACGTATGGGATATTGCCCAACTGCGCCGCAAACACGTTGTAGAGAGTCAAGTGAACCAAAGCCTGGTTTTTAAGTGAACTTAACCAGCATTCACAAGTAGCAAAAGGTAAGAAGGTGCTTTGTTGAACGAGGTAGAAGATAAACACTTTCGATAACGCAAACACAAAGGGGTCGAAGGAGTAAACCCGGAACACAAGCACGTCATCTTCCACGTCAAAGACCCTTCTGGTAAAGTTGAAAAAGTAGGAGGCAACCACGGGTATCAACACCGAGGTGGATAACCAGGTGAGCAAAGTGACGAAAGCTTCGTAGGACGCCAAAGCTGACACTTGGGCCGTGGGGAACGTCCAGTTGCCCAATGCTGGGATAACGTCTTGGGCTATTTGTGGCACCAAGGAATTCTTGTTGAATGGCACCAATGGTACAAAGAAGGATAAATAAACAATCAATTCAACCAACAATCCCAAGTAGTTTAAGGTTACAGTGGACGACAACTGCTGTCTCAATCTGATGGTGTAGCTGGTGTAGGTGATGCCCACACGATCGCCGATTTCGTATAATTTGCTGAGGGCGTTTTCGTAGAATTCGATTGCTGGGTCAATCACCCAATATCTGAAGTCTACAGGAGGGTGATCAGGATGGTCGGGGTCTTCACTTTCGTCAGCGTCTTCGTCTTCGTCGTCTTCGTCATCTTCGTCGTCATCTTCATCATCTTCATCATCTTCATCATCTTCCTCCTCCGCCTCACCAGCTTCCTTCTCTTCAGACTTGACATCTTCTTCTACAACAGTAACCTCATCTTCATCATCGTTATTACCGGCATTCTCCTCGAGAATCTTTTGCACCACCGCAAGCCCAGTCTTTTGGTTGGTGGAAACGTACTCTTCCACCTTGTCAACCAATACCTTCTTTGTGTCCTTTCTAGCAGCAGGAACATCGATTTTCTTAAGAACGGCAAGCAATTCCGCCTTTTTATAGTCGTTAAAGTCAACCATACTTTTAACTTACAAGGGTATACAGGGTTTATACTTATCTATTCGTGATGAATTGACCAAGAACAATTACAGGTTATAAACAGAGATGAGAAGAAAAGTCCGTGAGCCGAAAGTTTTGTTTTGATTTCGCTGGTGGGCACGCTGATTTTTTTGTTGGCTTCTATTTCCGTTTTCGGGAGGGATTTTGGTGGAGGCAAAATGTAAACAAAGGAGTATGAGCCAGCGATGAGGAAGAGAGAACAGAAAGAGAAGGTAGAAATGAGGAAGAGAAGAGAAATAGAAGGTAAAAATGGACTGGGTGGGTGGGTTTGGGTTTAATTGGAATAAAGAGGGTGTTGTGAATGGTTGTCAGTGGTTACGCAATCATCACCAGAATACTATGTACTCCCACCAATATTCACAGATGACCCTTTCTACTGAAAACCATCACTTCCCACCACTCCTGCGTCTCTTGCTGGTGGGGCAAACCCTTTCAATTGTGTCTTCTCGTAGCTATTGGTAATTATAAGGCATGTTTGGGTATTTCCTATTCGAGAAGCCATTACAAAAACGTAAATACCAATGCCGGAGTAACAAAACACAACACAATACCCAATTGCATTTTTGCCACTATTCCTGCTTGGGGAGTTCCTCAGACCCATCTAGACTGGCTTACAATCCCCGCTGATGGAACCGGTTGTGGAACCGGTTGTGGAATAGAAGCCTGTGCCCTGGGAATTTTCGCAGTCTCAGGAAAACAATGGTTTATTTATCATCCCTACGGATAATATTTACTTCCCCATACTCACGTAAACATTCAATTGTAGACTGGTCACTACTTTTATGCTAGAGGGATCGGAAACGTAGTTAGGCAGGATTAAATGCACGCGTGCCTATAAACCAGAGTCCGGAGGCGCAATAGTAAACCAATTCTCAACCTTTTCTCTCCTTCCTAATTCTACCATAAAGTACACAGCATTACTCTCGTCTCTGCACCATTACCAACTCGAATTTGGTTTAGGGTTACCCCGGATTAACCAGCTCTTTTGTCTATCCACCGTTTGACTGCCTACCGTTTGTGCATCTCCCTGTCTACCTCGCCACTTCACGGACATTCCCACATATCACAAGCATAACCACCTACTCTGAGCGCCTATACTCGTACGATCTGCACCGCCAACCAAACCAAACCGGGTAACAAGGCCCATTTTTTTTTCTTGCTTCACCAAAGTTTTCTATTGCAAGCAAACTATAGATGCCGTTGTGAATAGACTTCCCAATACAAAGTATTTTAGTATTTATATAGTGGATGCTTCCCAAAGAAGATATAATTGAGTTTTTAAGTGTTGGCAGGAATTTGGTAACACTTTAAGAATACCAACAAAACAACTATAGAATAATTATACTCAATCAGCAAAAGAGAAATGTTACACCGACTACTGAGGCTGCTAGCCAGGTCGTACCACTTCTCTCTTGCCCCAGTACTTCGACGACACCAGCAACAGCACCAGCGCCACCACGGAGCACAACAGCCATGGAAACAACAACAACAACAACCATGGAATCCGTGGAAACCACCCCAATTTCGCGCTTTTTCCTCATCAACCCACACCAAAGAACAACCAAGAATTAACCAAGTTGGTATACAATACCTTTCTGGCCAACTACACAAGAAGGTATTCCCCAAAACTTCACCTAATGACTACCTCCACCCGGAGTTTCCCCAGTTTATCGAGCAGTCCAAAGCTCATCTCAAGCAGCACGATTTGCTCGGGAAAAAAACCAAGATATCCGAACCCATCACCATTGACAATATCCCCAATTTGGTGGGTGACTCGTTGGATGAACATTTTTACCGGTTGGGAAAGTTGTCCTCGGAGCCGTACTTGTCCATGGCCAAGCGCCTCCTTCAGTCGAGCAATTCCAGAATCCCAACTCCACCAAAGGAGAAGGATTGGCTTATGAAGCCAGGATGGACTAGGTATACTCCAGATGGTAAGGCTGAGCCTGTGCTGTATCCTTTGGAAGATGCATTGGTATTTGATGTCGAAGTTGTATACAAAGTGTCTAAATACCCGGCTTTGGCCACCTGTGCTTCTACTGAGGCCTGGTATGGTTGGGTATCTCCGGCACTAGTTGATATCGCGACAAACCGGAGTCTGGCCAAGGATGTTGACTGGAATCATCTCATACCGATGAATTCACTAAACACACCGAAAGTGATTGTTGGCCACAATGTCAGCTATGACCGGGCTAGGATCTTGGAGGAGTACAATATCAAACAGTCAAGCACGTTTTTTATAGACTCCATGGCACTACATGTTGCTGTGAGTGGGATTTGTTCACGCCAACGGGCCCAGTGGCAAAAGTTCAAAAAGGATGTGCGCCAAACCGAGGAGGAGGAGATAGAGGAGTACGATGAAGCTATGGATGGTACGCTTGACCTGGATCTGGTGAGAGAGAGTGCTAGGAAACTACTTGAAATGGAGATTCTGGAGGACCCATGGTTGGTTAAGGGGGCCACCAATTCGTTAGCCAACGTTGCTGAGTTCCACTGTGGCATCACCTTAAATAAGGGTGACCGAGATTACTTTTCTACCGAGGATCCGAGGGATATTGTTGATAATTTCGGTAAATTAATGTCGTATTGTGCCCGGGATGTCGAGGCGACGTTTTTGGTGACTAGAAGGTTGTTTCCCACGTTTCTTGAGCGAGTTCCTCACCCGGTATCCTTTGCGGCATTGCGACATATGGGCACGTTGATTTTACCAACTTCCCATAAATGGCACCGTTACATAGATTCTTCGGAATCGCTATTCCAGAAGAACCGGGCAGAAATATTTGCTAATTTGAAGGCTATGGCGGATAAGTTGGTGGCATTTGTGGACCAGAAGAACCACACGTTGAAACCAGAATTGGCTAATGATCCCTGGCTTAGCCAACTCAATTGGGAATTGAAGGAACCGAGGTTAAAGAAGGATGGGACACCCATGGCTAAGCAGGCGTATATGACTGGGTACCCACAATGGTACCGTGAGTTGCACAAGACTGTGAATAAGAAGTTGGAAATGCACTTGACGTTCCGTACCCGGGTGACTCCACTATTGTTGCGGTTAAAGTGGGAGGGGTATCCGGTTTTCTGGGCCAACTCCCAAGGGTGGTGCTTTAAAGTTCCCTATGATGAAGAGGTTTTGGAGCTGTTGGTGAAGAAGAATTACCAAGAAGCACTGTTGGAGGAGGAACCCGATATCCAGGAACAATTGGTTTCGGGAGGTTGTTCGTATGTATTGTTTAAAGTGCCACATCCCGAAGGAGCAGGCAAGAGATGTACTTCTTTGCTATCAAAGTCCAGTACCCGACACTTTGATAATGGTACTATGACGTCAGAATTCAGTTATGCCCAGGCGACGATGGCACTTAACAATGAACTGTCGTATTGGATGGGCAACCGGAAGAGAATTATGGATCAGTTTGTTGTGTTTAGCGAGGAAGGGAAGCTTAGTTTCTTTGAAACCAAGCAGGCGAGGAAGATGCACCAGGATATGGGCATTGTTATTCCCCAATTGGTAACCATGGGTACTATTACCAGACGCGCTACCGAGAATACCTGGCTAACTGCTTCCAATGCTAAGAAGAATCGGATTGGGTCAGAGCTCAAGTCGCTAATTGAAGCTCCCAAGGGGTATAAATTTGTCGGTGCCGATGTTGACTCTGAGGAGTTGTGGATAGCTTCGCTTGTGGGTGATTCCCGCATGAAGATCCATGGTGGAACTGCGTTGGGCTGGATGACCTTGGAGGGGGAGAAGAGTGAGCAGACTGATTTGCACTCTAAGACTGCCAGTATTTTGGGGATTTCACGTAACGATGCCAAGGTGTTCAACTATGGCCGTATCTATGGTGCTGGGGTTAAGTTTGCTGTCACGTTGCTCAAGAAGTTCAATACGGAGATTAGTGATGCTGATGCCGAATCGACGGCAAAGAAGTTGTATGCCAACACCAAGGGTCGGGTGCGACACGTTGACAAGATTAAGGGCTACTATGGGGGCACCGAGTCGGTTATGTTTAATGCACTTGAGAATATTGCCCAACAGGCTGAACCGAGAACGCCCGTGCTAGGTGCAGCCATTACTGATGCGTTGAAGTCGCTGAATTTGAAGAAGAATACGTTTATGACCCTGCGGGTGAATTGGACCATTCAAAGCTCTGGGGTTGACTACCTACACTTGTTGATTGTTGCCATGGACTACCTTGTGCAAAAGTATAATGTGGATGCCAGATTGGCCATAACCGTGCACGATGAGCTCCGGTACCTTGTCAAGGAGGAGGACAAGTATAAGGCGGCGGTTTTGTTGCAGATTAGCAACTTGTGGACAAGAGCCATGTTTTGTGAGCAATTGGGGATACAGGAAGTGCCCCAGTCGTGTGCATTCTTTTCCGAAGTTGACATTGACCATGTTTTGCGCAAGGATGTCACCATGGAGTGTTCGACACCGCTGAATCCCACGCCGATCCCACCAGGAGAGTCGTTAAATATTAGCCAGTTGCTACAAAAGGAGGGTATCCTTGATTTTTTGAACTCAGGACGGGATGTATTCCCTGGTGGGGTGTACCCACAAAGGAGCCCCATTATCAATGAGTTGGATAAGGATTTGCCCACTGCAGTCAAGTTGGCCAAGCTTGGATTGGAGACGTGTGAACCCGAGGATTGGCGACGGGGGATGAGAGTTTACCGAGAAACACTTTGTGGGACGCTCCTGCCGATGATTATTGGTGAGGATGAAGGCATCGGTGAATCTAATTACAGGGTGCTACCAAAGCCAAGAGGGCTGCGCAAACGAGTTCAGAGGGAGGTTGATTTGATTGGTGTAGTTGACACGGATGTGAGTAGCTTTAGGCTGAAATCGGAGAATGGAGAGGTGAGTGGAAAGGCGGATCCCAAGCCGGAATCAAGCGTGAAGAGAGTCTACAAGCGGTGCAGTGCTGTGAAAGCAAACCCGACTGAGGCCTCAGCCAAGGATACAACAGAAGCGAACAAGTGTTTACTGAGCAAAAATGAAAAACTAGAAATTGCGTATGATGTGATTGGGTCTAGAGAAGTTGACGAATTGATGGTTCTAGCACTTTCAGATGGGACTTTAAGTAACCCTATACTGTTTGGCGAAGAGACTGCTGGAGAGACGGCTGGACCAATGTTCTCTAAAGGAAGACGACGATACCGGCCAGCAGTTGTTGCGCCATATACAGTGGGATCTCATGCCTATCACGACCCATTTCGACGAGGCGAGTTGCCTGTAAGATAATACCATCAGCTAATGATTTAATGTTTAATTTTGACTCGCTGTAGTATTGCTTAATGGTTTTCCTGCAAGAAGGTTGTTGTATTCGTTTCCATGAGGAGTATTTTATTTTTTTTTGTTTTGCAATTGCAGCCGATATCCGTGAATTTGGAGATGAAGGTTTGGGTATCGTTCAAATTCCATGCATGCCAACCGTCCGGTTTGAGAGAATATGTGCACACAGACACAGGTTTTGCTTATCGTACTAATTGGTGAAGTTCTGTTGACCGCCATTAGATTATTTTGTTTATTCAATGTCGGTGATAATTGATTGATGTTGAAGGTAAAGATTACTCTGATGCTAGCTGCAATCATTGAGAGGACCGATGTTTATTTTATATAGAACTCGTTGACGAGGCATGTTTTGTGCTTGACCAATCAACCTGAACAACCATGAGATGTGTTGTTTTTCAGTATAGAGATTGTCAATTTGACCATTTTGATTTTATATGTGAGGGGGATACAACTAGATTTCTTGATATATAGTGTTTATATAGAGGTACGCTGATAATATATATTGTGATTTATATATTATATACACATTAGTGGACCTACACCATCAAGCCTCCTTTCCCTGGGAGTAATCATATAGCACAGGCGGTTCTGGCGGGGTATACACCAAGTCGTCGTTATTTTTCTGTGAGAGTGCGAAAAGAAACGTGACACAAACTACAATGCTAATTACAAGAACCAGAATTATCACGAGGGGTCTGTTCAAGTCCGGGGAATACGAGGACTTCCGAGACGAGGAGAGTGTGTGTTTGAGTGCGTTGGCAATGGGGTTGGTCTCCTCGTGGGTATTGATCACCGCCTGTTTAACCTGGGTCGTACGGGGACTTGTGTGAAGGGTGTATTGGGGTGGTTCTTTATTGTAAGCTTTTGCCGTTTGCGAGACCACGAGTCTTGGTTTGGTGTGCATGGCATTGCCGTTTCTATTTATGTAAATATATTCGGGAAGAAAGGGGTCGCCAAGCTGGTTAGGCTGGTTATGTTCCGTGTCAGCGGCGTATACGCCCAACGCAGCCAATGGATAGAGCCACAAGCAAATAGTGCAAAGCGAGAGAAGGTACATCTGTGATCTATAAGTTTACATCTACCAGTTATCATCCCTCCCCCCGATTCCAGGAGGATATACCCGGGCATATATATACTCCATTGGGAGTGGGAGTGGGACCTTGTATGCTTGATAACACTCCCTAAATTTGGAATTGGAACAATGGGTGCAAAAAAATAATAATAAGGGCTCTCAGAAAATATATCCAGCCCACTACAATGCTTGGATGGATACGAAGTTCCAAGGACGGGGAACTGGTGTTTGGATGACTGAATTAGAGGAGTGACTAGTTTTCGTATATGAGTTGGTTGAATTACGGGGATTTCTTTCCCAATGGGTTAGGGAAAAGAGGGGGAGGGGTTGGAACTGGTGTCTGTGGTGTTTGGAGACGCCTCATACAGGCGCACCAATATATTGTTCTACCTGGAGAGCCCCCTATTTAATCAGGTGCACATATGCGGTAGAGAGAAACCGTTCGGTAATATGAAGAACAAACGAAACACCCAAACAAGGGGACCGGGTTTCATTATCTGGTTTGGAAGTGCCACCAGGCCCAAACAACTGGGAAATTATAGAGTGTGTCAGTATTGGGGACACTTGCTTTGGTGAGCATTGTCCGCCAATGGAATTGAACTAGATCTTTTTTTATTTTCTAAACGTGTTCCATTTACGAAAACCTGCAGAGAGAATGTTGCTTGGGATAGTTACGTTGACGGGGTTCAATGATTTGCTGGTGTGATACGAGAGCTGGTTATATAGTGTAACCAGCGACTAGGTCCACGGGAACGGAGATCGTGCTATGGCACGACGACATCTCCCGTCATGCAAAATATTGACCTTCAAACCAGAGCCGAATGGTGTGATTTGGTACTGGTGGCTCTGGCACGTGACAGTGGTTTGTGTAACCACAATGCGCATAGTCGTGTCCCTGGGTATAATTCACAACTGTTCCGTGCCCAAAAGCATGCCATGAATTACAGGGCCTTTGCAAACACGTAGCCAACCAGTAACCAGGTATGACTGTTATGGAGCCATACATTGTTTTGAGGGGGAGAGAAAACTCGTAAACCGACAATTCACCGGTGCGGCGGAAACAAGACATGGCGACAGTATCTCTCACACCTACAGCCACCAGATGTGCAGGTACCCCCTTTTTGTGGGGGGTGGACCCTATGATATCTTTAGTGGGGAACACACGATGGGCACATTTTCGCAGCTGGTGATTATTTTCTTAGCCCAGAGTACGGGTTCCACATTTCCTGGAACCAGGGTCAAGAAATTGCCCATTGTAAACACACACACACACACACACACAAACACAGAATGGCCGCACACAGGACAGCCCCAACCCACTGGCAGGTGCAAGTATTTATACACACATAAACAGTCGGCCGGAGTTAAACAAGAAACCGGAATGTGTTATTGTGCAACTAAAAGGAGGGGCAACTAGAATCTAAAAGAAGTTATCCACTTGCCGAAAAGGGACTTGCGACATGCGACATTTTGCCAGCAAGTTTTGTGCCCATTGTTGAGGAGTTTTGTGTCCATTGTTGAGGAGTTTTGTGTCCATTGTTGAGGAGTTTTGTGTAATGTGGTGCACCAGTGAAATTCCCTGTGTACATGCCCAGGGCTTTACTTTCTAGGTATACTGGTAACGTCCTTTTATGGTGCCAGAGTAAACACGTTCACGGAGGGGATGGGGATCTTTGACCTGAAGACGGTAGACCAGAGCTGTGAAAATGCCATCGCCCCTTTGAAGAGACAGTGTGGGAGTGTACGGGGGGTTTTCTTCTGGGAGAACCAAAAGAACAGGAAAATAATAACAATAACAAAAATATATATGAAAAAAAACTCGCCGAATAGTACCACAATATAACGGCCCGTTAATAACTTTGTATTAATGATAAGCAATACTCTGGTGATCGGCAATGGATCAAAAGTCCACTTTGTAATTGGCCGTTGCCCTGGTGTTACTGAAACAGAGTGCACATATTTCTGAGCACAGGTAGTTTCCTTTCCCCATCCATCGTGGGTAAGAGATGGTCCTGGCCACATGTCTGTGGAAACTACACATAAACATCACCGTTTTCCCATGCAAGCCTGGCTTTTGCAGGACAATCGCCACACAATGCGAGGTCTTTTCTTTTCCAGCACGACTCTACACCAACAACAGCCTTTCCAGGCAGACCACATCACACAGGACTTGCATTACACAAATTCGGTTTAGTTCTAGGAATACATCCAGTCCCTCCCCCCGCCAACAACAACAACAACAACAACAACAACAACAACAACAACAACAACAACCATGTACTCCGAGATTGAGAAAAATAGAAAAAGAAATTGGCCCAGACTCCCGTCCTTCATATCCGACCACAAACACACGATTCGTCCCGACCAGCCGATATGTCAAATGTGAGGAACAAAAGATTATTCCTCGAGAATTAGATAATATTAATAAACTGCATCACGGAATCTGCTGACTCTAGGAAAATATTCTCCCACCCCCCGATGAGGGTATTTCCTGGTCTGTCGCACAGAAGAAGCATGAAGATACCAGTCATGCCCATTGCATCCTCGAAACCAGGGTGGGAACCTAAATAGGAAACAAACCAGGCGTTGATTGCAGATATCTATATTAAAAAAAAAAAGAAACCTATTATGGACTGACATTTCCTCGAGGCTTATAGTATGAGGAGTGCCATGCCGTAACCACCGAAAGATGTTACCAACGGTTACTTGTAGACGGGTTTTGTTGACCACATACATGCAGAACCCCACCAGGACCCAGTAGGTGGCTCTTTCCTCTACCTGGAGAGGCTTTCCTACGGGCCGTGTATTGAGGTAATTTTCTAATTAGAGTGTGGTGCAAAAGTGAGCTTGAAAAGAAAGAAAAAAATCCCGCGTTTGTTTTTGTGTATGTGGTGAAAGTGACGTTTCCCCCGGGTCAGTGACCCAACCCCCGGTTTGCCCGAAAATTGTCAAGTGTACCAGCCAGAAAAAAAAACAAACCATTCAAAAAATAATAATAATATATTTTCTTTGTGTGTGCGGTTTTTTTTTTCATACCCAACTCTCAACTCTGTAAAGAGCCGCTTGTACTATATTTTCACTCAAAAAAAAAAAAAAATAAAAAAAAATATAATGACAAGGATGAAAAATAAAAAAAAAAAACACTCATCGTCATTTACCCATAGGAACAATGCTCAGTTTTGGTCACATATAAAGATTGGAATTCGTCCATCCCATTTCCTTATATAAATTAGTTCCGATTTCTTTCCTGTTTTTCTTTTCCTCTCTTTTTCCCTTTCTTTTTCTTCCTTATCACAATTAAACCTATATTCTTCTCGAGATGTTGCCACCAGGTGTTATTTTAGTGTTCTGTTTGCTCTTCTGTGCTTTCCTTGCCATTCTTGGTGTTTTCTTGCACAAGAAATGGAAGGCTAAGAAGTCTCAACAAAGATTCTAAGGGGAATAGAATCATGTTGCTATAATACGAAACTTGCCTTTTTTATATATGCCATTTTTTTTTTAAAACAATTGTTATCAATATCTACTTTACGGGGATAAAGGGGAATACAACATCAGATGCTAATTTTTTTTTGTTACTAATACTTGACACCACCACCAACACCAAAAGGAGAAAAAGGTTGTGATCTTTCTGGGTGCTACACTCGCTACTATGTTGCTTGCCATCTTTGAATTCACAATATCTGTTGTTTGATTTGGATCAATTATGCTGTGTTTTACAGGACACCCATGGTTTTTCTTTTGATTATTGAGAACAGATGCTTGGAACATACAAACCAAATACCGTTTCCACGAGGATGCGGCGATGATTGTTTTTAAAGTGAAGTTGAGATTTGCCTGTCAACTGCTTGTTACCCTGTGCACGCAATTGCTGGTAGTCAAGTGGGGAACTACAATCGTAGTTTCTTTGTGGAGATTATAATTCTGGCGATTGGGGAACCGCTATAGTTATGATCTCCGTAAAGAAGATGTAGTTTCTTATTTGTGTCCAGAATTGTTTTTCGCGCGGTGATGTGTTGCTTGCAGCTTATGTTGACTTTCACTAAGGGGGTTTTTAATTTCTGTCCGTCTATGTTTTTTTGTTCTAAGACGTTGTTTAATTTTATATTAATACATATATTAAAGCCCAAATCGCAAGCGTGATCTCCTGTAGTATCCATGGAAACCAATTGCCGTCCCTTGGGAGCAGCAGCTGCAGTAGCCCATTATCCCCTATGCACCAGCCGCAGAAGTGCCCCATTTCTGCGACCTTGTGTCTCCTGTCATTGCAAATCTTCGACATTTCAGATGACATGCCTTCGACCGAAAAAAAAAAAAAATTCGACTTTGTGTATATATATTTTTTTTTTCCTTCTGATCGGCCACAAGTCATCCTGTTTCCTCCTGGTCGATGCGCCGGCGATATGCATGGGTCGTGTCCCTGCCGAATTAGTAATCATGCCTGGTTTCTTAATATTTCCCACGAATTTCATTGGACCGGATTAATGAAACGAACGAGGCTTCTTCGACAGTGGTTGTTTGTGGACCGGGTCATTTCCGGGATTCCGGGCTCATGTTCCATTCCAACGACGTGCAGGTGGAACGAGCTGGTGGGTTTCCCTCTAGGGAACGGCGGTCCTAAAAAGAATAGCGCAGGAAAAATTGTAAGAACCAAAGCTTGCCGCACTGGATGAGGTGAGTGTTTTTTTTGTCATTTTTTTTTTTTTTTGGGTTCAGAATGTCGAATCTGCTAGACGTCACATAAAAAATAGCACATCTCACTAAATATTTTTTATGCACGTCAGAAAAGAAAAAAAGGGAAACATGCATGGATACATCCCGGGGGGAATTCCGGGGGTGTGTCTGCAACAGCTAATACGCTTTGCATGGATGATTTACTTGAACCGGCTGTGCACAGTTGAGTCCCAACCACACTCTGAGCTCGTGTCATATGCTCCAGCAAAAGTATACGATACTAGCTTGGACAGGTACTGACTCAAATACAATAGCACGAAAAACAAAAACACACACTCACATGTAATCATACTCTATCGTTCTATAAACTTGGGGTATACACAACAAACACCCGCCCCTCACTTATCGCTATATAAACCCACAGCACATCCTCCATATACACTACTACTCTTCATCCTCTCCCTCGTCAGTCATCCAGTACGACTGCACCATCCCCACCAACGCCAAAAGACTCATGATCCACCACACCAACCACCCGGTTCTGCTCCTCTCACCCAAACTCATCAAATAACCAAAAACCACCGGTCCACAGCATCTGGCCAACGCTATTATACTCATAGTGGAGCTGTTGACATATGCACGGTGTTCCTTTTTCGCTGCCCGGTGGTTCAACAACGTCACTTGTGGCATCCCCGTAGAACTGGCCAACGTCTTCAACGACGTCAAGCAGTATAGGAGCGTTGGGGTCAACCATTTGGGGAACAGCGAGTTATACTTGTTCAACGTAAAGATCGTCCACGGAACAATAAAGTACACGAGTGGGAATATCGACACACTGAGTCGGTAGCCTCTAATTGTTCCCAATCGGGAATCAATGATCGGGAATATGATAAGCACGATAAGCATACCCATAATACCCGTGGACGAGAACAACGTACCTATATAGCTGGTGTCAAGTCCGAGTCCACCCACAATCCTAAATGGGAACTGTAGCTTCTCAGGCTGGAACCGCGACGCAAGATACACTGGTAGGAACTCGTTATAGGTGACGCTGTGGAGTGAGATGATGAAGTTTCCTGTTATCACACTTATAACCTTGGGAGTGAATGCGTTCTTGTATGACGGTTTATAGGTGGCTGGCTGGTGCTCGGCCTCCCGAGAGTACGTTTGAACAATTGCCCGCGACATGGATTTGGATAAGTAGGGACGTACACTTTCAACCAGGCCGGAGGATTCCATGGCGTTTTCGCTATTGATGGACACTGTATCTGTATCATACTGTTCGTGATCTATCTGGTTGAGCAAGGCGGTGGATTCGTCAGGAGTGACGTCACCAGGAGTAGAAGAACCTACTGTAGAACTAGTAGACCCACCAGCAGTCACCCGTTCACCACAACTATCCCCAGTCTCTTCGTCATTGTTTGCTCGTGTCTTCTGCCATGGTCTCGTGGGTGACGATACACCAATCCTCTTCAACAACCAGTCTCCAGCCTCCACCCCATAATCACGACGGTACCGGTGCACCTCATGGGTTTCTTCCAAGAACAACACCCCACAGATCAAACTAAACCACAAAAACAACCCAACCACTATATTCGATAACGCATAAGGGTACTTGGTGATGAACCTCTCGTATAAACTGCTGCCTACCGCCAAAATAGTACTGTCTCCATCATGGTAGGGGCTATCGACTTTAGGTCTCGTCAAATACTTTGACCCACCAATGGCGGGGCCAATAATAGCACCAAAATTGAACAATAGCGGTAATGTCGAGAATGCCAATGCCTGGTGTCTTCTCTCGGTTGCAATCTCGCCAATCATGGTCCGCAACACCGCCACGTTCCCATTGAGAACACCAGCCAACGATCTTGCCGATAGCGCAAACCAGTAGTTTGTGCTGAACCCAAATAGTAGCAACGAGAGCGACGTGCCCGCCAACCCGATCAATAGGATCGACTTTCTCCCTACCCGGTCCGAGAGCTTCCCCCACCGCACAGCAAACAAAAACTGGCAGAACGCAAAGCTTGACGCGAGGTACCCGCTGTACTTTGATATCTCGTGTTCGGTGGGTGCAATGTGAAAGTCACGAATCATGAAATAGATGTACGGGAAAAGCGACGTGAATGCTAGTGGCTCCGAGAACCGGATTAGACACACCACTAGCATCTGCCGCACCGGAAAGTCCTTTAGCGACTCCTTTAGACTCATATTGCAGTAGCAGTAGCAGCAGCAGGTTTGGCGATGGCTATACTTGTGGGAAAAAGAATGCTACTCTGGCGGTGATGAATTCCGGTAGCAAGAAAATTTTCCATTGGGTTTATGCACTGTCGACTTGGGTCGGCATGCTTGAGTCGGCTATTGTATGTGGCTTTTAATGCATGTCATACGCATGCAAAGAAAACAAAAAAAAAAAAAAAGAAATGGCAATACTTGCGTATTTTTTACTGTCGATGATGCAAGAGACTGCAACTTTTGCATTTGTGTATCAATTGGTAGTGCTGGGTGGTGGGGAGTGCTGGGTGGTGGGGAGTGCTGGGTGGTGGGGGGTGCGACAGTGGATGGATAGTGGATGGACAGCGGTTCAGGTATCCACTCGGGTCCTGGTCAGGGTAGTCAGAGTCTCTTCCTTATTCCTAAGGGTAAATGGGTACCCCCTGACAGTCTAGGGAGGGTTCGCTAGTTTATGCTGAGACAAGACAATTTTTCTCGGATGCCATTTTCACATAATGAAACTTAAAGATAAGGGAATGGATGGGCAGACTGCACGTGGCTATACGTTTGTGAGAGAGACAGGGGGGGGAAAGGATAATTACTAGACAGTAAGGTACGCAGGTGCAGTTGTATAGTTTCTGGGACCTATCTCGCACATAAGACCTTGACAGCAGTGATGGTTTAGCGATAGTGACAAATGGGCGCAAATTGGCACCACAGTTGGCTGGTCCTACAATAGAACTCATTTGGTGGTGGTTTTGATTTTTCTGGTGTATTTGTGTCGCGTGGAAATGACAGTCGCGACATTCACCAGGGGGGGGGATAAGAACCATGCGACATTAACCCCTGCCCCGTTCCACCCCATTTCTCCTTTCTTCCAACAGTATACTAACAACCTCCCTTCCTCCAAAAAAAAACGAACAATGCGTGCTCCTTTCAGTAGAAACAATGGCTACATAACACTTCTATAAACGAGTAACAAGACTGGCGTACCTTCCCCCCCCATCACCATTCTATAGTCGTGTGTGTACCAGCCCAAACTCCCATAAGACCAGAACGACACAAAGACAACAATGAACAACAAAAAAAAAACCGGACATCTTTCTCCACGCTTGATCCAATGATCTACGCTTCCTCCTTCTACGCTATAGGCTGCTTAATAACCGTTGATGATACACCGAACAAGGACACACGAGACTTTATCAACGCTAATTAATGACCCAAGCCCCGTGCATTCCGAATCACCACGCGAGACTCTGGGCCGATACCTCCAAGTCCCCGGGCATGAGGATTCCGATATCGAGTCCTTGTTAACCACTCCTTCAGAAGAAACGTTGATTAACCCGCAAATCCACATTATGCGCCAGCCTTTACTGGCGTTCACGACCGTGCGACAGGTGCCGCTTATCCTGACATTTTTACACCCCGGCGTAAGCTTATACCCGAGCTTGGAGTCTTTTTCCGGTAAGCAATTGCCGATATTGACGAGAACATCGTCCAAGTTGAACATTTTCAAAATCAACTCTCCGTTTCTAATCATATACCACTACACTGATTCAGGCAAGAGACAGGAGTTTTGTCGGGCATACTTTAAGATCCATTCCAATAACATCACCTACTATGTTCTTCAGTTTCCATCTCTAAACGACCAGTGCGTATATCTTATAAATAACAACACCCATAAGCCAACAGTTGATTTCGAATATATGGATACGCATTTTCGGGTAACTGGCGTCACCGGAACCACATCAACGTTTGGAACTAATGCGTTGATCAAGTTGTACGTGATGAGATCGGGCGAGAATCTCCTCACCGACAATGCCAGTTACAGCAGCCATAAAATATCCATCAACAACAAACTCTCTCGCTTGATTGAGAAGAATGATAAACTAGGGATAGCCCGGTTGGTAGATAGCGAGACCCCGTTGTTACGGTTGCCGTTGGCCACGTATATCGACGAGGGCAACAGCCACATGAAGAAGAACTTTATCAAGCACGGGACTATAAAGGTGATTGATTTTAAAGGCCCGGGCGACGAAGGGAAAGAGTTTAGTGAGCTGTGTTTGGTGATTTGCAGTGTACTTTTGGTGTTGCGCGAGCAAGAGTATCGAAAGTATAGAGGAGATAAGAAGCCAGAGGTGGTGTAGGGCCTGGTCCAGATGGAGCTAACTGGCGTAGTTAACGGCAGAATTGGGGTTCCTTACATGGCCACATGAAACGTGATAGCAGATGGGCTTATCTCCACAAAGCACCACCAGAAAACACCACAAAGCATTCCAGCATTCCAGCATTCGCTAGGTCTCCGCCTACCCCTCCTCAAAGATAACCCAGAGCATACTCCGCAAATGTATGTTGCATTAACCGGACCACAAGGAATTGCAACCTGGGAGCTTTCCGTCTAATAAGAGCCACCACTAGCGTACAAGCTTTTCCTGGCATCTCCCACCGTTTAATGAAGAAATACTACAGAAGGTTTCCTATTTTTTTTTATTTTTTTATTTTTTGTGTCTCCAAAACACTTGCAGGTGGGGAAGATCTCCAAGTGGGGAAGGATAGGAGGGGTTATCGCGACTCTGCTAAACGAGGGGTATGTGATTAGTCTCTTTAAAATGAGGGGCACAGTAAAGCAAGAGGGGGAGGAGGGGTGTACATGGTTCAGGATTTCCATTAGCGTGGATATAGAGCCAAGCAGGATAGAGTAGGCGCTTGTAGTCTCAGGGCTTGGTGGATATCAGACAAAGCATACTTATGGGTTCTACTATCTACGGGATCCTGTTATTGTCGTTCACATACATATATATAGACTCTTTGGCAATACTCGGGGAAGCGGTCTTTCTAGGGGTATGTTTAGCTTGCTCCTTGTGAATGTATTTGCCAATTATACGGGACTCTATCGAAGAATAAAGCGGAGTAGAATCTTTTCTTTTGTTCCTTGGCTCTTTGTGCAAGAGAAGAACCTGGAGACTGCGTTTCCGTCCAAAACGGAAATAGAGACTTCAAACACCAACCTGTGCTATTAAAAAATCTCCCCACGGGAGTGTATACTACAAGAACCATGCACTGACGCGTGTATCTCTCGTTAGTACCACCGTGAGCGTATACTATCGGTGACATCACCACGGAAATCCACAAAACCTACACCAACCTGAAATGTGTGTCTTTGTTTTAAGTGTATGGAGGATTTACGATAAAACCACAAAAACCAAAACAGGCACAAAAACAAGCCAGAAGAAAAAAACAAGCCAGAAGAAAAAAACAAGCCAGAAGAAAAAACAACACAACAAGAGATTCGATTGAGACGAGATAAATGACGTACGAACGAACACTACACCGGCTTCTCTCACTTACTATTCTAGATACGGATAGAGTACCGACGGATACACCTTCTTTCCATTGAGGGCGGCCGCAACCAAACCAGAGAAGGGGATGAAAAACAAACAAACAAATGGAATGGAAATAGAAAAAAGAAACAAAAGGATCAGCCACCAGTTAACTGTCGACTTTCTTTGTTCTCACCTGGCCTGAAAAACAATAACTGGGCCGGAGATGTCAAAAGAATCCTGGAGTTATACAAAACTCAAGAACACGTAGCTATTAGCAACAGGGTAGATTTCTATATCTAGAATTTCAACAAGAATGGAACATCACGAATTATTCGGATTGGCGGGAAAAATATTTGAACAAGCCATTGACGTTGGATAATGGTTTGTTCATGGATATAGTTCAGGGTGAAATGCACCAAACCTCTTGTGGGGGTGAATGTCTCGGGGAAACTCATGCTGGAGGAATTTCAGTTCACACTCCCACCTCTGTGTGTGTCTATCTGAGAATAACCCACCAATGTGAATGCGGTATAATGGCACTCCGTCATTGCCGCCTCCGTCGCCGCCTCAATAAACTACTCTCCTCTCTATGTCTCTCGTCCCCACATACATACAATAGTCCAATATTAAAAGCCTATTGTCTCCATACACCAAGTTTTTTTTTTTTTTTCATTCATTCATACTAGTACTACTACTATAAAAAAAGGACACACACCTAGAGATCAGTTTTAGTGTAGAAAAAAAAAATTAGAGGGAAAAAATAAAAGAAAACTACGCAACTCGAACATAGAGGGGTGGGGAGGAGAAGATTTATTTTTGTGTGTCATGCGGGGAATCCCCCATTCTCTCGTTGTGGAAACTACCATTTACAGGTAACAAAAAAAAATATAACCTGCTTTGTTCTCCGGTGTAGTCAAGTGGGAGAGACAAATATATAAAAGGTACCTATTCTCCCCCCCTTCCCACCCTCCATATCCCACCACGAAAGTCAGCTTTGTAAGTTGACGTTCTCACTGTATTTGGTAAAGGAAGTTCTTTAAACGTCTTTACCCTTTTGTATTTGTGGTTGTGTTTCCAGGGGGCCTTCCACTCATCCAGCTATTCCCTGTTTGCTGTAATATTATTTGCGGCGGGAAAAAAAAATCTCTGTCCCACCACCACCACCACCAGCTAAGGAAAAACAATACGAGTCAAGTGGAGAAGTTGAGTTTTTTTTTTATTTTTATTTTTCCGTTGTTGCTGCAAATTTGTCAGACACAAAAAAATAGAGACGAAAAAAAAAAGAACAATAGAGAGTGAAAAAAAAAAAAATAAAACCTCAACAACTGACCCCGCAGGAATTACAACTATCACCAAAGTATCCAGGAACCTTCCCCTATTACTACAACATCCACCAAAAAGCCTCATCCGTAAACCCACCCTGAACAATAACATAACCGCGTGTGAGTTTGGTCTCCACGATAATCCCAGAATATAACCAAGAAACAACAGATAATATACCAACTTTGTTAGTAAGGTTTTTTTTTTTTTTTTGCAAATTCTTATCTTTTTTTTTATTTTTTTATTTTTGGCTTCAACCCACTGAATACCAAATAGGGGCCCAAAACACCACAACCGTACTATAATGGCCACTCAGAAGAAGTATATATGTGCCTTTTGTGCACGGGCATTCACAAGATCAGAACACAAACAACGCCACGAACGTTCACACACCAATGAAAAGCCGTTCCACTGCTTACATTGCACCAGCTCGTTTGTTCGGCGTGATTTGCTCCAGCGTCACTGCCGCACCGTCCACAACAGCCACTTGAATCCACATTTGCTACCATCGAATAAATCGTTAAACAACCCCACGTTTGCTGCAGTCACGGTGTCGACAGGACCGGAAAACGAGTCCCATTCGCCCGGTTCCCAGCCAGGACACCACCAACAAACTCCGTTCTCACAATCGTTGCTGCTGCCCATCAACCACCATACTCTCCCGGCAAGTCAGCATTACCAGCATTCACCACCGCTAAACCATAATACAGTGCCGCAGTTGCCGTCGCAGAACCACTACTCAGTAGGCTTTGGTGACCACAATATCGATCCACTGCCGATGGCGCCTCTGGTGTCAACAAACTCATTTATCGAGCCACCGCCTGTCCCCACGAAGAGACGGAAAAAGCCTAATAGCCATGACGAATCCTCCTCCTCCTCCCTTCAGGAAGGTGCCCACACCCACCAAACCAAAGAGCCATCGGGCCATGACCTAGTCCATTTGCTCTCCATCACGAAAAAGTTGGAAACGATGCTTGCGGGATTTGATTCCAGTAACCGCAACTACCCGCTAAATGACCACTTCCTAATTGGATATGTAGAATGCACCAAAGAAAGCGCCAAATTCAGCGTGTTTGACAAGATATTGAAAGACTTGATTTACTATTTGAATTCCTACTACAACAGCAGCACGGGAGCTGCCAGTACTGGAACCGGAACCGGCAAAAACGGCTCCTGTTCGCCCAAGTCATCGCTCCCGGAACCAAACAACTTTAAGGTTGGCATTATCTACTCCATTATCTTCCTTGGGTGCATTGTCAACAACAACCCGGGCAAGTCGTTAAAGTTTTTCAAAAAGTCGTGGAATTTGCTAATCAAAAAGCTCATCCCCCAGTACAACAACAACAACAACCTTTTAGACCAGATTGAGATTTTGAATTACTTGTTTATACTATCATACGTGTATTTAAACTATAACTTGGAGTCATTCAGTGGCACCGACGAAGACTCGGACGACGACGGCGAAGTGTACATCAATAACGAGGTGATTTTGAACTACTTGAACGATATTAGTTTTATCATCATATCAAACTTGAAGGATTTGAACAATGCCAACGATAACTTGATTGACCTCAATATCAACCTATTCTGGGCCATATATATCAACTTGTCCACCTATATGAAGCACGAGCCACCGAAAATATACCTGTTCTTCTTGAACAAGGTCGTCAAGGGCAACGAAACCTTGCTATCGTTGATGCAGAAGTTCTCCAAGTCGTTTATAAGCATGGACGCCAATGACGGGTTCCTAAAGATGATTATCGTCGCCACCATATCCAACGAGTTGAAGCGCCACAGCGACATCAACCCGGAGTCGTCCCTCATGCTCTATGAGTCCAAGAATTCGCTCCACAACTCAATTATCCTAATTAACAAGTCGATCAATGTCCACTCGACCATACAGAGTTTACATGACGACTCGTCAGCCACCAAACTATTTGAATTGTTCAAGAAGAATGTTATTATTAGCAGCCCGTTGAAGTTCCACGAGTTGTTGAACAACTACTTGTTTATCCCTCGCCTGTATTGCAACTGGGACTTACTCTACTTGACATTGCAGGAGATCAACATGAATTGCCTGTTGAGCAAACCAATACTGGACACCATCACTGATTCGGGCCAGGCTGGCCACTTGGAAATGGTGTTGCGGTCGTTCTTCAACTTCAAGTTGAACACCTTGGACATTAATAACAACTTGTCGATTATCTCTTTCCCAATTATCTTCTTTGCTAACTACTTGAACTTGGATTTGATTTCATTACCCTACAACCACTTACAGCTAACCAATATAAATTTGCTAGTGATTGAGTGGTATTTAATTATGAATAAGATTCTAATTATGATGTGGGCCAACAATGACCTATTTGCCGACAACTACGTGCTACAGAACTTGGTGTACCTTTTGTTGGACAACAAGGCCTGTATCCAGCACATGCTCAACCTGGACCACGACAATGTCAGCCCATTGAATTCGCCACAGCCCGCAGAGGAGTTCCAGTTCAACGAGAAGTGGTTCTGGATATTGAAGCTAAAGTTTGACTCCATCTTTGAGACCTGGATGGCGTTTGTTAAACAAAACAGCCCCAACAACGTGTTGTTCAATAACAACTTGTCGATATTCAAGTTGAATCTTAACAAATTTGTCAACGAGTACCTTGCGGCCGAAGGCCCAAAAGTAATCAGCGATAAGGAGCGAAGGAAATCGTCCACGTCGATGACCTTTGCTCCCGGGATGGCCGCCACCCAGTCGGTGAACTACCAGAGTTTGCCTTTGCACCAGCAGTCGTCCAATGGGTATGCCTCTTATTCTAACGACTACGACAGTCGGTACAAGCGGTCCAACTCAATCACGTTGGGACTATTATCCCAGAATATGCCCGACGAGTCCAAATCGCCGCTTATTCTCTCGAGCTCCAGCTCAGTGTCGTCGATTAAACAACCGTACCAGAACGTGCCCATGCAGTCGCTGCAATCGAGTCTAGGAAAAATGAACCACTATAGCAGCTACTCCACCTACCCGCCACCGCCGCCAATCTTGTCCTCTATGACTGGGGGGCTGAAAAACGACGTGTTGCTACTACCGCCGATCTTGGCTAGTGATGCAAGAAGACGAGAAGACAAGGCAGTCACCAATGGGGCTAGGAAGGATTAAACAGGTCATGAATAGTGTATAACATATTAATAATGTATAGCAGGGAGGGAAGGTATAAATAAATGTATAAGGAATGGGTAATCTATTTTGTACACTACAACTTGACTGGCTCCACCACCACGTCTTCGTGGAACCGTTTCAACTGCCAGATATCCAAGATCCGGAAATCGAGCTTGACGGTGACGGCACCATCCAAGATTTCATTGTAACAGTACTCGATGATGTCGGTGGGGATAATAAACGAGAACGTGGCTACTTTCTCCACCTGGGGTTCTTTGTCGATGTCCTCCACCAATGCTGGGAGTCTAACCCCGGCATTGGAGCAGATCAACCCCATAAACTCGTCTCTTTGCGAAAACAACCCGCCGCCACTAGATCCGTTCCAGCAGGAGGCCGAGGTGACAGCCAAACTATTTAGCTTTAGCCCGCTTTCGTTTACCGGCAACTTGACTACACAATTGACGACCCCACTAGACTCAATAGGCTGCTTCCAGTGGGGGTTGAAGAAAAGGCCGTAGCCTAGTGTGTATACCGTTTCGCCGACTCGAAGATCAAATTTAGGCACCACAAACGGGTACGACCGGAGGTAGTGCTCGTGGTTTCTAGAGAGGAAGATAAAGCAGAGGTCCAAGTCCCTGTGCGGGCAAATAAGCACATCCTGGTTCGAAAGTGCCGATACCCCCAGGCAGAAATGGAGGACAGCCCGGCCGTTATCAAGGTAGGGCTCAACCACGTGCCGGTTAGTAACTAGAACCTGGTCGTTGTAGTATACACACGTACCCCAGGATGCTTTTCCCGACCGAGACGTCACCACAATCGGTACAATAGAGTCGGGGCAAAAGTGTACCTTGGGTTTGCCGCTCTGGCCACCCGGGTTGCCACTGCTGTGTGGTATTAGTCTTGGTGGGGCAAAGTGGCGCATGATCTTGAATACCGTCAACCACGGCACGATGATGGTCAAGTCCCCGTCCCCATTAAGCTTACGAAGGTTGCCCAACACAAGACCAACACTGGTCCCGGTGCGGGACAAGTTAACCAAGCCACCATTCATGTTTTCGAGGTACTTGACGTCACTAAGATAAAATGTTTCCCGGTCGGGGTTGGTTTTCGACAGCCATTTATAGTTGATGGTTCCCGAACTGTAAAAGTTGCCAAACACCAACGAATTGGTGAAGCTGAAGGGCGAAGAAATAATGCTGATTACATCGCCGATTTCACCGGCACACACCCTAAAAGGTGTCAGCTTTGAATGCACCACTTCGGCAAAGTAGTCGTATTTAGAAACCACCCCGATCTTTAGTATGGATACCGAGTTGTCCGATCCAAGCTGGTCGTGGGGGAAAATATTGAACCCATTGTTCTTGAAGTACTTGAACGCGGGTAACACCGATGTATACTCGCGTTCTATCTTGGCCCGGTGCCAGCAGACCTGTTTATTGGTACTGTTGTGGTTGTGGTTCACTACAATATCGTAATTCAGCACCTGGGGAATATGGTTGATGGTGACGATGAAGTCGTCAATTATGGGGTCGTGTGGTTCCGACTTGATGATCAAATGGATACCGGAAACCGCCTGCTCATCGTCCTGGCACGTCAAACGAATTGAAACCGGTATGTATTCCCAATGCATGGCTAACCACTTGAAAGATACTCACCACTAGAACAAAAAAAATGCTCTTTGCTTTTGACCCAACAATGTTCAGCCCCCTACCTATGGGGTAGGCTGATTGCAAATTGCCAGATGTTTTTTTTATCGTCATAATACCAAAGTCGTGTAAAGGGGCGCAAGAAAAGAGACCAGCACTCTGGCAAGTGTAGAGCTGGATAACATTGTGTTTTATTCTTGGGGTTCGGAGGTAGTGTTGCTAGAGTAACAGGAGCTGTATATGCCAGAAAAGCTCGCTGGAACGGTGTGTTGTTGCTTGAAGCCACTGACCTTTATTCCAGAAAATCACAAATAGTGGCTCTTATCACCAGTACGGGGCCACCATGGTTAGCTGGATAAGCAAAACCACTTGTGTAGTCCGAAGAAAACCCACCCCAGGGTCCCCATTGTGTGGGGTATAATGCAAGTTGCAACATAGAGTATGCCTGTTTGTGTTATGTGACATTCTTCGGTTAGTTATTTTCTGCATTGTTCGGTAAACGCGCAACACACCAAAGAAAAGTGTTCTGTATACGTCATCTTGTTGCCCCCACATAACCCAGACCATGGATATAGAATTGCTTATACGAGGGTTGCTAGAATTACCCCAGGAACTAATTCAATTGGTGTTCGATTACTTTCCCCGGGAATTGTTGGAGTTTTTGCAGGAATTTCCCAGTATCGAAATATACTGCATCGGGCCGTTGTACTCCAAAGTGACAGTCAGCCAAGACGCGGGCTATATTTATAATTTTTATACCGAGACTTATGGCGGCATTGATTTCATTCGCGAGGAACCCCATCTTTGGAGTTCAAACAATCGGGAACCGACATATCTCCTTGATGATGTTTGGAGGTTGAAGGAGAAGTGCCCCCAATATGCTCCCAAATTGGTACGATTTACATCAGGCAAAGAGTACAGATTGTTTATTAAACGGCTTTCAAAGTTGTTTCCAAACCAAAGTATTCTGATTGACTTCTCCTACGAGGGTGTCGTGGACGAGGATTTTCTGGCCTATAGCAATAACATCAAGGAAATTAATGGTCTAGAGGGGTCCTTATCCAATGTTCAAATGATCAAGCCATGCCAACAGGTGAGGGTGTTGCGTCTTGATTACGTGTCGTTGATTGCGCTTTTAGATCTGGCGTGGTTGCCGACCACATTGCAAAGGTTGGAGTTTTCTGGTAGGCGTATAAGCCAACTTTCTGAAGTGACAGGGAATTATACGAGATTTCCCGAACTCGAGGGAAGTGAGTATGACGATAATGACCTCCCTGTGATTGATCTCTCGCATTTGGTTAACCTCAAGACATTCAAAAGCGACTGTGAAATCACCATTGATATGATCAACTTGCCTGCAACTATCACAGGACTAGATTTGGTTGCTTCGAGGTTTTCGCAGGACATTGCCCCGGTTTATCAGTTCAAACGTCTCGAACGACTAGCAGTCTCTGGGTATCAACAAGTAGATTTTGACAGGTTGCCAGATAGTTTACAGGAATTGCGCGTAGAATTACCGCCACTTTTGAGCCATGAGTTTGCCGTGTCGACTCTACCAGCCCGCATTCACACCTTGGTGACGAGAGGGGTCAAATTAACTGTGCCCGCAAACTTTCAATTTCCGCCAAGCTTACAACACCTTGACACAGAAAGCTTATCTCAGGTAAATGTACGTATACCTTCCAATATAACTGGCAAACCTAGGATTCCCGAAACACTCGTTTCTTTGAGATTGCTGCGATTACCCGGGAATAAACTTCCCGAGGAATTAAAGGGTTTCCGTCAGTTGTCAACCCTTTTATTAGACGGAGTTAACCTTGATAATAACAGCCAATTTGACAATCTTCCTTCCACGCTTAGATATTTGGATCTTCTGCGAAACAGAATCACGAAAATTGCAATCAAGTGCCCCGAATTGCAATCCCTTAAGTTAAGCGGAAACAAAATCAAACGTCTTGACCGACGAACTTTTCAGTTGCCAGACAGTTTAACTGAGTTGGATTTGTCCATAAATGGTAACTGCCAAGTTGGGGAAGCCTGGTCGTTCCCCAAAGAGATGCAAATTTTATCACTAAGATCTCGCAAGGTTGCTCGACTTGGTGATTTCAATGGTACATACCCTCCCAAGTTAAAACATTTGTATCTAAGTGGTATTTCCGAAGCAAGTGCCCCAAGCCTGACGAAAAAGATGAAGGTGTCGTGTGTGTTCCCTGAGGATATTGAAGCTATAGACTTTTCATACGCAAATGTCGGTGCCTATTCGCTTAGAATGGCGGAGGGTATAGACTTATTAGAGTTGCATCGGTACCGAAAATTGAAGCGACTCAATTTGAATAATGCCAAACTCGAGTCTTTTATTATTGAAGACCTCCCTACCGGGCTCGAGGTACTAGACTTGAGCTACAATCAAAAGATGGTTATTGTACCGCCAAACAGTGGTGCCAAGTATGGGTTTGAAAAGTTCACCACCCTAACCAAACTCAGCCTTCTGAATACAAGTATTGGGGATGGTTTAGAGAATAATACGTTAAAGTTCCCCGCTAGTTTAAGACACTTGGACATTTCTTACTGTCGGGTGAAGAAGCATGCGAGGAAGTTGGACTTTACTAAATGCAAGAATTTGCAGTGGCTTAATATTCACGGCAATCGAATTAGCAGGGAAGGTTTAGAATGGTGTTTGTCGTCAATCAGAACGGTTTCCAAGCATTTGGAGGTTGTGAGTTGCTGGACAAAGAATCCAATCAAACTGAAAGTTGTAACAGAGATGGAAGAAGGTGGTGTTGCATTCGTGGGAGTGGGAGTGTAATGACCAGTCATTTATGAAAGAGGATTTCTAAGAAACATTTTGACACCGGTAGTCCAACGTAGATAGAACTATTTATACTGTGTACACACTTGAAAAGGAAGTTCGACATTTATGTTGAACATATTCTAGGGTCTAGTTGGCACGAATATCAGACTACAGCTAGCAGAGCCATATTATCTAGAAAGTGAAAACCAATGCAGAATGGCTGCGAATCCCATCTGGTGAGCCCCAAATTGGAACCATTTCTCCCATACCTTCTTCCCCCCCCCCCCTACCCGTCTAGTATCATTCAAACCAGCCCGCGCGAATGGCAATGTTGACAAGAAACCTAAACTCTACCACCCCCTTGGTTATTAGCCAGATCGCACACGTGATTAGACCTGCCCTCTTTCCCCCATATTACACCAACCCTGTTCGCCCATTGTTTGCAATGTCCGCAATGTCCCATCTCTATAACGTTGACGTGTTTTTTTTCCCCCTTCACTATGTGTAAGTCATTTTTGTTAGTGGGAAAGAAAAAAAAAAACTTGTGTACATTCCAAGTCAACGTAATACACTTTGGATACTTACTCGTTATCAGCTCTATTATCAAACTCTGTAGTTGTCACGTAGGATGCAGGTGTCGGCAGTGTTGGGTACTCTTTTATTGTACTTGGTGGCATTAGTTCTTGCGAAACAAGATTACTATAAGATTCTTGGTGTGGAAAAGTCAGCCACGGAAAAAGAGATTAGATCGGCGTACCGACAATTGACGTTAAAGTATCACCCCGATAAGAACCCCAATGACGAGAAGGCACACGATAAGTTTATTGAAATTGGTGAGGCATATGAAGTATTGAGCAACGCTGAAAAACGGAAGAATTACGACCAGTACGGCGATCCCGATGGACCTTCGCACGGACAAGGACGAGGAGGGCCGAATATGAATGATTTCTTTGGAGACTTCTTTGGCCGGGGGTTCCAGCAACCAGCGAGAAAGGGAGAGTCTTCTCAGGTTAATTTGCGGGCATCGCTTTTCGACTTTTATAATGGCCGGATTGTCGAGTTTGATATTGAGATGATGAATGAATGTGAAGCCTGCCACGGGACCGGGTCCAAGGACTCCAAAAAACACTCGTGTCCTAAATGCCAGGGCAGCGGCCAGGTTACATACCGTCAACAGATTGCTCCTGGTATGGTGCAGCAGATCACCCAGATGTGTGACCGGTGTCATGGCCAGGGCAAGATCATAACCAACAAATGTAAGGACTGCAATGGCCAGGGAATCAAGAAAGGCCCCAGACACTATGACATATATATCAAGCCGGGCCAGCCCAGAAACTCCGACCATAAACTAGAGGGAGAGGGCCATAAGAATGCCCAGCTCGAACCCGGGGATCTCATCATTCAAATCCAGGAAGACTACACCCAAAGTTGGGGGTATAGGCGAATCGAGAATAACTTGTACCGTACCGAAGCGATTTCGTTAAAGGAGTCGCTAAATGGAGGATGGGCCCGCAACATCTCCTTCTTTGATACTGACGACAACACCATTACGTTGACGAGAGAAAACGGAGTAAGAGTTGTTGATGGGGAAGTTGAAATAATACGGGGTAAGGGTATGCCCATTGTGGCTGACCACGACGAAGAGGAGCGGTTTGGCGATTTGTACATTGAGTATAAGGTGATATTCTCGGGGAAGGCCGAAAAAGCGTCCCGTGGTGAGATGGCCAAGGATGAACTATAGAGTGTGTATCTTTAGAAATGTAATTATTTGCCATTGTAGAGGGGTGTGTGTGTGTGTGTGCCAAAAAGGAAAGAGGGGATCTATATTAGAAGTCTGGCCAGGAGAAGAAACCTCGCTAGCGGGATGGTGCTTGGATGGTGATTGTAAATAGTTTTCGATACCAATAAAATGGATATGTGTATGTCGAGGGACCAAAGTCTGGGGAAGTACCGAAAAAATAAATAGTGTGCATTTACCCGCAGAAAAGCTAAAGTAGGGCCGTGGAGTTATTAATAAAAAGGAAAGAGACTGTATGTATTTCCAGCGGGGAGGGGGAGGTCTAGTATAATCGAGAGTGCTAGTGGGTCGGCAATTATTACTCCTAGAGAATGTAGTTACGACGTAGTAGTAGTACTAATGACCAACCATGGGTTTAGGAGGCGGGTGGGTGCGACAAATAGGTCACCATTTAAACTGTTGTGCGTTTTCCGATGCGATGATGCACGTTTTTAGGTCTTGCATATTTGACGGGTTACTAGACCAAATATCAGTTAGTTTATACAATACACACACACACCAAAAGGGGACCATAGAGAAGGTTTTCCCCTGCTTCAATGAGCCAACTATCCCGGTTAAGAAACTATCAATGTGTGTGTATTTATTTTTTCAAGGGCATCTATTCCCATAGTTAATTCCAACTACATATCACGTTACTGGGGTTCCAGAAAACTAGCCACGGGATGCGGGAAGCTGAATCCTTGTCTAAATCACCCCATAATTTTTTAGTCTTGTCTGGTGTTAGTATAAGACCACTAAGGCGACATATATTCTTAGCATCCACAGTTGGATATAATGGGAGATTCTCGGATTCACTGGGAAATGTTCCTAGCTTTACGAGAACCGGCTACCGTGAATCATGACCAAGTACTGCTCAACTGCAAAGTGGCCCCAGAAAGACCAAATAGCCAAAAAAAAAAAAAAATAAAAAGACCAAATAAAAAAAAAAAAAAGAAACATTAAACGGTCCCAATATAATGGATGATGATGTTGAGGATTGTATTAATTGCTTCTCTTGATCATTGTAGTTATTTTCTTCGTATATAATGGGTTAGATTCCGCCTTGTTCATGTTTGCTGCTCGTTCCTGATTGCTGCTTTGCTCCTATTTTTTTGCTGCTTGTTCCTGTATTGTAATAATTCTATGGAGATCAACTCAGAAACCATGCATTTTGTATCCTTATTCTAGTTAAATGGTGATGCTACCTAATAAGAACTTCCACCAAAATCACACTAATGCGCAACTACCTAGAGCGCCGCAGCCAGCGCGATTATTCCCCGTCCATTCTTTTACTGGCCAAAGTCCTATTCTGCCTCTTTTCTTACCCCATCCGGCCCCGCGAACCACTCCCTTGGGAATCCTTTTGGACGATTTCAATGCCAATTATCCCCCCAGCCCGGAATGCTCGGATGATAGAGAATCAATCATATCAGACTTGCATTCCCCAGTAAGCATTCTCCAGTCGACTCCCCAACGCTCCTCCCCCTCTGATCTTGTATACGTTCCCTATGTAAATCAGGTAAAGTCAACTCTACCGTTATTGGCCGAAGATAGCACCCCGGCAGCTATTTTGACCCAGTATTTCGCCAACGAAATCTTCTACTCCCACAACTTGCTTAAAATGGCCAATCAGTTCCATAACCAGGACTTTGATTCCTTTGATAAGGCGTTGATACTAATTCCGTACACTCCGTCCAGCAGCATACACCAGACCCAACTAATTCGGCAGTTGGAGTACATCAACGATTTGTGCTTGGATTTAGCAGCCAGTGTCAACGGGTTCAACAACTTGGTTAGCAAAGTGGATGTAAACGACGTTTCCTGGGGAAACTTGCAAACAATAAAGTCCCAGTTTCATTATTTGGTAAGTAACTATCTAGGAGAGGAGATCCTAGACTTGGTGTCGAAAATTAAGGATGCCATATACGACTATAATTTATTTGGTGAGGAGATACCGGTAGTGAACGGTGGCGACGATTCAAAGAGGATCATAATTGAAGATTACTATCGACTGATCGACCCGTTTCTAAACTTACACACGGAGACCTTGTCTGTGTCTGATGTGGGCAAGTTCCACGAGGTGCTAATGGAAGGGGTGATTGAAAATCGTGAGTGGTGCTGTTTTGTTGAGGAGTTGAAGAAGATGGTGTAGGCGTTGAATTAGAGTTTGTGTATATGAAGAGTGACATATATTCTTTAGAGCTATGTAGTGTTGTGCATTTGCAACCAGGCTGTTATAACAAGGCTGGTGTTTTTCTCTGGTCAATAGAGACTCATAATGAGTTGTCGTAAATCAACAAGTAAATACACAAGCAGTCTTTATATCCTCATTATATACAACGTAATAACAGACCCAACCCCTAGTTCTTTCAACCATACACAACAGCCATCTCTCCAACTACACCACCAATAATCACCAACCACCATCGCCACAAACCAAATCACCCCCCCCATGAAAAGTGCCCGCACCATATCCTAAAAAACCACCAAAAACTAAAAATCACCAAAAACCAAAACCCACCATTATCTCCCATAGTACAAAACATTGACGATGATCAGACAAAGAACAACGATCCTCAATCATCACTCAACTCACGATAACGTCATACAGGATATCAGTGCCACGCACTTGTCGTTGAAGTCGCATCCTGACTACAGATTCACGGTTGAGAACAAATTCACCGTGCCAATCCCTCCGTCCAAGCACAACCATATCCGCCAATTTCGGGTCCAAACAAAATTTCCCGGCACCAACCCGTCACGAGTGTTCCCGTTTGAGTATAGTGACGGGACTAACATCTATGTCACACCAAAGGACGTCAATAATGAGAAAGATAAGTCGGTCTTTTACCAACAAGTGCGCGAGTTGGTTCTGGGGTTGCTAGCGGTCAATGTCGACGATGCGAACTGGGTTAATAACATCAACTCGTTGTATTACCATAATAGTTCGGCGGTGAATACGATCCAGACACACGAACTCCTCGCTGGGGTTGAATGGACACCAAATGCTAATTATGAACTTTTGGTGGAGGATCGCCAGCTCGTGGCGAGGCAGTTGGTTCAGGATGTTGACACAATTGAGTTTACCAGAGAGAAAGGAGTCAGAAAGGAGATTGGGTTGTTTCTAATCGATGACCGGATATCGTCAGGAAGTGCTGACCTTGGACTTAGCGGCGCACGAGTGATTCTCGATGAATCGGAATCCACCCAGGACCGCAATGCCCATAAGACGATGTTCCACATTAAACCAAGACACCGGTATTTGTCGAACCACGTGCATTCGAGTATAACCCCCCAGGGGTTGCACCCAATTCTTAGAACCACGTTTGAGGATGCTATTGAGGTTGCTGATGAAGACGTTGAAGAGTGTAAGCTCTACTACTATATAAATTTGGACAAGCTGCTTATATTCGACCAGTACCAGTCAATTCCGGCTAATGCGTCCTTGGTGATTAATAACGGTAATAAGAACCTCGAATTGCCGGCATACAAAATCAACGAGTGGGGCAACGAGGTCTTGTTTGAATTCAGCCAGTACTCGCAGTTCCCCCAGCAACCGATCGAGTTCACCTTGCATTCGCGGTACCAACTACCCAACTCCACCACTAGGTATACCCGTATTGGGAACTCGTTGCCGCAGTTGTTTATGGGGTGTAATGTGAAAGAGGCAAACTTGCTATACAAGTCTCCGTTTGACACGCGGCAAGCTATTGGTGGCAACTATGAACTTTACTTCACCAATGATACGGTCTTTTACCATTTTGTGCATGACAACCGGTCTGGTGTACAAGTGAGTATTCCCCATGGTGTTACTAGCTTTGAGAGGGTTAATAGTATCACGTTGATTGCGTTGCTCATTGGGTTTTTGATGATTGTCTATGCAATTATCAGTAAGTTGTTTACTAGAGACGGGAGTGCATTAAAGGAAAAGAAGAATCAGTGAAGTGCACGCTGGTTCGTGTGGTGTGGTGTGGTGATTTATGCTTTGGAATTCACAGGACCTGATCCGTACTCTTTGATATTGGGTAGAAACATATCTGGGTTAGCACAACCAGGATTCGCCGTGTTTGCATCGTTTATGTACAGCTCTTTTCTAACATTACAATTATAGTATGAGAGTTATATTGGTATGAGTAGAAGATCAAACTAATACATATATGACATATTTCCGGCATCGCCAAACACGGCTAGCCGAAAGGAAAAGTATCACTTCATAGTTGAGGCATTCTAGGAGATCAAAGATGGAGGGGTTCCCGAACAGAGAAATACAAGCAATAACAAGTCTACGAATAGCCAGTCAAAACCCACAGTTATAATGCACACACCTCCTAGTGCACCCTTATAGAGTACACGATGAGCATCGAATCTGTGGCATGTCGCATTACTGCAAAAAAAAATAAAAAAAAATACAAAAAATACAAAAATGAAAAATCTCCAAGCCACATAACTTATTGCTTACTAATTGCCTAGTATCGGACATCTTGGAAATCGCTATAAATACCCCCACCCAGATCCATCCACAACATCTTGCCATATATTGCTATCCATCTACAATGACCGTGACCTCCGACTCGCATCCCATCGCTCCCTTGGGACAAACCAAGCTTTTCCAGCCTATCAAGGTTGGTCGTCATACGTTACCACAAAGAATAGCATTTGCTCCATCCACTCGGTGTAGAGCTACTGCCGACAATGTCCCCACCGATTTGCAGCTTGAGTACTACCGGGATAGAGCCCAGTACCCGGGCACATTAATCATCACTGAGGCCACGTACTCTTCTGCCCAGGGTGGTTTAAACCCCTATGTTCCGGGTATTTTCACCGATGCTCAAGTGGATGCGTGGAAGCAAATCAACCACGAGATCCATAGCCACGGTTCGTTGAGTTCCATACAGTTGTGGTACTTGGGTCGGGTAGCCAACCCTGTCCATCTTAAGAAACACGGGTTGCCTTTTGTGGCGCCTTCGCCGGTATACTTTAGCGAGGAGTCGCAACAACTCGCACAGGAAAGCGGCAACGAACTCCGGGAGTTGACTATTGAGGAGATTGACGATATTGTCGAAAACCAATACCCACAGGCAGCTAGAAATGCCTTGGCGGCTGGGTTTGATTATGTGGAAATCCACAGCGCTCATGGGTATATGCTTGATCAGTTTTTGAATCTTGCCAGTAATAAACGTACTGACGAGTATGGGGGGTCTATTGAGAACCGGGCTCGTTTGTTGTTGAGAGTCGTCGATAAGTTGATCCCTATTGTGGGTGCTGACAGACTTGCGTTGAGATTGTCGCCATGGGCTGCTTTCCAGAATGTGATTCCCGAAGGTGAGGAAATCCACAAGTACATTTTGCAGGAGTTGCAAAAGCGAGCCGACAGTGGTAACCAATTGGCGTATGTATCCCTTGTGGAGCCTAGAGTCCAGGCCAGTTGGGACGTTTCTGAAGAGAACCAAGTGGGGTCGAATGCATTTGCCTCAAAGCACTGGAAGGGGGTGTTTATGAAAGCCGGGAGCTATACTTATGATGCCCCGGAATTCAAGACGCTTTTACAAGACTTGGAGGATGACCGGACGTTTATTGGGTTCTCCCGGTACTTTATTTCGTGTCCTGATTTGGTGCACCGGTTGAAGGAGGGTTTGGATTTGACTCCATACGAGAGAGCCACGTTCTACACGCAAGACAACTGGGGGTTTAATACGTGGAACACCAATGGGGAGAAGAAGGAGTTTGTAGAGGAAGAGGAGGTTAAGAGAGTGGGGAAGGCATTAGCTTAGTGTATAGAGGGTTGTATAGAGGGCTGTATAGAGGGTTGTATAGATAAATTAGACAGTGGTATTACTTTGTACTAAAGACCACGTTTATCAAGAATGAGGAAATTCTCCTTTGGAACCACCCACGGTGATCTCCAAACTCTTTCCCATCTCCTCACAAAGAGTTCCTAGTATATCCCCAGTCTTGACCGGACTGGAGGAGAGTGACTGGTACCTATTTCATACTTCCAACCGGTTTCTTGATACTGCTGTTCTTAATCCCAGCGCGGATAAATTCTGCAATTCCGGATGAGATGCACCTGAAAGAAAAAATAATAATGAACGATAAGGAAACACACAAAAGAGTTCTTCCCCCACCACCACAGGAATAACCACTACGGACATAACCACTACATGTAGAACCTCTCATTGGAGATATATGCCACATCCATTACTCATCAATTCATCTGGTTAATATAGTTTGTCAGCACACACACACACACACTGCAAACCCACCCGGAGATAAGCAACGTAGATAGTGCAGCTTCCTCGGTTACAAAAAATATCCCTGCATAACTCCGATCTGCGAATTTCTTTTTCGATGTGTGTGGCTCGGATTATCTTTGAAGTTGGTACACATTTCCATAAACCCCATTGTTCCCCCCATCGCTTGTGGATCCTCGGGTGGTTGTTTTTGGAATGGTTTCCCCGAGATTATTAATCAACAATCAAGTATATATAGCTGTGAAATTCTCCTTTGATTGAGGTCTCTACTATGAAAAATCATTCCAAACCCAACCAGCTGTACCATGACCCAAGACCAATTGCCCTCTTTGCCAGAATCCCTTCTTTTCCAACCAATCAAGGTTGGCACCAAAACTTTATCCAATAGAATCGTGTATGTGCCCACAACCAGGTTTCGTGCTGCTAGCGAAGACCCCAAGAAAAGACACGTGCCGCTGGACCTTATGCAACAGTACTATGGTGACCGTGCCCAGTATCCAGGTACGTTGTTAATCACGGAAGCTACCCTCATATCTGATCGTGCTGGTGGCTACGACGGTGTTCCCAAGATATCTACTGCCGAGGAGATTAAAGGGTGGAAGAAAATTGTCGATAAGGTCCACGAACAAGGTTCATTGATCTCCATACAGCTTTGGTTCCTTGGCCGGGTAGCTGACCCGGCCGTGTTAAAGTCCCGGGGGGTGGATATGATTGCTCCATCGACGATCCCCGAAAGCCCGGAAAAGTTGGCTGCCACGGAAAAGGCGGGGGTTAATTTCCGGGCCGTCACCGAAGAAGAGATCAGAGACTTTATTCTCACCGATTACACCAATGCGGCCAAGAACGCGGTGGAGGCTGGGTTTGATTTCATTGAACTCCACGGTGCTCACGGCTACTTCATTGACCAGTTCTTCCACGAGTGCTCTAACCAAAGAACCGACAAGTATGGTGGTTCTATTGAAAACCGGACTCGTTTTGCCTTGGAATTGATTGACCATCTATCATCCGTGGTTGGAGCAGAGAGATTGGCCATTCGTCTTTCTCCTTGGGCTGAAGTCCAAGGGATAGAAGAGCACACCAGTCCAATTCCTACGTTTTCGTATCTTTTGGACCAATTGCAAAGAAGAGCCAACAAGGGTAAGCAGTTGGCATATGTTTCTGTGGTGGAGCCACGAGTCCAGGGTACAGTTAATGCTGATATTGCTTCAGCAAAGGGGGATAACAAATTTGTCGAACAAGTATGGAAGGGGGTTATAGTCAGAGCTGGGAACTACACTTATGACGCTCCGGAATTCAAGTCCATTAGAGAGGATGTGGCCAATGGAAGAACTTTGGTGGGATTTTCCCGTTACTTTACCTCCAACCCTGATCTCGTGTACAAGTTGAAGAGCGACCCCAGCACTTTGGTCAAGTACGACAGAAAGACATTTTATGCCCCTAGCAACTGGGGGTACAACACTTATGTTAACCACGGAGACGAGAACAAGTATGACAAGGAGGTTGAGTCCAAGCGGTATCCAAAGATTATCAGACACTCAGAAGTCAACTTATAACGGAGTGGTGTTTTCTTTTACAGCGTGTAGAGGATAATATAGATTATTTTGTCGAGAGTATTCAGTCAGGTGGTGTGTTGGTGTGTAAACTAGCCATGTGTACTGGTGTGTAAAATAGCCGTGTGTATTAATGGAATCGACCCTAACTACGTCTCTTCTTTCTTCCTGCTTTCCGTCTTTTTCGGGGCACCTTGTTCTTTCGTTTGGTCCTATCTCCCTTGTTCGGGGTGGTTTCATTCATGAGATGTCCATCTGTGGCGTGTACTTGAACAACGATTTCTACTTTCGGGGAGGTATGTGGAACTTCTCCGGTAGTGGTACCTGTCGAGCCAGTTGCAGTCGTCGCTTTCACAAGTAAGCGGGATAACGATTCAATTAGCCCAGAAGTGCATTCGCCAATACCAGAAAACCACGGCTTGGTACGTTCATGGTTGGGAATACTGGGAGAAGGTCGATCTGGGCCATTTATACCCTGTTCATTCACCGCTGGAGAATCTTCGTGGTTGGCAGTTAGCATTGGAGTGTTTGCCTTGTAGGTGTAAATGTCTTCAAACAACTTATCGCTGTCCGCGTTGGTTTCGGGAGAATTGACACAGGTGGTGCTGGAAGACATGTTCTGCGACGTGGGGGGTTGTCTGGCATTACCCTTCTCTCTCTGGATGAGTGACTTTTGGACATTTCTGATACTGGTTCTTAAAAGCCCAACTGCTGCGCTGGCTACGAATGGCTTATCTTCGGTGCTCGCTTCTGGCGGCTGGTTTATTCTTGAAAAGTTATCCTTGGCCCCATTCCCGGCAAAAGTCACACCAGCACTTGTGCCTGGATCAGCAGCACCGAGATGGTACGCTTGAAAGAGCTCGACAAATGGCGGAACACAGCAACTGTGCCATAATGTCGCCGACCTTTGGCAGCACGAGACGGCGGAACCTTGTTCGCTTAATTTGAAACTACGGTGGCATATTGAACCCGAATAATGAGCATGGCATGTACAGCTGTTGTATAGTCGTGGAGTTGTCGATCCACCTCCGTGGTCTCCAGATATCTTGTTTCGGTCAGCGCCACAAGTTCCATCTTCTCTACAATCGAAGAAAAGATGGGCAATGCCCGGGGGTATCGTGCTGCAGCACGTGGGGAAATCCTGTCGGTGATTATAACATGGTTGGGGGATGATACTTGGTGTGGAAAACACCGCAGTATGAATATGGCTGTGTTTGCAGCTTTCGTGGATACCGCCTGGGGTATCTCGATTTGTGTTTCGTGGTTGGTGGTGGGGGTGGTGGTGCGGACAATACTGCCACGGATGATATTCCATCTTTGAACCCGGTGTCGTCATGCTAGTCATTTGGGAGAGACCAATGTATAAGGAACGGGAACAGTCGATAAGCACCAGCTATTTAAGTGGGTGCAAATTGTAACAAAAAAATGGATGCAAAAAAATAAAAAAGAATTCGCCCAAGCTGAGAATTACAAGAAAATAAATACGGCTGCAACACAGGGCATATCCAATATACTCAGAGGCTTTATACTCCCGCTGGTATTTGCTAATAGTGATGATATGCATATAAAACACGTTTATCGTAGTATCTGAATGGAGTGGCCATCGTCCCCAGTGCAATATAAGAGTGCTGTACCGAGTCTCTCCCCTCCCCCCCCCCACACACACATACAGATTAATCTCTATAAGTTCTACCTACACCAAACTACGCGGTCTTCCATATCTTTGCCGAGTAGTGCTTTACAAATGCTAACGGGTCCTCGATTTTCCCATCCTTGGGTACTTCCAAGTCGCTGGCAAACGATTTAATCGGCAACACCAAAATATCACTAACCAATTTGGGAATCTTCAAGTCATGGAAGTCTTTCCAGGTGATTGCTTGGAAGATAGCCGATTGGATATAATCATTGAAATACTTCAAGATCACCTCGGTCCAAATAGCGCTTCCGGTCCATTTGGCGATGTTCATGGACTTTTGGTTGGAGGACCCCACCAACTTCAACTTCTCGTTATCAATCAACCGCAGTTTCTTCTTGTTGGTGGATTCGATGATCTCGGCAATGATCTCCCGCAAAATCGGGTGGCCCGGCTTGGCCTGGATGACAAACTGGCCAAAATGCAACCGGTGCACGGTTTCCGACCTCCAGTTGGGCGAGTTGGAGTCGGTCTCGACAGCAACAATCATGCCAATGTCCTGCGGACTGACATTTTCCGGGGTCCAGTTGGGAATTGGCTGTAACGGATAAGTGTCGATGTCAGCATACACCCCTCCCCTTGCAAAAAGAATCAAGTACCTAAAGAAATCCATCCGTAATATAACCTCGGGCAAACTTTCATAGGTGTCAATCACTTCGGGGATCTGCTTGTAGAGGTGCTTCACCATCGTGTGGGCCGTGTCATCGTTGAATAGTTCGTGGACAAACCCAGGGTTCTTCCACGCCCACTGGGCCTCGCCGTCCTTGTACTTTTCGTCAAATCTTTCGTCGTTCAAGCCGTGTTTCCACGACTGCCAGATATACGCCGGGAATTTGACGCTATGGTCGTAAGGGTAGAGGTACACGAGTTTTTCCCGGATCGACGCCTGTGCGGGTGGTACTTTCAACGCCCGGAGCTCTTTTAGGAGCAACTTTTGCTGTTCTTCTAATTCTTTTAGCCGTTCCTCCTGCACGCGGAAGAGCTTGGTGATTAGCTTGTCGATCTTGAGAAGGAGTTCGTCCTGGTTCTTGACATTTTCCGTAGAAAGGAAATTAAAGATTTTTTCGTTGGGCATGTACTGGATCACTTCCGAGGTTGAGTCGAGGTTGGATATTGTCACCACGGCCCCGATTACTAGTACCACGAAGATGGTGATTGCCAGCACCCACGATTTTTTTATTCTGCCCCCATACCTGGCCATTTCTTGAGTGGGCTTGTTTGTGAAAAAAAATATGAGATTGGTAATAAATTTACGCCGCAAAAGATCACCACGATACGTCAAAGTACAACAGGTTGATTCAAGAAAGGATCTCCCGAGAAAAACCTTTGCCGGTGATAAACTGGAAGAGGTTTTGATGTGTCAAATCTGTTGATCTTGTTTGGCCTTTTTTCTTTTTTTTTTTTTCTTTTTTTTTTTCCTCAACTGCCCTTTGAGGGTTTAAGCGATAACCACAACGTTTTGTAATACAAGGTCGCTAGGAATGGGTATGGCACGCGGGGTTGGTGAATTGCCCAATCTTGTATTTAGCCCGGTGTCTAGTGATTCCCTTACGTTGAAGTTTAGTTTCGGTGTGGTATTCTGCTCGGGTATCATATGAAGGGGGGGAGGTGTACATGTGGTGATTAATGACCAGAAAAGAGAACAATGGTGAGCACATAATATTAGCAACCACACGACCTTCGCCATCACCGAGACATTGTTTTTGTTTTTCACACTCACACACACGCTTGTCTGGGTACTACCTTTCTACGAAAACATCAACAGTGGGGATAAGACAGGGCTAGATTCTTACAAAAACGGCTCAATCGCAGTACACACACACACACACCCACATACTATACTTCATTCACATCAAGATATACCAACGTGGACAAAAACAAAAAAATAATCGACTTCATTCACACAGTCACATATAATGACTACCAGATTATACGGCGGGGCAATCACTATTGTACAACTCCCCAAGACTTTCCTAGATGTGTCGCAAATCAGACAGGTGCCTGACACCCAGGAGGTGTTTATGCACCAGCAGGAATCGTCCAGTGCAAACTATGACCAGTCATTAATTTTTGACTTGTTAGAAGAGGTGCCTGCGCGTGACTATGCCGGGGCGATGAAACTACACTTGGAAGATATTATCGATGACCAGCAGTTTATTTCGCAGGTGATTGAACAGGTAGAAGTGGATGGAGTAGTGAGATATTTCAGCTATGTTATGTTAGTACCGCGGCTCAAAAAAGATAGCCACGACAGTCCTAAATTGATTGTGTCGTTATTTTGCTTAATACGCTTGAAGGCGGTGAAAACAGATGTGTTAATCCAGTATAATATTCCCTTGAAGGACAATAGAACCGGGCCAATCAACTTTGTTGATGGGAATGGGTCAATTGACGACGACGTCGATATGTTACTAAGAGAAAGCTATGAGTTTTTCAAACAAGTTGGCTTAAGTTTCCAGATCCAGGATTGGGATTTATTTGGCTGAGCCAGGGGGGAAAGAAGGACTTTTCGGGGTGAAAAAAGAGTAGGGAAACTTGAGGGGGGGGATAGTTTTTACTTTCTGTGTCTCCCGTGCGCAGCGGGCCATTTTCATTAACCTATAATGTTGGTTAGGTGTTTCCCAGTAATTCGTATCCCAACTGGTACAACAGATGGGAAATTCGTATTCTTGTTTCGTAATTGTGTTCTTTTTTTTATGATTATTTTTTACTAAAAGGTTACTAAAAAAAAAATAGGGTAAACCATAAAAAGTGTCTACATAACAGGGATAGTAAAAGTTTGAAATTTGTATAATTGTAGGGATAAGGCAAATAGGAATGTTCACAATGATAAGTGGAGAAACTGCAGCACTCCTGCTGGAAGATACCGTTTCATATTTTTTTGTTATTGTGTTCCAGTTTACCTTGAAAGTATAATTCACAACCTATTGTTCCCAAGGAGGGATTATTTTGTAATTAGTAAAACAGGGGATGTCGAACAAGATGATGGGGATACAGGAGGACATTTTTTGCAATTGCCCGTTCGAACGCATTCCCAAAGTGGAGATGCCGTGGGCGATGACTAGATCTCAAATGATTACATGTATATTAAAAAAAGAATTAAACACTAGAAGTATTGAACTGAAAATGGAGAGGGGCCATGTAGGGTTCACTGTCCTCTCCAGAACACTAACCGCACGATTCCACCAATAAATAATAGCTATCCGTGCACCAGCCGTGACACCCAATATCACTGGGTTACATTATACGGAAACTCATTGACACCTCTCAGGGTCTGGTTATGCAAAAGTAGGAAGGACCGGGAGACTATCGCATTCACGGAGATTTCTTCTCCCGTCAAGTAGTAGTATATTTGCTGGCACGACAGTTTGATCACGGCGGGGAGGAGATAGGTGGCATAGAACAAACCTATGGAAAGAATACAAAGATTAATCACATTGAATACGATTCTTTCGCCAGACGATAACACTGGTAGCGGGGTGGAGTAGTAGTACAAGTGGTATACCCGCTGGACCCTGTGGAATAATGAGTGTTTCATGTCTGCTACAGTACAGGAGGCGATATTTTGTAGTGGCTAGTTTACTTTATAACGCAAGAACGTGCAATTCGAGGTGGTTCCACCCAAAGTTACATATACGCATGCAAGGAGAAGTGGCCAGTGTTTACCAGTACCCAAGCAAGCGCAAGAGAGGAAAAGAAGAAATGGGAATAGAAGCGAAACGGAGTAGGGGCAGAACACCCGACACCGGTCTGCATCGGCAGGTATATATATACACACATACACATGACAATTTCACCACCAGAATTGTGTCATCTCTTTTAGTAATCGTTGTATTAATAATAACAGACCCCATCTCTGTCAATCCCCCTCTCCCCCTCGGTTTGCCAGGGCATTATGCATCCTTTGTTTATTCGCGCACCATGAAATCCCACTTTTGGCAACAGAGGACAATGCCATTGTATTTCTTTTTCACCCTTTTCATTCATCACGATGGAAGAGGCTAGCGTATACAGCTTTGGGTAACTACCGATTGTTTCCGAACAAGATTGTACTTTCCAGGGTAAATATTTTTTATGGTTTGTGCTGCAAGCAAAAATATTTTTCCCATCCTGGTAGCCGTTCCTTCCGATTTCTTATCCATTTCCCAGCATCGGTCTTTGTCGGAAATGAAATAGCGTAGTTGTATCTAACCGATTAGCTTAACTACCGATGGAGAGATCCTCCCCCCCCCACTACCACTACCAAGGGCTCAGTTATCCAACCAGGCCAGAGCTGGGGTTACCGGTGTGTGTGTGTACGCCTATACAGTATCTCCTCATCGGCAATGCTGGGTCCTCGGCGAAGCCCATTTTAGGCCTAAACACCGGATTTGTGGGTTTTACACTTTACATTATGAGAAATAATAATCCTCCAGCCATTATAAACCACTCGTTGTCCATGACGCAGCCGAGTATTTTATTGACCAGTTCCATCTACGTACTGCGCACAGAAATAGGAAGAATAACCAAAAACCTGTATGTTCAAATGCACACAAATGCCGACATTAGGAGCCGACAAGATCGGCGTTATTTTTTATTAGGTTTTTTCTTTGTGTACTCTTCTCTCATGGTTTCGCCGATGATTCCAAACTTATACGTTCAAAGGCACTATATATATCTATAAAATGTTACTAATGAACCCTCCCTGCTTTCTCTTATCCTTGCCCTTCTTAACTACTCTAATCCCACCCCAATCATCTGCAACCTCTTTTTTGGTGCTGGTGTTGCCCAGGAGAATTGACGCACTGGTTACGCTTCCCCATGAGTCTGTGGGAGGAACATACTCATTTACCCTGGGGATAACTTTCTTGGCAGGCTTCTTCTTCTCCAACACCGGGAAGTTCGTCAAGTCGTTCGCGCTGTTTCTTGACGACGTTGACGATATTGACGTTGAGCTGCCCATTGGCGTAACTGCTGGCCGACTGTTACCCAATACAGGGAGGGACGAGACGTTCAGCATCTTCTTGGAGTCCAAGTATGTAGGCATATACGAGCTTGATGCCTGGGTCGTATATACACTAGGCACGGATTTCTTTGGCTGTGGGGCCGCTTTAATGATCGTAGTATACTTAATTGGTGGCTGCTTCACCACCGGTTTCTTCACTGGTCTCGACAATGCCGGGAACTTCTCCTCCTGGGGACCAGGTGATGCAGAGGCTGGGCGAACCCACCCGGTATTCAATATCCCCGACGAGTTTTTCGCCTTCAACATCGGAAACAGTTCCTTTTCCTCAACAAGAGTAAGTTCGCGTACTATGGTCTGCAAATCCTGGTGCAAGGCCGAGCTAGAAGGGAAAAACTCGGCAAACTCCTTCACCAACAAGTTCAACTCCTCGGTGGTTTGGTGGATAAAGATATCCTGCTTGTATAGGGCCAACAACTCCCGCGCCTTGATCTCCTTATGCTTGAAACTCTCGTTAAGCTCACGAAACTCGTTGTGCTTCATCTGGTCATAGTTCATATAATGTTTAGCTCTCTCTTCAAACCTCAAGCGCTTGATTTCTGGTGTCTGCTGCTCTGCGTCGTCGTCTATCCCCCATTGCAAGCCTCGAGAGCTGCTTTCGCGGAACGTCGATAGTTGGGAGAAATGGTGCGAATTGGACCCAATCACCACTTTGTTACCCCCAGCCAACCCGCCGTGCTCCTTTAACATGTGCGCTGTCAAGTCTAAGTCGTCCCGGAACACAACAAACTTCTTTTCCACACACACAGGAAGGCTACACACATAGTGTTCCTTCCTAAAGTGCAGATATAAAGAGTCATAGTCGCGGTAATAGTCGGCCGTTTTGGGTGTGGTTTGGTCGCAGATAAAACACCGCTCGTGGCGATCTCTTATATGCACATTTAGTTCATCTTCAGAGTAGAAACGTAAATTGTTCTTGCCTCGACAATACTTACATTCAGGGTGGCCGGTAAACCCATCCTGGTCGCCTTCGCTTTGATGCCGTTGGAGCTGTTTATACGTGTAGAGGGGCAACTCTACTTTGAAAGCTTTTTTATACCTTGAGCAGATCAAACAGTAATACCGACCATGAACCTCTTTGGCGTGGTCTCCCAATTCCTTGAAATCAGCGAAAGAAGCATCGCACACCGAACATACATTTTCCAATAGTTTCAACGTATCGTCCCGAACGTATTTCTGGGTGAAACCCACCCCGTACTTGGCGTCCTCCACTACAATATCGCTGGTTTTGACGTTATTATACTCGAGGGTGATTTGTTCAGTGATGATAATGCTGCTGTTTTCAGTCCGACAAATCAAACACGACGTGCGTTCGTACAATGCCCGTTGTCGGAACGTGCATGTATGACAAGTAGTGTGGTTACAAGGAGTTAATGCTGCATACACGATCCGATCGGCACAAATTATACATTGCTCGTGCTCGGGTATTTCCTCTGCTTCATCCAGTCTACCTCCATCCACGTTCTGATTGCGTTTATACCCACCATTTCGCGGTCCAGAAGGAGCCATCTTTGGCTTTGGTTTTGCCAGTCCTGATGTCCTACTGACTCGGGATTTCCTGGGAATCGGTTTTCCCGAGTTTTTTCGAGTATTGTGTGGCGCGTCACTGGGTGAATCCGACATGGGCGTCCTGTCTATATAGAAAGAATCTATATTAACAACCTTTTTAGTTGTAGGGTATATTGACTAAAGGTTGGATTTCTGTACTATGGGAAAAAGGTTCTCAGCGATTTCGAGGAAATTTTTTTTTTTTTTTTGGTCTTATTTTTTTGGGCATTGAAGTCAAGTATTGTCCCGGAGATTGTGGATACTTTTCCGACACTCCAACTAGTCCAGACCAGTCAACTAGTCCAGACGTGTTCCTTGGACTAATAAGGACTACCGAGATAAACAAAGAATGGGGTTTTCATCTTCATCGAATCCAGGAATATGGTGTGTGGATGTGGTCGGAGAAGTTTGCCTGGCCAATACATCGCGACATTGTCCTGGAACCCGCGACATTATCACCAATAACCCAAATCTTCTCACCATCGACACACCCACCCCACCCAACACACCAACCACCCCAGTGGATGTTATCTTCGCCAAAGCTACTTGGACGTGCAACAATGTGGAATATTTGGAATGCATTCAATCCGAGTGCAACCTTGAATGCACCTCGCTTGGTCTATAACCCAAACTTATGTCTCCCCCATATGTCGGTGAAGACATTTGACCAGTTGGAGGTTCCCTTCTTGGTCCCTTCACACTACAACGACAAACAAAATGCGGTGATAAGAGGGGTCGTTCTTGACAAAGATAATTGTTTTGCCAAGCATAACGATGACAAGTTATGGCCCGCTTATGAAGTATGTCTAGTGTACTGACGTAACCCTCGTATAATATCCTCACCTACTAACACTATTGTTTTTTCTTTTAGGAAACTTGGAAAAAGTTACACTCGGCATACCCGAAAGAACATTTGCTTATTGTCAGCAATTCTGCAGGCACAAATGGGGACATTGACCATCAGCAGGCGAAGAAATTCGAATCTGAATTGAATGTCACTGTGCTTCGCCACTCGGTCAAGAAACCGGGGTGTTTTGAAGAAATTAAACAGTATTTTGCCCAATTCGGAATTAAACCGGAGGAAATTGTTGTTATTGGTGACCGGTTATTTACTGATATGTTTATGGCGAATATGATGGGGTCGTGGGGACTATGGATCAGCGAAGGCGTAGAGTTGTCCGAGAGTGTATTGTGCAGGATTGAACGAGGACTTTACAATCAGTTGGTTAGTGATGGACAACACCCACCAGTGCCGTAAGTAAGCAATGTATACCAAACCAGACGGCTACAAGAAGGGACAGCTACAAGAAGGGACAGCTACAAGAAGGGACAGCTACAAGAAGGGACAGCTACCCATTTACAATGGATGGCCCTTCCTCATGGGAAATTTATTTGATACCGGTTGTAGTTTCCTAACTTGGGAAGTGCTGTTTTCGTATAAGCATGTCTTTTTGTGCCACTTTGTACGCCAAAAATTTTTTTTGCACCCATTTTCATGTTCGTCACCATAATTCACCAACTCCACTTATTAAATACCTGTAGACAAATATAAATCGTAAAGAAAACCCCAGCTCTCCACCCAAGGATCTCCAATGGTGCACAACGTTCTCTTTGACCCTCCGCTCCCCGAGGGACAAAAGATAAATGTAGGCAATAACACCGTGATCAATGACCTCAACTGCATCTACAACTTGGCTATGTTCAAGCATACGTTCTACTTTTACGTGGCGTTTTTGCTAGGGCAGTACATTCTCGTGTACGCCTGCCTCCCGTTGGTGGAAATAGTTAATAGACCGTCTGAATGCGTTGTTGCAAGTATATACACTTTTGTCATGGTATGTAATGCCCACTCTGGCCTAAAACCGACACCACTATGGGGGAGGGGGATGCTTTTATGCCCCGGAGACCAGCTCAGCTCCCGTACTAACTCTGGACGTATAGTTTCTCATCAATGCTCTGGTCTTGCCAATCTGTTCGAGCACAATCCCCACCAGGCTCTCATTCCACTGCATAACGGTATCGTTTATATTGGAAGTGTTGGCGTTGGCGCTAAACACCATCGCCGTGGTGGTCAGCTTTAGGGCGGGAGAGATGTTCCAAGTCGTTCGCTCCCGAGGCAAGGCATCCCTGGTTACTCGAGTCGACACCTATATCAACGCCTTCTACGTTATCACCTTGGTGTTTTCTGTTTTGGCCACTGCGAGTGTCACATTGTTGATGGTTATGTGCTCGCGGGCATTGGCGTATATCGCCCACAAGGTGGATAGAAAGGCGCTCAAGGCAGGCGCCATCCGCATCCGCGACGACTCAACCTCGATGGAGGAGTTTGCCCGCGACCAGAGCAAGTACTACCGCGGATGATTAGTTGCACCGGTTTTACATAGAACAATCTTATAATTCAAACTAAATAACAAAATAACACACTACTATACACAGCCACCGGCTTTTTTCTAAAAGTAAGCCATCCACAACGTATCGGCCGCAGCCAAGTTACGAGGATTAACCGCCTGGGAAATCAACTCCAAGATATTCTGAGTGGCAACCCCCGGTCCAGAACTTATGTGGCCCATGGTCATTACTCTCTTGGTAATTCCCTCAACGTTGAAACGAACCACATCGCGTAACTGTTTATCCTGAGCCGACACCCGCGGCGGCTCCTGCGGCGACAACCTCAGCACAACTTCATCCCGAACAAACAACGTCAAGTACTGTTCCAAGTCCGATTCCGGCTCCATCAACGCCCTGGCAATGGACAAGATGTATACCGATAGCACTCCTTCCAAACTGCTCTCGCCAATCAACTTTTGAATATTCGGAGTCAACCTAAACGGCACCTGTTCAGCATTCACAAATATCGGCGTGGGTTTGGCCTGGCCATTGCTATCAACCACAGTGCCGCTCTTGCTGGGCAACTTACATGGCAACATCTCCGAGGTCCAAACCGTCCCCGACCCTTTGTTAACGTGGATCTTTTGCGGCTGTCGAGCATTGACGCACATCATATAAGTGGTGAAGATAAATGACGCGTATTGGGACGTGAACTGTTTACGGAAGAGCCAGAAATCCTCAAAATTGGGGTACAACCCAACAAAGTAGTTCTTCAATATCGTCGACGGCACCAACAACGACTGGATAGCACTCAAGATTTCCACTCGAATACTGGCCAAGTCTGGTTTAGGCAACCGCTGGTCATAGGCGGCCCGTAACTTCTCCACCGTATAATTAAAGGGGTCATCGCGACTAGTTCCATTCTTCTTGCAATAATCCTCATAAACCTTCTGGAGAGTGATATCACGAGCATCATCATTGACAATACGAATATGCGGCGACAATGGCACCGCGATGGGCAACGTGAACTGGATATTACGACGCCGAGTTTCCACTTTACGGGAAATACTGTCGTTGAAAATTCGGAATAACTGGAATACCGACTCTTCTCGGCGACAATGCCGGGCTGCCGGGAACTGGACCGCAAATGTATGCAAACTGCCACTATGTCCGCGTATTTTCAACCTCTTGTAGCACGCACTGGTCCCGCGGGCCAAATCAATCGTGGGAAGGAACCTTTCAATCTTAACAAAGTGACTGTTGTTGTCCTTGTTTAGCAAGTACTGGCCCGGCACCTCTATATCTTCAAACTTTTGGTGGTGGAACTCACTCAAGTGCGGACACAAGTTCTCCAAGTTAACTTCCGAGAACCGGCGGTCTAGTTTATCCTCCAACCGGTCCCTCCACTTTCTCAAAATGATAATGTACGTTTCCAAGTTGGGCTTACCGAGCACCAAGTCCTTTTCAAATTCCGCCAGAATGTGCTTGGGCAAGACCGTTTCTGCAAACCGGGTGATGTTGGCCTCAGTGACCGGTGGCAACTTGGCATCGGCCCGTGGGTTCCCTAGTCTGTTCAAATACTGCACCCCGTCATTAAGCAAAGCAACTCCTAACCTATACGCGTCCTCATCGGCAGTGCACTTAAACCGTTGGTTGATTTGGTCAACCAAGGACTCAAGCGAAAGCGCCAACAACGGATACGCCGTCTTTAAAATGCCCATGATTTCCTCCACATGTTCCAAAGACTGGCGTACGGAATTGGGGATGTTGGGTTTGACCTGGCCGGCAGTTTGCAGCGGTGGAGGTGCTGGCTGGCTTGAGGGAGACTGGTTCCCGCCTGGAGAAGACTTGTTGGCATTATCCGTTCCTGTTTCCGGCTTATCACCATTGGACTCTTGTGACCCTTGGCTGGCACTGGCGGCGGCGGCGGCGGCTTGTTGTCTGGCAATCTCAATCGCCTGGCGCTGTTGGGCAGCGAAATCCTCCTTGGTCGTACGAAGCTGAAAGTGCAACGCCTGGGGGTAACTCTTGGCGATTCGCACCAAAATCTGCTTGGTTAACTTAGCCTCTTTATGCGACAACGAAGTCAACAACTGGGGTATAAACGTAATCCAGTACCATACTGGGATTTCTCCGCGGAAGTCCTGGAACGCCTGGGCCAACGTAGCCGAAGCATCATCCAAGCCAATCAACCAAAGTATCCGTGCAAGCAATTTCCTGGCTTTGCCATTCTTATAAAGACCAGCTGCCTGCAAGTAACAACTTATTGCATTACTAGCATACACCATGTCGTTGGGGTTCTCCTTAAACCGACGATCATTGAAAATCCCCCACTCGGCCCACGCTTTTGGCAAGTTGAGGTCAATCTGCACCGAGGTCCTGAATGCCTTGTTGGCCTCATCCTTCTGGTTCAACTTGTTCAAAAACATTCCCTTCAAGGTGAAGAACTCTGCCTTCTGCTGAGTGGCAAAGTACACCAAGTTGGTGTTACTAATGACATCAAGACCCGTGTGCAATTCGTTGGGGTTCTGGTAGTGGCACTTAACCTGCTCCTTTAGCTTTAGGAACGCCTCCTGGATTTCAATATTGGGCAATTGGTAGATTCTCGTCAACTCTTTAATGCACACCTCGGGCATGTTGTGCTTTCTTGCCACATGGGCAAACCGGTTGATAACCCAGGCAATCTCGTGGAACCCGCGGTATGCGTAGGAGTTGGCGTTGCCGCCCGAGTTGGACTGCTGCAAGATCGGAATAAACGGCATGTACACCTTGTTGATGACCTGGAACGCGTGCTGCCGCCACGTAACCAAGTCGTTCCAGATATTGATATCGTCCCACACATTGGGTAACCGTTCCCGCCATACCTGGAGCACCCGCTTCAATTCCTGAGATTTCACGTCCAAGTTCTGGGCATTGGTCGTCACCAAACTGGCGTACACTTGACTGGCTTCCATAAACTCAACGTACTGCTGGAACGTGTGCAATAAAGGTATATGGGCGTTGTTGAACCGCTGAGGCAAGCCGTGCCATTTCCTCAACGCCAACTGTATACCCTCATCACACAACCGAGAAAGATCCTGAAGCGTCTCTTTCTCCTGTCCGAACCCTTGTAAGCAAAGAAAGGTTTCAAAGACCTGCCGACGAGGCGTGGGCACATCCATAACATTCTTCACCGTTTGATCCAATGTTTCACGGTCGTTGTACCAATCGGCAACTCTCCATCCACACTCTAAAAGCAAGTCGGAGAACCCTTCGTGCCGGGCAAGGTCGGTGAGTATATCCCAGTGCTGGAGCTTCTCAGAGCAAAGTATCCAGTGATCTTCCCAAAGGGCATATTCTGATTCGCCATATGGCAAAGCACCACTACGGGCCTTAATCTGTGCCGCTTCGTAGAGTTGCTGGGCTCTATCCCAGAGCCCAATTTGTTCGTACGATAGTGCACTAATGGTTTCAGAGTACTTGGCACGTCTTCTCCATAACCCATAAAACATATCGTCCTCCTTCAACGTGGCATACAACTTGGCTAGAGCGTCTTGGGTAACTTCACGCACCTCGGCATTCGCGTTGACAGACTCTTCGTCAATATTCTCGAGTATGTGGATTCCCTGCGACCAGGCATTGAAATTGGACGCTAGACACTCCACCGCAAATGGCGGCAACTGCAAACTATCACAGCGGGCTATACCCTCCAATAACGACTGGATAACGTTAGGGTTGCTATCTATTTGTCTAGTATGGTAATCCTTCGATAACAAAATCACCAAGAACCGGGTAAAGTCAAGGTGCTCGGAACGAGGAATCGACGAAAAGATAATCGGGAAAATCCTCGACCAGGTCCGGTGCACGGTTTCGCTGCTTTGGTAAAACATATCAACCAACGGCTGCAAAATGTCGCCGGCCTTAATGTCGCCAACCGACTGCAAAAACCGCCCGTGGTCCGCTAACAACCGGTCCAAGTCTTCATTGGCACTGTCAACGTCCATACTACTGTCGGACTTTGGCACCGGCAACGTCCTGAGCGGCGATAGTTTGTTCTCGTCAGCCACAAGCCTGATTGTCTTTCCCGCGTGAATGGACCCAAATATCAACTGCAACGCCTGGTTTAACCACGGGTAGTCGGCAAGGAACTCCCAGTTCTGTTCGCGGATGATGTAGTACAATCTCTTCGATACGTCCTTCTCAAGACTGTTGTTGAGGATGGACATCAACTTTTTTCTGATTGACACGTCGGCCGACCTGGTCCCAACCAAGAACGGTTGCTCCATACGAACCGTGAGCTCGGTACAACTAAACGTGTCGTCTTCAAAGATGTCCACAATAATCTGGTAGAACTCTCTCGATAAGGTTGGTTCACCACGAACTTCAAACACCATCATCTTGGACAAGATGGCTGCCTTCTCCTTGGTGGTGGGGAACAAATCCGTCCGTGAAAAGACCCAATTCTTGACAATCTTGATGATCTTTTCAAGAGTCTCCTTATCCAAGCTGCGTTCAATCAACTGAGCAAGTAACGATAAAAAGATCCGTCTTTGGTCTCCCAAGTTGGAAATCCGCATCGAACAGAGATTGAGAATCTTCTCGAGGAGCTTGGTGGTCATCTTGGCCTCGTACTCCGAGTTAGGCGCATCCTTGTTGGAAGACGAGTTGGACTGCGATCCTTGGTGGGTAATAGTTATATGGTCCTTGCAGAGCTTGCTGAATGTCTTCATAATCAGCGGAAGTAATGGGTCTAAGGTAGATGGTCGATAATTAGCAAGCGTCCATGACAATGTAACTCCAGCAGCGGTCGATGGCATATCACCCAAGTCCTCGGCTACGGTGGTTGTAAGCAAAGACACAAACTCCTTCACGTCGTCTTCCTCTTCGTCTTCCTCCTCTGACTCCTTCTGGTCATTAATGGCCTGGAGAATAGTACACAATACCCGCTGCAACACTTCTTGGATGTCGTGGTTGTCCGACTTGATACACTTTTCAAGTAGTTTATGGAGGTAGGCAAGGTTGGTCACTATCCACTCGGGTTTCTTCCATTCCAAAACCACCCCCAATACTTCCAACGCATTCAAACAGTACCCAAGCACGTTGGTTGAGTTCAAATCATTCGAGAGCAAAAACTTCTCAAAGAACGTTAGCTTCACCGACACTTCCTGCCAGTGGTCAGGACTCAATAAGTCGTAAAGGATCCCCAACGCCTTCTGGCCAAGTTCGCTCTCAGATGCCCTCTGGGGACTAATACACACGTACCTAATAAGGAATGTCACGCACGCTTCACGTTGGCCAAAGGGAATGGCATAGTCGGGACCAGTGCTAAAGTCGGCATCCACGGCTTTAGCTCCGTCGGCGTCATGGACCGCCTCCACCACCACCAGGTCTTCTTCATCTGGTTCTTGTTTATCATCATCACCAGACTCCTGCTTCAACTCCTTGGCCTTTCTTTCCCAATACAAAATCAACTCCGCCAACTCAATAGCCAACACTTGGTTCTCTATCGCTGGGTTAGCAAGAATGGTCAACTTGCCCATGGCTGTAATAATATTCGACACAAAGTGCTCTCTTGCTACAAAAAACAAATCCGGGTGCTGAACAATAAACTGGTACACATTCAACACCTGGGTGACATTAAAGCCATCCTCGGAAATAATACGCCGAGGCCACTTCAACCAGCTGTCGGGAGATTCGGTCCCGGTCATTCTTTCCGAGATAACTGGCGGTAATATATCCAATGCTTGTCGCACCAAGTGGCGGGAGTCCGTTTGATGGGTACGCAAGAGTGCCACAAACACCTGCTTGGCCAACTCGGCGGGGGTTTCGTATGCAACAATAAAGTACGACGTGGTCACATACGCTACTTGTTTAGTGATGTTGTCCTCCAACTTGATATAGTTCCAACTGAACTTGATGATATCCTTGCGTAAACTGCTGATAAACGTTGGTGCCAACTTAAGCAACAACGCCGTAACCTCAAGAAGAGCATACCTATAGCTATCCATACTACCCGACGTGTGTCCGGTAATGATGTCGTTGGTGGATTTCCAGATATTGGTGCTCAAACTCTGTAACCATTGCGGCTGCTGCTCCTTTTCAAAGAACTTGTCCACCTTGCCATTCACCACCGACTCGTAGATGAGGATGGGGTTGAATATCTTCTTCAATACAAATATCTTGGCCTTTAAACACGGCTCGCCAGAACTAACAAACTCAATCGTCTTGTTCAAATACGCCTCCCGGATGTCGATATCGGTCGCCTTAACGACATGGTTGAATATATAATCCTCGATTTCGTTGGCCACCTTCAACTTCAACTTACGGTGGCGGTCGATAATGGCAAACACGAGACCAATATCCTTGGGGTTTCTCTGCAAATAGTCCACCACAATACGCTGGAGCTTTTCGATGCCCTGGTCACTTTGGAAATGCGCCGCCGATATCGAGAGTCCCTGGCTGTCGTCACAAATGGTTTCCACTATACGTGACATCGATAATAACAACTCCCGCTGCTGGTCAAACCAGGCAGCATCGTGCTTGGTGATGGACTCCAACAAATCCACCATGTTGACAAACTTGATCACCTTCAACTCCTGGTCCTGCTCCCCAGTTATATCCTCAACCAATGCCAGAACCTTTTCCTGGGCCACCCGTCTAATACTCTCACACCCATCCATACCAGCAATAGAAGCAAGCATATTACCCAACTTCCGGTTCTTGAAGTGCTTCACAAAGTACTCCATACAGTTGTCGGCAAATCGATTCAAGAATTTGGATACCGGCTTCCGGAACGGTGAGTTTTGGTGTCGATCCAAGTGGCCTTCCAAGTACTGTAAAGTGTCTATAATCTCCTCCATAAATGTATACGCCTTTGCCGGGAGCAAGTGGAATATATTCAATATGGCCATAACAATCCGCACTGTATGGTTATTCTCGAGGTCCAGGCCAGTTATCTGTCTCAACGTGTTTATCTGGGCCCACGCCATCAAGTGGTCCAAGAGCTTACGGCCAATTTCCACCCGGAAGTACGAAATCAACAACTCCAATAACCGTGCTAAAGCCTCCAACCCCGACACCGTCAACTTCTTATGGTCAGAGAGGTTCATAAGCATAGGGCGGAGACCGTTCTGGAGTAGCTCCTTGGGGAGTTTGGCGTTCTCCTGCAAACTGGACGCCAATCCTTGGTGGGCGGCGTTGATGATTTCCGTCGACTTGTTACAGAGGGCCTTGAAAAAGACCCCCAAGATTCGGATTCTCGACTCGGCAAGTGATCCTAGGGCAAAGTCCGGCTTGGTCAACGCCAAAGAAAGCAACTTGATACACACCACTCGCAACTCAATCAACTGCTTCGAGGTACGGTGCTCATAAAGGCGGTGAACGTTGGCCAACGATTCATCCTCAGCATCCACCAATGCCAATGCTTCAAGCAACAACCGGTTCAACTCTTCGTTGAACGTTAAGAACGTCCCTGGGAGACCCAAGCAGAAGGTTATGGCATCGATGTTACCAATCTGCATTGGGAACGGCAATGCCCGCAACGGTTTGCCAAATATGGGCGTCAATAGCAAGTGCTTGCAGGGGCCGATAATCGACGCTATTGGTTCCGAGGTGGTTTCCGAAAGCACCGTCAAGCACTCCTGGGCAACCTCCCTCACCATCGGAGTAGGGCTGGCTAGATCATACACCAACGCCCCAACTAATGGTTTAAACGTATCTAGTATAGTATCCTTGGTAACACCGGCATTACAAGTCTTCAAGAGGTCCAACACCAACGTCTTGGCCGACTCACGCACTTCAAATGGGGCCGTCTCGGGCGTATCCCGTAGTATGAAGAAGATGGACCGCACCAACTCGTACTGGCGCTTGAAGAACCACTTAGGAGGAATGCTCAAGTCATTGAACATCGTCTGAAGACCCAAAATGCCCCCAAGCTTGGAATGGTAGTACTCGTTGTAGCAGCAGTGGGTGAACTTATAAAACATAGACCGGAACACTGGAGAGCACAAGGCGTTATCATCGGATCCAAAGATTGTCACCGTGGTGGCGTACACCATCTTTATGGCATCAATCCCCTTCTGACGCACCTCCTTATCCCAGAAGCTCAACGAGTAGTTCAAGGCATTCAAGTACGCCATTTCGCTGATGTACACCTTACCTTCTTGGTCGTTGGTGGAGAACCCACGTTCCTTCTTCACCCGGTCTATAACCGACGTACTCAAGTGGAGTAACGTGAAATGGGTGGTGATTCCATCAATAAGCGCACTGGCCTCCTCCTTCAACTCCAGCACCGAAACCGAAAAGAACATCATCTTCAACAACTTGGCGAACAACTTCTGCTGGTTATCCACCTTCTCAGCATCAGTGACCCCGGATGGTTCTAAGGCCATGTTCTCCTCCAACTTGTCCAGCTTTAAGAACTCAACGGCATCATGGGCGTACTTGCCAAAGTCTTCTGGGATCGGGGTGGAGTCAATAAAGAGCTTCAAGATACTGGCCAAGTAGTTGAATGCGCTTATTCGGTAGTGTACCTTCAACCGAGGGTCCTCCAACAACTTGATTGCCGACTCGACACCAGGTGTAATGGACACTGGCACCTGTCCGTTCAACCCGTGGATGCTGAACAATGCCTGCACGTCCTGCTCCAACTCTGACTGGAATACCAACTGCTGACAGGGCTTGAAATTACGGCGGTTACGTCCTCCCAATTTTCCCAATATCCGGATAGCGGTGTGTGAGTGCTGGTGGTGGTACGGTACCGGTTCTAAGTGTTTCCATAACGCCGCCATGATGTCGTCAATCACAGGCTCAATCATGGGATCAAAGTACTCGGCCGTCAAGTTATCCACGCACAATTCAAACGTGCGCAAACCCTGGCTGACCAACTCCTGGGAACCATTAAGGGCATACACCAATGGCCGTGTGAAGTAGTTCAAATGCGGTACAAGTACTGAAAGCCTCACCGGGACGGTAAGGCATAGTTCAACGTATATGTCCCGCTCATACGGGCGTCTGGCATTGGCAATCATCTTGTTGAGGTTCTCCAATAATACCGGGAGTATGGGCATGATTTCCTTATAGAGGTTTTCAAACCTCCCGCCACTGATACTACGGAATAGAATCCGCACCAAATACGAATACACGATTGGTTCTTCTGCCTGTGTGCCCAAGCGCAACGACTCTAATATCAAATGGTTCAAGTGTGGCAAGAGCACGCTTTCGTTCGTGTTGGGGAAGAGGTTTACCGACATGAAACTGAGCTTGAAAAGACGAATGAGGATGTTGGACTTGATCAAGTCAACCTTGCCCAACTGGTGTAAGTTATCTCGCAAAAACGCAATCAATATACTGGCAAAGTTGCCGGATGTTACTTCGCTGGCAAGAAAAAACTGGGGGAGGTGCAATAATGCAGCATTTTCCAACATGGACTCGTACATAAATGGAAGCTCGGAACTGACAATCTCGTTAAACGATGCTGGATCTATGTGGATAAAGATGGTGGCAAAGATCTCCATCAAGTCTTTTTCTTCTTTGGACGAGGTTATAGGGAGGTTGGGGCCACCCGTGGAGAAGTCTATTGCTTTGGACTGTGCGGGTGGTTTTGGTCTAACTGCAGAGAAGAACCGTAGGCAGCTAATACCGCCACGGAATAAAGCTCGCAAAATATTCACCTCCTCGAATGAAATTAACTTGGCAGTATCGTTCCATTTGTCGTAATTTACGCTCTGGCCTGGGTTCTTGGGGTCCGACGACGTGGCCTGGGGTGGCACTGGAGGGTTGCAGTTCTTCAAGCCAAAGATCACCGACTTGAGGAACGTCATTAGGGTTCTGAATAGATAACGCGCATCCTTCAACAAGTCACTGTTTCCAGTCACGGGATAGCTGGCAATGGGGGAATGGGCATCGATATTGAATATATCAAGGTGGTCTTCTTTGGCGTGGTCTTCTTTGGCCAGTTCATCTTCAGCGTGGTCTTCTTTGGTGGCTTCCTCGTCCTTTTCTTTCTTGACAGCTCCCTCATCCTCTATATCCATTCTATCATCATCCTTCGTGGTAGGCTTCTTGGAGTACCGTTCAATCGCCAATTTGGCCTCCTTCTCCTTGGTGCCCTTCTTACGCTCATATTCCTGGTGCTTACCAATAATAAACGCATATTTTCTATTCAAGCTTTCAAACCGCTTGGCGTAGGAATCAATAATCTTCAAAAACAACTGCCTGCCCTCCAACTTGTTGGGCAACTTCATGATCCTCTCCACTAAGTTTAAGAGCAACTTCGCACTCATAATCTGCACTGTGAGTGCCAATGAATCGTCCTTCAACAAGTCACAGTATATATTCACCGTACTCCAAATTTGGGCTGGTGTCAACTCATTCCGCACATAGTGGATAAAGTCAGCCACGGTGGAGTACGCCAATGGTCTCAAGGTTTCAAACGACGTCAAACCATCGCCTATCAAAATCTTCTCGTTAAACAATAGTTCTATCTGGGGGATAAACTGGGTCCGGAACGGGGTCGACAAAATGTGTCTAGTTGCATGAAGTAGTTCCTTTCTGGCTACGGAAAGCTCGGCAGGACAATCCTGTAAAAGCCGGAGAATAACTTCCGGCACCGACTGTGATTGTTCCTTGTTCAAATACTGGTTGGCATAACCTCTGATGAACACATACGCCAAGAACGACGCGGCTTTTACCTGGCCGAGAATAAAGTCGCAATACGCCTGGCGGTTCTTGATCTTGGGCGAAATAGACGTCACGATCTGATTCTCCGACTCCAGGCGGTATAACCGTTGCTGCTCAACCTGTAGTTGTAATATGGTGATAATTTTCGGTAAGAAAATGGGTAGCGATCCCGGAACAAGAGCTTTATACGACGAATACAACGACACCATAGTTATCGGACACTCGGCCAAGGTCTTGAACGATGCCATGGCTCTTCTTAACGATTTGGTGGCACCAGTTTCTTCAAAGGGAGAACTATCCTTGTCGTTTTCGGCATTAGGTTCTTGCTTGGGCTCACCATCCTGGAAAACTTCCGTCACCGTCTTGGGCATATTATCGTAAATGACGCCGATAATCTCGACAAACGGCTTCACCTTATCTCCAAGCTTGGCCTTGTATGCCTTGTGCAAGCTGGTGATAATCTTCATGCATAGCACACCATTGTCTTCGTTCTCCTCCTCCAATATCTTGGTTAAACAGTCCAAAATCTGCTCGGAAAACGGCTGGAAAGTGTCATTCATAATAGAACGATGGATGATCTCCAATATCGAGTTTCTCAACTTGTGTTCTGGCGACGTGCTGACAAACGAAACCGGCACTTCCTTTAGATGCACCAAGAATATGGGAACAAGGTTCTTAAGGAAATACTCATACTCGGCCGCACCGTTAAACGTCTCGATTGTGTCGAGTAACTCCGAGAGAATCGAATGTTGGGTTCGGTAATCGGAGTTACTATCGCTAAGACGCGTTACAAATGCGTCAAGCTGTGCTGTATACGACATCTGGGCGTGCTTTGGACAGTAGTGTTGTGGTTTACTATACTGGGCTCAGATATAAAAAGTATGGTGGATTTGGGTGTGGAAAAAAAAAAAAAGACCCGCAAAAAAAACGGGTAGGAAAAAAAAATGGCGGAAATCGAATTTGACGATTTTTTCAATTCTCACGTGACTTTCACGTGGACAAAAAAAGTGGTGATGAAATATTGCGCGTTCCCTATTGTTGGGAGGACTTGGCTGGTGTAATGGGTATAGTTCACGTGAGTTGATTATGGGTAGTTCACGTGAGTTGATATGGGTATGTCAAGGATGTTGGTTTAGCTGTATCTTTCATAAATGTGGGAGCATGGTGGAAATGCTCGCGAGCGTTATTGATTACAGTATAAAGTTTGTAAATACATATCTATATAGTATAATAAGTTTGTAAGTATATACTACCCGTTTGGATTTACAAGCCAGATGTTCCTAATGAGCAAAAACATGGCACGGGCATGGCACTGGTTTGGTTAATGGCTTTACATACCCACAAAACAACCCAGCACCTCTGTAAATCACGGTACCGGGCCAGCTGGACACCTCGTAAATTCCCCTCCCTCAACACTCACCTCTTTTCGTGTGAGTACATATACGGGTTTTCGAAGGGGTTTTCGATGCGGTAAATGTGAACTGGCGGCTGTGGTGTAGGCGGAGTTGTTGGTGCTAGTGGTATGGATGGTAATTGTGGCAGTTGGGTCTCGCGGGCCGGTATTTCGGCAGCCTTCCACTTTCTAATCACTTCAAACATCACCCCTATCAATATAACTATATTTAGCCCGAACGCACTCCAGGACATGGCCTCCGCTCGCGTACCTATCTCGGTGCCGATTAGACCAAAACTGGACTTTTCCATCATTATTGTACTGGTTGCCACCGCCTGGTGTTGCATCATGGTGCCAAAGCCCCACACCACAGCGTTTGCAAAAGATAGGCCAGCCACCCCCTTGGTGACGTACAGCTTTCCAGGAACAATGGGAATAAGGCAGTAACATAGAAGCAGAAGCAGAAGGAGAGAGATTCCTATTGTGGAAAGCAAAACCTTGCCCTGGCACACACTGCTGAAAGACGTGGCAAGATGCACAAGGTCGAGCCGAGACGACATTATCGACAAGGAGTACAACGGGAACGTATTGAGGTTGTTATAGTTGGTGCAGGATATGCCGTCGGTGATCCCCCACAAGCAAACGCCGTAGTATCCGATACCCACGTTCACTTCCAGTAGATTGTGATAGGTTATCGTAAAGTTGACAGGCGCCTCCAACTGCTGGAACAACGGCGACTTGGTGTTGAAGTGGTAGCGCATTAAGAATATGTTGGAGTAGTGTGCCGAGGGTGCTATGCAACCCAAGACTAGGAAACTTAGCACCACGACAGCTGCAAACTGCAAAAGGACTATAAAGAGAATGACCCACTTGTGGGGCTCGGGCTTGGTTGTCTTACCCATGTGTTATGAGGTGTAGAGGTTCTAGATTCCTAGTGAAGTGGCATGGTATCCCATGGATGCCACGGGGAAATTCCCTCCGCTTTATATACTTTCAGGGGGGGTTAATACACAATCTTATTTAGGTTTTCTCTAATGTCACCCTTTTTCTGCATACTAAGGAACTTTACCCTGAAGGACCTTTGTTTCAGTGGTATAGGTATAGGGTGGGAATGTCGAGTAGGTGGGTAAATACAGCTGGAGCAGAAATGTAACCTAGGCACACTATGCGAGGATCATGCAGCTATGCAACATGTCCGAAACAAATTTGCAGCAATTCTTTTTCTTTTTCTTTGTTTTTGTGTTATGTTTTTGTATTATTTTTTTTATTGTTTTGTTCTTTCTTGCGCACCATTTCCAATCGTCTGTGGTTGGGATTGTAAACACCGTCTGAAACACATGGGGAAAGTCCACTTACAAGAGGGTACAAACTGATACAGTGGGTGAGGGGTACAAACTGATACACTCCGTAAAGGACAAACAGTGGCAATTATGCATTTTCAATTACACATTTTCAATTACACCACACTTCTAATAAACATATATACTAGTCTAAGCAAAAGAATTGCCGTGACCCCCGTCAAATACGGCGATATAGCCTGCAACTGGTTTCTTAATTTGAACTCGCCAACAATCTCCACTTGGTTCTCTTCACTGCACCATTTTCCAGTTTTGTAAAATGTACCCATGGCTTTGTCTTTCTCGTACCATACCTGGAGCAACCAGTCCTCGAACTGCTTGAAATGCTCGGGACTAACGTTGTCGATGTCATCGTCGTCATCACCCAACGGAATATCCTCCACCTTGAATGCCCGGATGTAGTAATTTATTCTGGCTGGCCCGTGGCCCCAGATATAGTACCGCTTCAACGAGAAAACGTCTTCCCCGTACTCGTCGGCTTTCAAGTCGGAATATCCTGTGGTTATGTCGTACACGACCTGGAGAGAAGTCTTCAACTTTTTCAAGGACAAGTACAAGCCGCGCACACGGGGTAAGAGGACATGGTTGAGAGGTGTGTGTCCCTGGGCCGTGATGTACTCGGCCGACTTCTTGGTTGTCCTCGCTGAAGGCACTGTGCCTTCCGGGAACAAGATTAGCTCGTAGGGCCAGATCTTATCTGGCTGGCTCACAGATGGCCAGGTTGTGATTTCCGATTGATCAGACGACGACGACGACGACGATGCCACCACTTTCACGCCGTTGGCCGGTCCCACGCCGCGGCCATTGGCGTCGATTTCCAACAACTGGTTACTTAACTTCACCTTATCCTTCTCCCACTTTCTCGACAAAAACAAAAAGTTATAATTCTTCATCCCGTACCCCAACACCGGGATGGTGGACAAGTCCTTGAGAATAATAAATACCGACTGGCACAAGCGCGACGTGTACAACAAAAACCATAGAAAGAGCCAATCGGTATATATCTGGTGGTTAGAAATAAGAATGGAGTTGGGTAGAAAAGACGTGTGGAGATTGCGTCCCGAATCGGCTTTAAATTGCTGGATATTTGGTACCGAATCGTGTAACGTCAATGCCACTTCAGTCGGGTGGATGATTGACGTGAGAAATGTGATCAAGGTTATGAAGTGGGTCTTGGTGATGTTTATCACTGCCTGCTTCAACTGGGGGCGATTGGGGAATAGGGTTAGCCCCACGATTTGCGTGAACACGATAAAACAGCATCCAACAAGAAACAACGGAACCACAAGCGCCGTCCTTAGCACCACCACGGGCGTCGAGTGTCTTGGAAACATTTCGTAAAAAAACAATTGGACACCAGTCAAGCCGTCAACTGTATGCTTACGAACAGGGTGTGTGTATATTTATTATACGTTATTGCTTTTTTTTTTGGTACTGTTCTCGCTTGGCGGAGAGAGGGGTCAGTGACGAATTTTAAATTGGGTTTACTTAGAAATTGTTGAGCTGGTGTGGGTGTGTTTAATGGGAAGGTGGCAAAGCAGGAGTTTGTTTTGTATCGTTTATTAAAAAGCCAACCAGTCGTAGTTAGTACCTCGCGACGCAGGACCAAAAGTGAGCGGTATTGCCCGAAAAGGGTTGATAAAAATAAACTGAGATTTGCTTAAATCCGATACGCCGAAATCGTTATCCGAGAGTGGGGGGTATGCTTTGATTGGGTGGTGGAATGGTGGATTGGGTGGTACTTTCTTTGAACTGGACTATGCGAGAGAAGGAACTGCACTTTGCAAAGGGGAGCTTCTATAAGCACATATCAAAGTTTTGTGTTGTCAGGCAACGTAAATCAGGTATGATTGGAGAAAATAGCCGTCACCATAGATTTGTGTAGAAGAGAGAATGATAGTCGTTATCTGTAACATCTAACTAGTGTAGACAAGGAAATGCTTGGATCTATGATCTTTTTCATGTAATTGTTACAAAATATTCAACAATTTGTTTACCAAAAAACAATATTCATACAATTGTTCATACCAACATCTAAGCCAACCATACCAACATCACATCCATCCCACACCTCCCACCTCATTCCAAGAAGATATTAACATTACAGCTTTCCATCCCAGCTCACCATCCCAGTTTTCCATCACCACTGATTTAGTTGTTTCCCTGTGTCAATCAGCTTAGCGGGTATTCTCGTTTAGGCCAGAAAAAAAGAAAAAGAAAAAAGAAAAAAGAAAAAAGAAAAATCAGATGCTGGTGGTACACCGATCAACACACCACCCACCAGCTCTCCCGCAACATCTGCCGAGGCTTAATTGTTACCCATGAGGATCAGCACCACCAACTCTTCCGACCCCCAATTGCCGGAGGAGGTGCACGCATAACAAACCGCTCACTCCCAAGGTATATTTGTATAGTCAGCCATTCCATCCCAATGAGGTAACTCCGCATACTCTTCGCTTATATACGTAAAAAAAATAACAACCATCGGATGATGTCTCGGAAGGTGTACCGAAGTCTTGTTTCGTCACCCCGGCGTTATTCGAACAAAGAAAATGTGTCATCGGGTTTATTTTCCATAAAGGCTTTCTTTGCTCAAGAAAAATTCCCTTCTTCATTTTACCAACCCCCCATTCTTTCCTAGCCCCATCATTACCGATTTCGTAGAGAGATATAAGCTAAGTGTAGTACCACCTTCCATAATACACTAATATTTTTCCCAAGGTGATTTCTCTATTTGTTGTGTTTGGTCAAACTTGAAGGTGAGAAATACCCACTGAAAATATGACCAACTCGGCAGTTCATACAGACAAGGACCTGGCTCCTTATGAAACCGAACCACAGCCTCGCTTACAGCACCAGTCTCGTGCCTCACAAGACTCCCACAACCATACTCTTGCATCTCTAGCCACCGATGAGCACTCGCTAGATTACCACCACAACCCACGGACATTAATAGAAACATCACCACCCCCAGACTCGCTTAGTATACCCGTAGAAGAAGTAAAATCAGCATCGTCAACCAGAACAAAAGTGCCTCTCAAAGACCGTCGTGGTATTCTCGCCCAAGTTGTGCTTCTTCCTGAATATTACGATGCCCGAGACTACCCAGCCACTTATAAATACATCATCGTCGCCATCATTGCATTTGCATCCATAACCGGACCCATGGGTACCTCGATCATGCTCCCGGCTATAGACGATATCGTCAGCAACTTGGACACCTCTGTTTCCTTAGTTAATGTGTCGGTTGGTATTTATTTGCTTTCGCTAGGGATATTCCCCCTCTGGTGGTCAGCCTTTAGTGAACGGTACGGCAGAAGGTCGATCTACGTCATCTCGTTTGTCCTTTTCGTGTGCTTCTCAATAGGAACAGCATTGGCACCAAATATCACTGCCTTGATTATTCTTCGTGTGCTTCAGGGAGGCAGTTCGGCTTCAGTGCAGGCAGTGGGAGCTGGGACTATTGCTGACTTATTTATTCCCCAGGAACGAGGGGCAGCGATGGGCTGGTACTATTTGGGTCCGCTTATGGGCCCATTTCTTGCTCCTATTGTGGGAGGAGCCGTAGCCCAGGCATGGGGATGGAGAGCAACCCAGTGGCTATTGGTGATTTTCCTGGCCTGCAACTGCTTCAGCATTACGTTTTTGTTACCAGAGACCCTCAGACGAGCCGATGGGCTACTGGCGATTAAAGAGATGTTGAAAGAAGAGCAAAAGATGGATGCCAACGATAGCGGTTCAGTCTTGTCGTATGACGACTTGCAAAGGGTTCTATCTAACCGCAGTATGAGGTCTATCTTGACCCAGCTTTCGCACACCCGGGAAGAAGAGGAGGGTCCTATTGCCGACCCGGTCATGCCGACCCTTTCACGGTTCACCACAAACAGATCGGTCACCTCCCGGACAAGATCGGCCAGACAGATAGACGAAGCCCAAGTGCAATCGATTCTTCACCTGGTTCCCTCCGACAAGTGGCTGGATTTCAAAATCACCGCCTACGACTTGACCATTCGCCCCATGCATTCGGTGGTGCTACTCCGACACCCGGCAGTGGCACTAATCATCTTCTATTCTGCCATCTCCTTTGCCGTATTGTACTTTTTCAATATGACAATCCCGTACTGCTACGCCCGTCCACCATACAATTTCCAGGAGATGATTATTGGTCTCTTGTACATCCCCAATTCCGTCACGTACATCATAGCGCTGATACTAGGAGGAAGGTGGATTGACTACCTCCTCAACAAGCACGAACGCAAGTATGGCGAAGTTGTCCCCGAATCGAGGATTTCCTGGAACTTGGTCACCGCCATAGTGCTCTTTCCCATAGCCACGCTTATTTTTGGGTGGGCTTTGGATAAAGGGGTACACTGGGTGGTTCCCTTGATTGGCACGGCCTTGTTTGGATTCGCCACCATGCTCACTATTGGGGCTCTTGTGACCTACTTGGTGGATACCTTACCGGGGAAGGGTGCCACGGGTGTTGCTCTTAATAACTTGGTGAGACAGATCTTGGCTGCGATAGGGACGTTTATCGTGAACCCGTTGTTGAAGGCCATTGGTCCTGGCATCTTGTTTAGCATCTTGACCGGGATACTAACGGCCAGCGTCGTTCTGTTGTGGTATGTCAAGAAGCACGGGAAATACTTCCGAGAGACCTACGATATTAGAGAGCTATATAAGAAACTATAACTGACTTTGTAATCCCATACACACATTTAGAATAACACAAAAAACACATGCACAGCAGACGGGTCGGGTTGCAACGATGGAAAGATGACACTTTTTACCAGGAAAGCCTAGTCTAAGAATAGCACCGGTTCAAAAATGTAATCCATATTCACCCCGAGCTGCTTCAACTCCTGCAACTGCAGCACCAAGATCGCCTTAAACTCCTGGTAGAGTTTGGGGTCCTTCACGGTGTAGATCGCTTTGTCGGTTTCGACGTTAACCTCGGAGGACGTCAACAAAGTCCCATACAAGTGCTTGTTAATGAGGTTGGAAAGCTTACCTATTTCGTTGACACACCAGTTGACTAGTCCGCTCGAATCCACTCGGGAATCACTATTTTTATTCAAGATTGGGCTGATTTTCTCCCGGTAGGTGGTCACTGTTCTCTTGACAATGGCGATATTAATCACAATCAAGTTGGAAAGATAGCTGATGACATCAATCTTGGTGCTTCCCTGTAGCCCCACAATCAATTTTGACACCGTGGTGGCCAAGTAGGCCGATACAGCGGCAAGATACGCCTGAATCCCGGATTCCAACTGGTCAAAGCTGGCAAAGTAGGTCAATATGTTTTCGATATCCTCGTTGGTCAACCGCGAGATATTATAATTCAAATCAAACTTTAATCCCCGGATGATACTGTCCTTGCGGTTTTGGATCTTCAACTTGGAAACCTCAAGCAAGAGCAGCTCGTCGTTAACCTCGTCCAGTCTTGTCACCAAATTCTCCATCAGCCTTAACTTGCCTTCTATGTGGGCAATTAGTCCCACAGCCTGGCGGTACTGGTTGTGAGAAATCTCCACGTCCACGTCGTCGAGTCTCGCCTCTAAAGTCTTCACTTCGGTGAAAAACTGGAGCTTGCCACCCGATTTCTGCAAACTGCCCAACCCGTTGTAATCGTGGGACTTGTTGCGCGAATGGACCCGGGCGGATATATCGTGGAGCACCAAGTCACGGCTGTTGCGATTGTTGTTGGCGGATGTGCTGCTCATGCGCTTTAGCGATTCGTCGAGGACCCCGTCGTAATTTCCTGAGTTTCGTAGCGATTCGCGTATTTGCCGCTTTTCTTCCTTGTTTTCCGGGTCCGCTTGTGGTGAGCTGGGCACGGGAGACAACACCCGCTGCTGGTGAACCATTTCGTTTCTCCCCTTATTGAAGGCTTCGGTGATTTTTAAGAAATGGTCGTACCGGTCGGTTTGGTAGACAAAGCTCAACGACCGGGACTTGACATTTATCAAGTACACCTTGCCGGTGTCTTCACGGTTGAGCGACAGGGGCGGTTTTATCTCCAATAAGGATACCTGGGTGAGTGGCCAGCAATGGGTGGCCTGGAGCCTTGACGGTCTCGATGACGGTTTCCCGCTTCGTTCAGTAGCGGCGGTGGCCGCCGCTGCAGCTCGCTTGGTGGCAATCAAGACCAAGTCGTTCAAGACAAACAAGTGAACCAAGTTGTTGGGTTTCCAGGTGCCAACATTCACCTCCTGCCACCGTCCGCTTTCCGCCAATACGTGTCTACCCGGCAAGGGCTGAATAAACTTCGACGCCCCTTCCACATGCTTAAAGAGAGACTGGAGTTCGGTGGCCCACATCTTCTCGAGCACGAGCACCGAAGACCGGTCCCGTTTGGTGGATGTGTTCACCGACTTCTCCTTTTCGGACTGGGCCAAGTCGAGTCTGCGCTGGGCTGAGTCGCGGAAGTACTCTAGCACCTGGTATAGTTCATGGGTGCTTTCTCGCAAGTCCATCAACTCCTCCTGGGTTTGTTTTAGGTCAGTGGTTAGTTGCAAGATGTTTTTCTGGTTCTGGTTGATATTGGCCTTGACGTCCCTGTTGATTAACTGCTTTTGTTTCACCAAGCTCTTGTAAAAGTCGTCCACCTCGGTTGCTGATCCCAGGGTGAGTTCCTGGAGAATCTTTTCCTTGAGGGTCTGCTTTGGAGCCGCCGGGATTCCGTAATCCTCCAAATCGGGCAATGGTGGAGCACCGCTGGCTGTGAACGTGCGTCCGTGGGGGTGGGCATGCGCTGAGGCATGGATACTCATACGACGGGAATGTTTCTTGGATGCCGTGGTGGCGATGCTGCTTATACTCCCTCGTCTCTCTCTTTGTCCCGGGGCATTGCTCCCAGGAACCTGCAACAAGTTTGTGTCGTTGGATGTGGGTGGTTGGGCATAGGGGTTTGCCTGGCTGGCGAGCTGGCGGAGTTGTGCTTGTGGGTTCTGCCACGGAGCTCTGCTCTTACGGTTTCTGGCTGTGTCGACGTTCATTGGGATTGATATCAGAAGGGGAGTTGTTTGTTGATGTATCCACTGGACGACAGGGTATTCCAACAAGGTATTCCAACAAGGTATTCCAACAAGGTATTCCTACTTCAACAGGCTATGATTCCTACTACAACAGTCTACTAACTAGTCTACTACACCCACAATTGAAAAGAAAAAAGGAGTTCTCACCTTCTGGAGTTGTTTTTCGTTTACAACCAAAATTCTTGTTGGTCGTTCCCAAATTAACCTCCCACACTTTATGCCCCACTTTCGTACACACTTGATTACATACAATACCCACAGTGATGCTTTTTTTGTGGAGTGTTTTTTTGTTGATCATCTTGTAGAGCTGTGTGGTTATTTTATGTGGTTATTTTTATATATATATATCCATCAATCCTTTGTAGTGATCACCTCATTCCCTCACTCTGGAATCAGCTTTAACTGATATCTTCCTGACATTAGCAACTATAAAGAGGGGTCCCAAAGAGCATAAATCTGGCCCTGTGTCGTGTAGTAACACGGAATCTTTTATTTGTGTCAGGGACACGACGAGTTCCTTCTCCGAAGGATCTCTGTTTTTAAGACCTCAGAGAACTCGGTGGTGGGAGTTATATCTCTTTTATGTTTGTAATCCAGTATTATCGTGGATCTATGGGAATTGGTAGTTATCTGAGATAGGCATAAGCTATTCAGAACAAATCTAAAAGACTTTCTGAATTCTTGTAAAAACCTCAATCTAATACATTCGACTATTTACTCAATTACGCTTGAGTAGGAAGGCTATACAAAATTACTTATTCTAGGAGATTTGGCCCATTTATATACTGATTCCAATTCCCTTTTATCTACTGTTTCTCTTTAATCGGTAATTTAATAGCAATAATGACAATAAGCCGTAATATTTTATTTATAGTCGTTTCCTAATATTCCGTGGAATACGACTTTACTTCACAAATGCCGCATATATCTTTAAAGTGTCGGAAATGTCAGTCAACATTTCTGAGTATATGTGCCATATGTGCATCAATACTGAGAGCTAAGTTCATATCAATCGTTTCTTCTTCATCATCAGAGTCAAGCCATGGTAAAATACCACGATTGGAATCCTTTTGCAACCCTATACACCATTATACTTATCTATCTTATAATAACCAACCCTAAGTCCCGTTACAACTACCTTGACTCTCCACTACCTTGACTCTTAACCAGTATCAACCATAGCAAAGCTTTTCATGATGGTTATATTCCGCTACCAACGAGCGCACAGTAGGAAGAAGAAAAAAAAAAAACAAACCACAACGAGAAATCCAGGACATAGTTAACTATTACTCTTCAATCAAATAACGACTAAAAACTACCCCAGATCCATTCTTTATAGTTTGTATCCCCCTCCTGACGCTATGTCTCTTACTAGTAAAGAACTCAACTATCTAATCTGGCGGTATTTACAAGAACTGGGCCACGATTTGGCGGCTTATGCCCTTGACCAACTGTCACATTGCCTGGACTATGAGTCCCCCGAGAACGAACCTATAATAGACAAAATAAAACCCGGATGCCTTGTAAACTTGATCCAGAAGGGACTACTATTGACTTCGGCCGAGGAGGAAGCTTTACAACAGGAGGGTGCGCTTATAAAGGACGGAGAAGCAAAATTCTCTCTCTTGCATGCCCTAATTCACGACGACTTGCAATTGGTCGAAGAGGAAGAAAAACACCCCCACCAACACACAGGCCGGTTCAAACTCAAGTCCGAGATAAATGGAGTTGACGAGGATACTATGGAGGGTGTGGAAGTGTCGAATGGCGATGCCGAAGCTCTAGAAACCGTACTGGAAATAACCAAAGAAAATGAACAACCAGAACCAACCACACCAATAGAAATAGACACCCAAATACTCCAGCCCGTCCTCAAGTTCTCACCCAGCTTATGTTCGGACTGGCACCCAAGCACCACGGTATTTGCATGCGGGAAAAGTGACGGCACGGCCACTATCAACGCCATGAAGGATAACCATATTGCCGAATCGGTAACCCTCACCCACTCCAGTTTGCTCAATATAAACAACAATATAAACATTGTCTCGTGGTCGCCCCACGGCAACCTTATCGTGACTGCTGGTGTGAATAGCGAGCTTAGAGCGTGGTCTCCTGACGGCAAGTTGAAGAACATTGCCAATGCAGGGATAGTTGAGGAAACAGCTTCAGACCAGCCGTTCCCGCAAGCTGACCAGAATGCCATCATCACCAGCCTCTCCTGGAGCCCACCACTGGGGAAGTTTCTTATTGTGGCTGATAGCAGGAACCAAGTATCGCTCTGGGACGGGAATACGCTAACGTTGATCAAGCAGATCAAAGATAAAGAGGCACTCCAGCCCTCAACTGCGTCGGCCTCAAGTTCGGTCGTGGTTACGTGCTGGTTGAGTGAAGATAAGTTTGCCATATCCACCACAAAAAACACCATCAAGATATACGCCATACAGCCAAGTTCACAGTTTGGTTCGGCCCAGTTCGATATTCAACCTATTGGCTTCCTCCATGGCCATAGCGATGCCATATCCATAATGAAACTAAACCCCTACACCAGGCTTCTCGCCAGCTGCTCTGATTTTGATTACGCCATTAAAGTGTGGAGTCGAGGATCTACCCAAGAATCCTTGGATCTCAATGTAAAGAACAACGATGGAATAAAGCTACACCTGGCGCCTATAGTGGCGCTCGAGTGGGTTCCCACCAGCGACGATAAAAGCGTGTTGTTATCGGTGTCAATGGAAGGAGTATTGAATATCTGGGAAACCACCGAGGCAGTCAATTTGAAGAGCTCGGAGTTGTTTAGAAACGACGATAATTTCCGGTTAGTTGATGCCGAGAAAGATCAGCCAGTTATTAAAGACGTGTTGGTGTTTAGTGCGGCGGTTTCGCCAAACGGGAAGTACCTTGCAGTGGGTGATGATTACTGTCGCGTATCGATATGGGACGTGAAGTGTGACTTAAGCAGTAAGGAACCCAAAGAGTTGGTACGGTGTTTGGCTATTTATTCTCCAGATTTAGCCCAGTACGAGAGTATGTCGGATGTGGGTATTTGTGATTTGAAGTGGGACCACGAGTCGAGGTATGTGCTAGCGTCGTTTCATGGGATGGAGAGTGTAGTGGTGGATGTGAATTTGTAAGGAGAGAGAGAGTCATTAAGTGGTTGGGAGAAAAAGACCAGGCTGTATAGATAGTGTATTATATATTACAACTAAACATGTAGAATAGGAGACTGGATAATTAAACCAGTTAATTGAACTGTGAACTGAACCTAATTGAAACTAACTGAGTAATTGAACCTAATTGAAACTAACTGAGTAATTGAACCTAATTGAAAACCTAGGCAGTGACACTGGCAGCCACCGTCTCGGATACAACTTCTGCTGCTTTCTTAAGTCCTGGGGTAGATGCTGGGAAAACTACATCCATATAGCAAGTAAACACCGAAACCAAGGAGAACATTACTCTCAATAATGGTGGCTGTTGAGCCCCCTCGGAATCGTCTTTGGGGGCATTGATTGGTTCATTAAGATACGACTGCACCGACAAGAAGACTGCCGACCACGCCAAGATCTTGTTTCTCATAAACATGGCCGCCATGGGCATGGATTGGGCCATCATCCCAGTGGCTGCCTGGTTACGAGGTTTAGCTGGGACGTGTTTGTAGCTGCGAGGGTAATTAGTATGGAGTGTTTGGGAAGAGCGGCGGCGTCTGAATGCGATACTTACGGTACTACTAGATCTTCTCTGATTTTTGCCATTGTTTGCTAAAGGGTGGTGTGCTGTTTGAAGTGGGGCTCTAGTCTATATGGTGAAGGTTTGGAGGGTGAAAATTCGTTGATCATTGTCAAGTGGAAACGCGACATTGTCTTTGAGGCGAAGAAAATGTCGCAAACCACCACATTATTGCGATATTCTCCTTGGTACTATCAAGCTGTATATATGTGAAGGTATATGGGGCCAGGGTTAGAGGTGTGTCATATATAAGTTGTCAGTATACAGCGGTTTGTATCCAGCGGTCTGCCTCCAGCGGTCTATATCCTAGAGATATCCCCTATAAGATCGTACTGGTGGTAATACCGACCCACAATGGCAATAATCATATCGTAGGTAAACATGCTTGTGCTCGAGGTTATATCCTTTGCCTTCAACCGTATTGCTTTCTTAGCCAACTGCCGAAGTATAAACCACTCGTCTTTGTCCAACGGATCATCAATGGTTACCAATATGTGCCATATCCAGCAGGAAAGTTGACTGCTGACTTTTATAGATAACCATTTTGTAAAGCACGTGAGCAATTTATACTTGGTCAACCTATCATAGTACTCTGGCAGGTTGGTGAGAATGTACTCGTGCCATTGCTTGTTGGTGGCTGGAAGACGGGAATTGTCTGCAGCCCCGGGAGGCGGGTCTATTTGTGCCTTTAATTGTTTAAATTCGTGCAATAGCTGCACATTGCACCAGTGATTATAAGCATCACCGTCATCTATTGACGAATCTTCTACTGCTTGTTTAGGTGCTTCGTTGTCCAGCTCTGAATGTATGTGTAGATCTCGTTCTTTTGTCTGTGTATTCTCATCTTGATGGACCTCCGGGTTGGCACTTATATACCCACTGGCAAAGTTATCTTGTCGAACTGATAACAAGTACTGGGTTGCTTCTTGGCTTATGAGGTCATCTTCCTTCTCAGTTGTTACATTGAGTGGTAATGCTCTGGTTTGACCGTAATCATCTGCCACACTATCCATTATTAGGGATTGTTTGACTTATTGGTTTATTTCCTTTTGTTTGTTCTGTTGTTGTTCTGTTGTTGTTCTGTTGTTCCTCTCTTGCTGTTCTCCTGTTGCTGTTGCTGTTCCTCTTCTCCCTGATTCAACTGTGTTACTTATTTTTCTTCACAACCAACCATCCTTATCCTTACACACACACACCCCCACACCCCCACAGTATGGGTCCTCGGTTATCCTTGTTAGCCCCCTCGGCCCCCACAGTAGCAATCACCTCCTACGTCGATACACTACAAGACTACCAATACTTAGAACTACAAAACAACTCGAGGTTCCTCAAAACCATCAAAGCAATAGATAAAACCACCGGCAATTTGGTCATCATCAAAATCCTCATTAAACCATCCACATCCAACTACACCATCCAACTACAGGGCCTTACCGAACTCTTGGTGAAACAATCCTCGATCCTATACCCTTTCCAGCACACACTACCATGGCATAAAATCATAGAGACGGACCGTGCCGGTTATTTGATTAGACAAATGGTCAAGACAAACCTCTATGACCGACTATCACTACGGCCATTCCTAGAACCCATCGAGAAATCGTTTATTATGTTCCAGATCCTCAAAATAATACGAGACTTGCACGCTTTAGATATCCACCACGGCGACTTGCGATTGGAAAACTTTTTGGCCACTTCGTGGAACTGGGTTCTTCTTGGTGATTTCGCCGACTTGATCAAACCCACGTATATACCCGAGGATAACCCTAACCAATTCTCCTTCTACTTTGATAGCTCGGCTCGTCGTGTTTGTTATATAGCTCCGGAGAGATTCTACAATTCCCATGACCATCCCACGAATGTCCTGAATTTCAACCACGACGGTCTGTTCAAGCTTAAGAACACCATTACCGACGCCATGGACTTGTTCAGTATGGGCTGTGTCATTGCCGAGTTGTATTCCGACGGTGAGCCGACATTCACACTATCACGGTTATTTAAGTTCATTAAGAATGAGTACACTCCCGACTTTTCCACTCTTCCCGATAAGCATATTGTGGAGTTGATTGGCAAACTATTGAAGACCAACCCCAGCGAACGAAGCTCAGCCAGGGAACTACTTGAGGAGTTTCGAGGCAAATGCTTCCCGGAATATTTCTATACCTTCTTATATGATTTCCTTGAAGGTTTCAATAACTTGGATAACTTTACCCACAGTGACGAAAATACCACCATTAGTGACTTGAAAATTAATTATATATACGATAACTATAGGCATATATGTCAGGCGTTGGATTTGAAGCACACCACCACCATCACCACCACCACCACCAACCAATTCCCATCCCCCCTCCCGATGAAATTAAACCTCCAGTCCCAGTCCATGAATACCGTCAAGCCAGGAGACTCCACCCACCAAACCCCACTGGACCACCACAATGATCAGGCGTCATTAATCATCTTGAGTGCCGTCACGTCCCTAACCAAAACTCTACGCAGAACCGATTCAAAGCTCCGGGCCTGCGAATTGATCTTGGCGCTTTCGGAACACATCTCTGACCAAGCCAAACTCGACCGCTCCTTGCCATACTTGTGCTCCTTCTTGGACGAGTTTATCGAATCGGCCACCAGCCAAACCCATGACTATATTGCCCCCAGAGTGGTTGCGACAATATTATTTGCATCCACCACATTGCTTATGTGGTGCACGTACATTACTCCGATAAATGCCCTTGTGTTTCCCGAGTATATTTTGCCCAAGTTGTATAATCTTCTAGTGTTGAAAGTTGACGTTTATTCGCAGCGTATGATTAACTGTGCTATAGCGGCCTGTTTGCCCCACTTGGCAACGGCGGCGAAAAGGTTTGCCGTAATGGCGAAAGCATTTAAAAACGACTCTAAATCCCCTGGCAGTGAAGCCACGTATGGAACCTCGGGAAGGGTGCAATTGGAAACCCAATTCAAAGATATAACCTTGGCCTTGCTCACTGACCCAGATGTGTCGGTGAGAATTAGTTTGTTGAGTAATATTCTCCCTCTATGCCAATTCTTTGGCCGCGATAAGACTAACGATATCATTCTCCCCCATTTGATTTCTTACTTGAACGACTCCGATCCCGGCTTGAGGTTGGCGTTTCTCGACTCTATTTTGGACATGGGCCCGTTTATAGGCGTGCTCTCGTTTGAGCAGTATATTCTTCCTCTTTTGGTGCAGAGCTTGGGCGACGAAGAGCAGTTGGTGGTGCTCAAGGTGGTTGAAGTGTGCCACGAGTTTGTTCAGGGAAAGTTGGTGAACCCCAGGACGGAGTTTAATGCGGTGGAGATTTACCGCGAATTGCTTGTAAACTCGATAAATTTGCTAATTCACCCTAACCAATGGATACGGCAATCAGTGCTTGGTTTGGTGATCTCGGTAAGCGACAATTTAACCAATGCCGATCGCTTTTGTTTCTTATACCCTTTGATTAAACGGTACTTGACATATGACGTAACCACCTTTACTTGGACTAGCATGTACCCAGCGTTAACCAAACCGCTTCTGGCCCGGGTGTTCCAGTTGACGGTACTGTGGTGTGTAAATGCCAGCGGAAAATCGTTGTTCTGGAACACCAGTGGCAAGTCTGTACCGGTGGTGTTATCCAAAATGGGTAAGAGTGTGTACTTGCCCAAGAGAAACGAAGTAAATAAATTGTCACGAAGCAATCTCCCGCTATCTTCAGAGGATAAGCAATGGATCGCAAAGTTGAAGAGTATAGGCTTGGAAGATGGTGACTTCTGGAAGATTTGTGAGTTGAAAGAGTACATCGTGAGGCATGCCCGGGGCTCGGTGAGTACTGCAAGTGACGAAGGGTGGGGTGAAATAAACTCAATCAACCCCAGGAATATCTTCTTGGAGATTGAGTACATCTCTGAATCCATGGCCACGGGTGGATCCACTCGTAATCTGGCGAATACTGGCCAGGCACTTCCAGGGTCTGGTGCCCATTTGGTACCACCGAATATTGCCCGGATCTCGGCTTCAGTGCAAACGGTCGAAGCTACAGTATTTGGTGAATTGGGTACCGGTGTTTATAAGCAGCTGCATCATCACCACCACCATTCCCATCGTCGCCGGTCGCTCTCTAATGACCAATCAGATGATAAAGTCACCCACCGCGTATTCAGCATCAATAACCTGAAAATTATAACCACTTATATCAAGCATACCTATCCTGGCCTGAACCCATACGTCCTCAACTACCTCTCCCAGTTGCACTTGTCTCCCACATTATCGTCGTTCCTGGAATTCGGGAAACCAGTGCACTCGGGGGTATCTATGAAGGACCCATTCAAGCCGCGGGGTACTTTGGTGGCCCATATCACCACCCACGAAGAACCCAATGCCATTACTGCCCTATGTGTTTCTCCCACGTCGGAGTTCTTCCTTACCGGGTCGGAAACCGGAACCGTTAGTCTATGGGATAGTTTCAAGATGGAGAAGCTCATAACTAAAACTGCGGCGTTGAGTTTGGAGTTGGGGTCACGGGTCTGTGCCATTACATTTGTGCCCAGTCGGCTCGTGTTTGCGGTATCCACGGCTGATGGGAAAGTGCTGGTGTATAGGATAGACGTAGTTCGAGGTAAGGGAAGACGAATTGTACGGTACCTAAAGTTTTCTCTCTTGCGGGAGTTGTGTCTTGACGGTGGGTTTGTCATTGACATGAAATTTGGCATTAACGATAAGGATAATCTCGTAGTGTGGATCGACTCCCTATCGAGAATTGCTGTTGTTGATATAATCAGCATGGAGAAGGTGAATGAGTTTCAGCATCCATTGCAGCAGGGTATATTGCGCTGTTTTATCTTGGACCCGAAGTGTGCCTGGTTGCTTGTTGGCACTGACCACGGCTATCTATCGCTTTGGGACGTGAGGTTTGGAATACTAGCCAAGGTGTGGAGAGTGTTGGCGACCACCAATGATGGCGAGGTGCCAGTGTCCAATATCCAGGCCCTAGGGGTGTTATCAAAGGATATAAAGGTGCTTGACCAGAGGGCCAACGGAGAAGTTGCTCTGTTTGCCATGTTGACTGATCAAGGAGTGGGGATCTGGTCCATTCCTGCCTTCAAATGCCAGGCTGTTTTACGTCCCGGCACGTCGCTGGCAGGGGCATTTACGTTACAGGAAGTCACCAATGACGATCAGTCGGTGGATATTGAGGCTTTGTTAGCGGGTATAGAGATACGGGTTGGACAAAACAAGAGTGACGATTCTCACACCACTATGAAGACATTTACTAGTACAAAAGCAAGCTACTTGGCTGGTGCCGACAAATCCAACCGCATCACCCTCTGGAACTTGACCTCCGTGGGCGATTCGGTATCGATAAACACCAAGTTTGCGTCCCGGTTTAACAAGCGTACCGGGGGGCAAGAGGTTGTTATAGATGAGGATTTACAAGAGAATAGTCCTACAAATGATGACAACGACATGGCCAAGGCGCATCGAGACCTCATTACCCATTTGGATTTCCTCTATGAACCATTTGACATGCTAGTGTCTGTAGACCGTAGCGGGATAATAAATCTCTATAAATAAGAGTAATAGTTAGAGTTGTATATTTGTTTCCCCATTTATTAGCATTGATGAAGAAAACCCCGGGGCCGAGTTTTTTTTATTTTTTTTTTTTTCTTTCATTGGTGTCTTCCCCAGATAAAGGTCATCTCAACATCAACTAAATCAACACCTACAACACCTACAATACCAACGAAAAATGCCATTTGACGATAAGAAAGGGTTACAAATTGCACTTGAAGAGGCCAAGAAAGGTATGTAGGTCACTCTGGCAACACCTGCCCACCACTTTAGCTAACATGATTTCTAGGTTACGAAGAAGGAGGAATCCCCATTGGTGCAGCGTTGATTAGCAAGGATGGGACAATTTTGGGCCGTGGTCACAATATGAGAATCCAGCTGGGGTCAGCCATTCTCCATGGAGAAATGAGTGCCCTTGAAAACGCTGGAAGGCTACCTGCTAAATTGTATCGCGATTGTACCATGTACACCACTCTTTCTCCGTGCAATATGTGTAGTGGTGCGTGTATATTGTACGGCATTAAGCGGGTTGTGATGGGCGAAAATGAAAATTTCCTCGGAGGAGAAGAGTACTTGCAGGCTCAGGGCATAGAGTTGATCAATGTCAACAACCAAGATTGTAAAGAACTTATGAAGAAGTTTATACATGAAAGACCAGAAGATTGGAATGAAGATATCGGAGAATAGACTGGGGGTTAGTCAGGCTCCTTGTCGTTAGAGATGTATAAGTGTGTTTGTAAAAGTAATACGACTTATAAAGAGAAGCAAAAAAAATTTTCTGTTGTTTAGCACCATCTTTGCTGGTGTTTTAGTACCTTTTTAACGGGATTGTTGCTGTAGTGGTTACTAAGTCTCCTCGGGTGAAAACCTATGAAGAGAACTAGAGCTGACGAGGAAGATGTGGGTAGTGGTCTGCATTCTGATATTCAACTGACTGCACCACTTTCAATAGCATGTGGCCTGCCCACTTGCTCTGGGGTTATCTTTTCCAGTTACTGGGAGTACGAAAACCATATTCTAAGTATGCACAACTATATCTGCACAACGTGTCGTCGACGGTTTCCCACAGCATTGTTCCTCGACCTTCATATCAACGAGAACCATAATCCGTTTCTAAAGATCAAGCAAGAGCAAGGGGGAAAGATCTTCCGGTGCTTTGTATGTGAACGGACGTTTTCTACTCCCAAGAAACGACGGCTACACTTGATCGATAAACACCAGTATCCCAAAACATTTCAATTTAGTATTATAAACAGAGGTCTACGATGGATAACACTATGGGGATTATTTCATTCTCATTAACTTGTGTGGGTTTGTGCTACCCACTCTTTCCCCCATTTGCATTGTCCAACTTGCGCTTCTTCTTACCAAGTACTTGTGGTTCTCGGGTTACCTGATGAATAATCTTGGAGTCGAATTCAGAGTTACATGCTGGGCACCGGGCCGACTCGGGAATCACACTCATAATACTCAAGCACACGGAACAGACATACCCTATATCCACCGCTTTTCCCGTCACAAAACAACTGGCTCTATAGTTGACGTTGGAGTTGGTGGGGAGGATAATGTAGGGCCGTAAATTCGGTTCAATGAAATACGCCGTACTCAACACCTGGATCAACCCCTTGGGATTCTCGATGTGCAAGTATATACCATTAGTGGCATCTGAAGGCTGCTGTAAATATGACGACGCAAACTGGGGACCCAACTTGGCAACGTCGATGGGTATTTTCATCTTTTGTGCGGCAAATATAGAGTTCATAATCGGTATATAGTTAACGTCATCATCACTATCGCTGGCAGATATAATAAGGATCCTTGCATTCATTGATGTAAACCTACTGCCTCCAGCTGAACTGGACGTGCTGGTACCGGCAGACGACTTTGACGAAGAGGTCGATGACGCCACTCCGGTAGCGTTAATGCTGGTGGTGGTGGCAATTGCCGCCTGGGTGGTTGTAGTGATCGATTGGTCCAAGGTTAACATTCGATTTGTGTACGATAAGGCCATGGAAAGAGCTCCTGAGAGCTTCGAGTTTGGTTTCATACTGCTGGCATCGCTACTAACCTCGTGTATAAATGCCGTCAACTCCTCCAGCACGGCTTCGTCGATAATTCTAAACTGCCGGTACATCCCCTTGTTAACAAATGAGTTCTGGTCATTTCCGGTATTGTGTTTCACTTCTTCGTAACTTTTAGCCGGATTGGGGTAGAGAAATCGCGACCCTAGAGGAGAGGTGGCTATAAATGCTACTTGGTTCGAGTTATTAAGAGAAAGGTGGGCATTGAGAAACACCAATAGCGACTGAACAACTTCCTGCACCGAGATCAGGTGTCGTATTTTGTACCATCCTATAGGCGTGACATCAAGTATAACTGTAAGTAACGACGGGTCATCGTTCACGGTCGTGTCGACGTTGCCAATATCGCTGAATACGCTATTTGATATCGCTTCCATTGTATACCTAAAGAGTGAGGTGTATTGACGAGGGTTTGACTAGGAAGGTTTGCTATGGAAAACTGTAATGTCGCCCAATGTCGTTCTCATCTCTAGTCCTTTTTTTTTTGATGTACGGTGAATGTCGCACATGCTTTCTAGTATATGGTGGGATACTCCCCCGTCAACTCATTTAAGCTAACCCAGACATTCATTAAACTATACGAACGGTGTTTATATAAAATTACAGATACATATTGTCAATAACAGACTTAGGCAACTAAAGCAGAAGCAGTGGCAGATTCGTACTTCCAGTTTGGTGGCAAGACAGAGACGGTTCTGTAGTATCTGGCCAATCTGTGGATTCTAGATTCGATCAAAATCAATCTGAACTTAGAGTCCTTGTCCTTTCTGTTTCTTTCCAAGTGCTTTCTAACAGAGACGGCCTTCTTGATCAAGTAGTACAAGTCTTCTGGGATTTCTGGAGCCAAACCGTTGGACTTCAAGATTCTCAAGATCTTGTTACCGGTGACAACCTTGGATTGGGAAACACCGTGAGCATCTCTCAAGATAACACCAATCTGAGATGGGGTCAAACCCTTTCTGGCATACTTGATGACTTGTTCAACAACATCGTCAGTAGACAACTTGAACCAAGCTGGAGCGTTTCTCGAGTATGGAATAGCGGAGGAGGAAATACCCTTACCCTGTAAAAAGAGATAGTGTTAGTAATTAACTCTACAGAAAAAAAATATAAGGTGTTCGTCCTGCTGTGCAGCATTCCTGGCATAAGTGGTGAATGTGTACCTTTCTCCAAACCGGCTCGGGTCCGGTTTACATGAAGATAGGACACATACAGTACACCTCCTCTCAAGGGGGGTGCTGACACACACACACACACAGGAGATACTCAGACAAGAATATGCACATAAGACAGGCTATGGTATCAATTCAGCAAATACCTCCCAGGTACCGGCATGAAGCATCACTAGTATCTAAAGCTTGTATTAACAATTCTACTCACATTCCGCTTAGGAAGGAGTCTACGAACCGTTCACTTTAGACAAGACCTTACATGCACAATCCCGGGGAAACTGAAGAGATCCACCCTAATGCTCCATGGAGCCTACTGATAATTCCTCACATACAGATGAATGCATACGACCCATGATGACTGATGATTACTTTTGTTTAGTATTAAAGAAGAAGAAGGGGAAGAGGAGACGAAATGGAAAAGTGAAAATTTTTTACTTCATATTCTTTTTTTTTTCTTTTTTTTTTTGGCCTGCACTGAAAAATTGAGATAGTGCACGACTTTTTTTTCGAGAGATGATTTTTGAAAATTAGCCAGGTATGGAATTTACTCGTGGTTTCAGTAATTGTCAGTCTATTGTGTATAAGGAACGTCAGTTCTGGTTCCATCAATCTAGACTGATGGATCCTGGCGCTTATAGATGGGGGGTATTGATTGCTGTATCTTGGTAAAGAGTGTAGACTCTCGCTGGACCTCACATTGTTCTTAATAGATCCTTCCCAGAAGATATTGGCCATTGGTGTTTTCTAGCATATTTCGGCTGCAAATTTAGTAATATTTACCATCTCACCAACTACACATCGCAAAACACAACCCCAACAGAGACCACATACCCCCCCCGGCAGCACCTTGCACGACTAAGAAACATATCTATTATCTATCAATACCTACAAACTTAAAGTAATTGTTCTTGCAAATCCTCAAAGTCATCTTCATCTTCGACTTTGATTAACCTACACGAAAATGTTAGTAACTTCCTGTTTTCTTATCCCACCAAACATGTCACATACTTTGACACTCCCGCTTTGTCGCGGAACTGTTCCAAGGCCCCGGCGTAGAGCATTCTACTCTCTTGTCCACTAGTAGGAGGTATCCAGTACAAAAGAACCAACGGAGTCTTCAATCTCCCGTCATCCAACTTGAACGGATACGACAAGACTATATACCGAGGAGTGTTATCGGGCAATTCCTCCACCAATTCTTCAATGGAACCTATGACCTGGTCCGCATCTTCCTGCTTGATTTCGTACGACCCCTTATCAATAACATCTATTACACAAATTAGTATTCTCACACCTACCACTAAAAAGAAAAAAAAATTAAACACCACCACCACCACCCAGTAACATTTACATACAGATAATTGCTTGCATCGTGTCTACCCGCGAGCTAGTAAACCTAAACTTGCGTAGTTGGCCCAACGTGTCCGAGGAGAACGTGTATAGAGAAGACTGTTTGCCCTGGTTTGTCAGTATACCACTATCGACATCTATCTAACATTACAAATATTCATACCATGTTTTCTTATTGATATCCACTGGGCTAGATGAACTTTGAACTGGAGTAGTTAATCGTTGACCCATGTTTCACTTGGTATCTCACACACACCTCGGATTGAGACGATGACTTATATGCAGGTCACTTTTCCCACCTCATCGGTCGTGTGTGGAGATGCAATACTTCCCAATCGGGAACAAACACAAACATAAACGCACCACAATAATGCTGCCTATTTCAGTTTATATATCAACGAATAGTTCTACCAAGATCATCAAATTGAACCCTCTCCAACCACATTGACCTGGTTTTGGAATATTCCACCCCCCCCCTCCCCCCCAAAAAATACCAACGACAGTTTATCTTTACTGACTCAATCATTTCTCTTCTTCGTGATAAAACTATTCTATTCAAGATTGGGTTTATAAAAGTATACCAGCAACAATCACCACTATATAATACCGAACCAACCATACACCATGGGTAACAATCTAGTTGAAGTACCGCTTATAGAGTTTCTTAAGAGTATGTTTTATTTATGGTGGAGTTTTTCTTTTTTTTTTTTTGTGTGTGTGTGTGTGGGCGCCGGAGAACAAACGGGACCAGTCCTGACCAGCGTGAAAAGATACTAACAGTATGATTTATAGATCGGATCTATCTAGGAGCGTACGATTACTCTCCGGTCGATACTCGCCATTTGACATACTTCACTATAGAAGATACTTTGCCGTATAATGCGTTTCACTTGGATTTCGGTCCTCTCAATATCGGCAACCTTTATCGCTTTGCCGTGATTCTTCATGACATTCTCAACGATGAAGCCAACCACGGGAAGGCGGTAGTGTTTTACAGTTCAACCTGTCCGAAGATGAGAGCCAATGCCGCTTGCATTCTCTGCTGTTATATGGTGTTGATGCAATCGTGGGCTCCCCACCAGGTATTGCAGCCAATTGCTCAGATAGACCCTCCGTTTATGGGGTTTCGGGACGCCGGATACTCCAGCGCCGACTACGAGATCACCATCCAGGATGTGGTGTATGCAATGTGGAGAGCCAAGGAAAGAGATATGATCAACTTGGCCACGTTTAAGTTGGAGGAGTACGAGCAGTACGAGCGGGTGGACCAGGGCGATTTCAATGTTATATCCAAGGACTTTATTGCGTTTGCCTCGCCGCAGCAGAGCCGAAAGGGGAACGGCGGAAGCATCAACGAGCCATTTAGAAAAGTGTTGAACTACTTTGTCGACAACAACGTCCAGTTGGTTGTACGTCTCAACTCACACTTGTACGACGCCAATGAGTTTACCAAGAGGAACATCAAGCACATCGACATGATATTTGACGATGGGACTTGTCCCACCTTGGAGTACGTCCATAAGTTTATTGGCGCCGCCGAAACCATTATCAACCGCGGCGGCAAGATTGCCGTCCACTGCAAGGCTGGTTTGGGAAGAACCGGGTGTTTAATCGGTGCACACCTTATCTACACGCACGGGTTCACTGCCAACGAGTGTATAGCGTACATGAGAATGATACGGCCAGGAATGGTGGTGGGGCCACAACAGCATTGGCTTTATCTCCACTACCAGGATTTCCGGGAGTGGAGACACACCATGGTGTTGGATAACCGACCGGATGAGTTTATTGGGGGGTTATTTCCTTTGTGCTCGTATGAGGATTTCAAGGCGAGAATGAGAATGGAGGCCAAGCAAAAGAAGTTACAGCAGCAGCAGCAGCAGCTACAATTGAATTCATCATTTAGTCTTGCTGATTCGTCTTACCAGACTCCTATAAGAAGACGCAAGATTAGTGGAGCGTTGGCAGCCAAAATACAGGTTGCAGTTCCAATGGAGTCCCCAGGACAGCCAAGAAAGTGCAACGAGGATATGGATGTGTCTTCGGGAGTAGTGGAAATCATCAACAACTCCGATGAAGAGGATGCCCATATCGCCAGTATACACGAGATCAACAGTTCCCCAGAGAAGTACCAGATTATAACTACGGCAAGAACATCCACCCCGGATGACAAGAAGTATCCGTCTAACGACTGGAAGATCTTACGATCGATTTCTACAAATTCTCGCACCAGTCAGCCCTACCAACTAACCAAAACCACCACTACCACAACAACGCGAACTGTAAGCACCACTCTCTCATCTCCCAGTGCGTCTCCCACGGGTATAAGTGTACCCAAATCCAGGGTATCCAAATCAGGCCGAGTGCACTCTGGTTCAGCAGCCCCACAGTTTGCAGGAATACAGGGCAGACGAGTGTCTGGTGGAGGGGTAAGAAAGACCAGCGGCGGAAGAAAGTATTAGAGATTTTGTATGAACTATTGTACATGGTATAAACTATAGTGCATTGTATAAACTATAGTACATTGTATATTTGGCACTCCATTTAATCGTCATACGTTGCTTCAACTATACTAAACAGGTTCTCTCCATACGTAAACCCCAAAATTTCAAAGTCTTTAAACTCGTGATTGGCCAACTCGTGCACGGAGGTGATCTCCGTCCATTGGTTATCATACGGCGCCGACGCATCTCGAGGAAATGCTATTCTCAACTCGTTCGGCGAAACGGTAACTATTTCATCAGGGGGACCCTCATCGATAAATTCGGACTTAGGAACCACAATCCCGGCTTTATCGTCCTCATCCTTTACCATTGAGCTATCGTCTTCTTTTTGAATGCCCCCGGAGTTGTTGATGGCGTGCAGTAACTGCGACTTGATTTCCTCGAGAGCATTGCCTTTAGCAAGATCCACGGGAAGGGTATAGGTTATCCGTCCCAGCTTGAACATCAAAACGGTGTAATTAGCGATGGGTTTTTTCTTGGGAGCCTAGATGATGGTTAGTTGCTGGGAGTGTTTTGTTGTGGTTTGGGTATACATACCATTGTATAAGTGAGTGAGTGTGTGTAGGTGTTCAGTATTAGTGTTTAGGATAACAGTTCAGTATTAGTGTTTAGGATAACAGTTCAGTATTAGTGTTTAGGATAACAGTTCAGTATTAGTGTTTAGGATAACAGTTCAGTATTAGTGTTTAGGATAACAGTTCAGTATTAGTGTTTAGGATAACAGTTCAGTATTAGTGTTTAGGATAACAGTTCAGTATTAGTGTTTAGGATAACAGTTCAGTATAAGTGTTCAATATAACTTCTCAGTATTACTGTTCTCAATAACAGTTCTGAATAACTTCTTAGTATAATCCTCCTTACAATCCCCTCGATAAATGTTCTCAAAGAAATCTGAAAAAATGCTCGATGTTAAACACCCAATGAACCTGACCCTTCATGATAACTACAAGACAATCACACAAACAGAGTATATGTCTGCTATACCGACGCCTTCTACGAAACTGCCGCAAGATCGAAAACCCCCATGTGAATCCAAACTTGATACCCCCCTCATCCCATGACCTCATCAAATTGACCCTGAACCCCAAACTATACTTTACCCAACTACACTACGAAATAAAAACTACACTTGGCGAGAGGTTCCGGTGCCGGCCAAACAACGCAGCACAGTTATCGCTAAACTTGTGCAAAGCAATCGAATTCAATGCCCTTTTAGAAGCTGCACCAGCGTCCCATACTGGATTGTCAGCTTTGCTCAAGTTTATCCTGGCAGAACGACAACACATCTTCAACCAGCAGAAGAAGCGCAGTTCGTATCTACTAGTAAAGGACAAAATCAACATCCAGGAACGAAACATCCTCCGGGGTAAGGAGAAGCGGAAGGCCGCATCCACCAAATCGTACTCATTGCAACAGCTCCAGCCGAGGAAACTGCGTCACCAGCTCTGGAAAACACCCGAGGGTAAAACCCAGGTGATTCGAGAAGGTGTCCAGAAAGCGGGTGAGAATGGTCATGACTTGTTGCGGCGCTATTTGCAGCGGTTACAGTACTATAACAAGCTTCCTAAACCGCACCTACTCCCTTATACACGAGAAACCGTCCAGGTGCTGGGAGATGATCTCAGTCCGTTGCATATTATGGACGGGGTTTCCAAACGAACACTCTCGGAAGCATACGATAAGGAGTACCTACATTCGATAATTATTCCGTCGTTGGAGTACGATATCAACTTTCACCATTACTTGAAACCACTCAAGCAGATCGTCAATGAAAAGGGACCATACTTGGTACGGGCCAAAAAGATCCAGGTGGGGAACATCACCATCCCGTACTTGATGACCCCGTTCAAACTGCGTCCAGGAAGAAGACTCGTGGCGCTGTTGGTTAGAAGACTGGTTTGCCAGGGGAGAGCAGTGAAGATCTGGAAAGGCGACCTTGAGTCCGAGAAACTAAGCAGCGACGGCAGTGTCCCACTACCTGGCGGTCGCCTGAAAGTCACTGACGACAAAGGCCAGTCCAGGGTGGTGTTTTGGAACCGGTTATACCCACGGTCCCACCACGAGGAGCTTATTGCTGGCGAAGTGCTCTATGAAGCCTTCCTCCAAGCCGAGCAGGCAGAAGCACAGGGAAACCGAGATTATCGGGTCGATTTCAACCAGTTTAACGACTGGGTGGAGCCGTTGACCTGTACATCGGCGGCATTGGCCAATGATATGCTGAACCTACAGAATGACATTCGGGACATAAACAACTCCCGATTGGAGAATAGCAGAGAGTTCTTTCAGAAGCGGATGTTTGACGAGTATAACCGCAAAGTGGCTGCATTTAAACGGTTATCCGCCAGTCTCAACGCGTATCATATACATAAACATAGCGAGATTGCTGCACCAGCAGTGACAGCTCTACTTGCCAAGCAAGACGTTGGCCAGTCCATACCTCGAGAAGAAAGAGTCGGCAGGGGCCGCACTTTAGGCGACTTCCTCCACGACCAATCGCTCAACTCGTTCCAGTTTGGGGACGAGTTTGTTGACTACTTTCGCTTTTAAACCGGCACAGGAGGGATGGAAGGGAGCAGGGAGTGGTTAATTTGTACATAGAATAAACACATAAACGTCGTAAACAACTTGATAATCATTATTCGCAGGGAGTTTCCCAGGGGGGTATCTTATACAACATACCCACCAAAACATCTATTACTAGTCACATAACCCTCGATATTCCCCGCTACTAGCTCCTCTCTATCGTGGTCCTCTTCTTCATCTTCATTGACTGGCTCGTCGTCTCCGTGCGAGTAGTCTCCGTTTAAATTGGTATCCTTCTCGACAATTTCAAAGTCCTCAATCAAACGCACGAGTTCGCTGGTGTCCCCATTCATACCCCCCTGGTCTTTTACCGTCAACCCGCTCATCATGGCAATGACGTCCGCTAGCGATTTCCCGTGTTGTTTTAGCTCCTTGTGCTTCGCAATCACCTCCTCCAAACTAGAAATAGAGTTTTCAAACCACCCGGGAAGGTTGGCTGGGTAGGGCGGGACAATCATAATATCCTTTCTGGCAAACACAGCTTCACTGGAGAGCTGATTTCGGAAGAAAATCGACGCCTGATAATGCTCCTTGCAACAGTACTGGGATAGGTAGGTGTTGGGAAGAATCATCGACGGTTTCCGGTTATAGATTTGGTAATGGGTCGAGGCACGAGGATCCTGGGTGGACGCCAGAACCATGCCATTGCTATTACACGATAATCGCCGCACCATCTGTTTGGGAGACTGGTTACAGACAATGTAGCCGCACTGGTGCTCGATGTTGCGTTCTTCTATAATGTCGTCGTATGCCAGCTCCGTCAAGAACCGGGCCATAAATTTAAGAAGCCTAAAGTCGACATAGTAGTCCACCAATAGTTCGGTGATTATAAGCTGTAGTTTGGACGCCTCCGGGGGGCTCAAGATATCTTTACCGGCAAACGGCTCCAAGTGCTGGATGAAGGTTTCCAAGGTCAACAATTCCATTTCTGGAGCAGGTGTTTATTGCAGGTGGTTGACGACTGGGTGGCAAGCGGAGGACAGGTCTTTACTGGATCGTTTTCTGGAAACTTTCCGCGTTTAAGGTTTGTCTTGGGGGATATAAGGCAGGTTATAGTTTCTGTGGCGGGGTGTGTTGGTGGTGGTGGTGGTGGTTGTTGATGATGACTACGACGAGTAGTAACGACAAAGCGGAGAAATCCAATACAATAGAACAACGTCAAGAAGAGAATTGAAAAAAGCTCTCCCCCTCAATCAGGTAAATTGTTATAGCTTTTGATAGATCGTGGTGTTCGTTGGTGATAGGTTTGGTAGACTACAATGATCTCACAAAAACAGGCTTTTCTCTTTTGGTGTTTCCCGATCCTTTGGTGTTTCCCTTGTTCTCCCCTCCCTTTTTATTACTGATGCTTTTGGTATGACCTTGAGTGTATACACCAGGATCGTTTGTTTCACACACAAATCTTTTTTCTACTAGAACTGGCGACTGTAGTTTGTTGAAACACTATTGGTGTATGTTGATGGGGATTGGATAGCAAATTATTATAGACACGAAGACAAGCAAATTATTATAGATACAGAAACAAACAATTCATCACTTCTACACAACACCAACTGCAATGCGAAAAAGTAGAAGCACGTCGTACTTGAATAGTAAAGATACTGACGGTGCAGATGATCTAACCTCTCGCCATAACAAGAAACCCAGCCATGGGATATCAAAAATACCCATCCCTACCCCTGCATCGACCCGATCACGAAAGGATTCGTTATTGACTTTCCTCAAGATGAGCTCGTCGCAGGACCGAAAACCACCGTCAAAAACCAACGCTAAGTTGTTCTCCTTATATCGGCTTCTTTTGCTAGAGCTAAATCTACACCCAGATAGGCCCCTCCCGGGCGACACACACGATCCCAATGATCTCTCCCTGATCGGCACCTCCTCACTTGAGGAATTGAACAATATGATAAAGATACCATTTTTCTTAGAGCAGTTCATGGCGTTTGGGCTTTTGATGTGCTTTAATTCGTTCTTGACGTTGTTCACTTTAGCACCATTGAAGATAACCATTGTAACTATACAATCAATCATAAATATGGCACCCACAAAGAAGACCCGTGCCACTGGCAAACTCCTGGTAATCAAACGCGACATCATAACACTAAGCCTAATACCAATATCGATATACGTGTTGTCGACCCAGAAATTGGACATATCGCGAATGTATCACGACGTACGAGGCCAGACAGATATAAAGCTCTACGTCATGTTTGGTGTGCTCGAAGTTGGAGAAAAGTTGTGCTCGTCTATCGGACAAGATATCCTTAACATTTTATACGATATAGATCTCCAGCAGCAGGCACAGTTAAGCAGGTTTGTGGGGTTTTACTTGGTGGC
>JAJLZI010000019.1:0-197765 GCA_030572135.1 Intestinozyma alai | reverse complement strand
GGGGGGGGCGGAAAGGCGTGGATTTGATGGCTACGACGTGCGAGTATCGGTCCCGTTTCCAGTACGTGGGGAGCTGCTAGATGCTAACCGGTATCGATGATGGTCTGGTACTTAGGACCCAGCTGATTTATCAATGGTGAACAGACCGTTTAGCAGAGCGAGTCTCATCCTAAACCGTGGCCGTATTGAAAGGAAAACACCCCGGAGTTAAGATAGGGAATACTATGAGCACCCAGATATGGGGATTGTTACTACATACCATATCCCTGGAAGCAGAACCTGGGAGTGGCTGCCAAAAATGTTTTTTTTTTTGCAGAAATGGCTGCGAAAAAGTTGCAACACTCTTGTCACTAGCATCCGGCTGAAACACATAACCAGACACTCATCGCTAATCTAGCCCACACACCCTCGAATTGCGGGATTTCAAAGACCAGCTACATATTCGGTAGTCTGTCAGCGCTTTTGGGAGACAAGTTTCCTTCTAATTATAGCATGTAACACTGATCACGACTAAACTTGCTGATACCATTGTCGGTGTATCGCACTGGGTTGGGAAGCTACAATAAAATCACCTCGGTTAACCCTCGATTAGGTGGACACCTCTGCTCAATGTCATGCACACAGACCTTACAGGTATACTTGTGGGCAAGTCCACAAGTATCAGTTTAATGCTGCAAGAGACAAAACTGGTCCAGTCCTGCTGAATTCCAGACACAAGAATATACACTCACCTGGGCCCACAGTATCTCCTGTTATATACTTACTAACCTGTCACCTGGAGGAGCGTGCTACCAGGTACAGGCTCGACAGAAATGAAAAGAATATGTACATTGTTGACTTCGTCTCTCACCAGAATCTGTATCTACAAGGAAACTGGAGAAAGGAAGGCCCACAGAAAAAAAATCCAAAATCATCAGGACTACGCCATTACCGTATCAGAGTAACCACTCACCATGGATACAACCATCCCAGATATCAAAATTATATCTCTTCGAGAATCCCATAATAATTCAAATTGCGTGATTGGTAAATTTGGCAACTCTCCAAGTCAATTAAATACGCCGGTCTAGTATAGTGGTTAGTACAGTTCGTTGTGGCCGAACAAACCCAGGTTCGATTCCTGGGACCGGCAAGAACTATTTTTTTGTAAATATTTTTTTTTCTAGTTTTCTTCAATTTCACTTTGTCCAATCATCACTTGCCACGAGTACTCACCGTGGGCTCATATTCCGGTGGTCCTGTTGCAACCACCTCGGAAGCGTGTTCTTTCATGCCGCTGAGGATCTCCATCGGCGCATTGCAACCTTTTTGGATCACTCACCGAAACAAGTCTCAATACAAGTAAACATGTAATATATAATATTCAACAAGTATGGATTGGAGAGAGTAACCCGTCCCCTCCAATTGACACCAAAATATACAATTCAAGAAACAAAACATAATGACCAGCCACACTGCAAACAGACAGAGATATTAATTAACTAAAAAAAAAAGTGCCGTGGTGTATAAATTTAGAATAGGGAACTGTACCTGGGGGAAACCCCTCCCGCTCTCTAGAACAAAGGGGTAAGTGTATCAGCGGTATTCAGAAAAAAGTCACTCGGCAAGTCTACTTGTCCTCCTTCTTGGCCTTTGACTTGGAAAAGAATTTGAAAGGCAATTTAGCCACTTCGGCAAGTGACCTGTCGGGATTGAAGTGCTTCTCAGCTTGTTTACCAAACCCGTAATTCTTCAGCAATGGAGTGGGCTTGGCGGGCGCTTCAGCGTCAATTTTGGTATCCTTCAATGTCTCGATATTCTTACTCAAATCCTCCTGAAGCTGCGAAGATGTCCCTTCTGCAACTGGTTCCGTCTCCCCTTCAGATAACGTCTCTTGGAAAACACGAGTAGCCTCCCTCTTGTCTTCGCGGTGTTCCCACGGAAACAAGGGGGCGTGGTCGGCATCCGATTCGTATTGGTGCAAATGTCCCTGGAAACCGGCATCCCAGGCGTTGGTGTGTTTCCCAAACTTCAAATTCACCCCCTCGCCCCGAGGCAAGTTCAACAACTTGTACTTCAAATGGGCATCCACTCCGAAAAACCGGTTGAAATCGTCCCACCAGTACTGGTGGAAGTTGGCCAAATCGGACGATAAAATATCCCCGTAATGCCAAGGCTTCACCTGACCAATATAGTGCAAGATCTTTATGTCTTTGAAAAAACGATGGAATGCAGGAAGGTACTGGTAGTCGTTACGGTAATTGGGGGTGACGTTGAATAAATATGGCAATCTAGTCCAGTTCTTGAAGAACTCATTGAACAACCCTTGGTCAGCGCCATCAAAGGTGTTTTCAGGCTGGCTGGAAAATTCGAGCAACTTGTCAAATGTTTCCCCACTGGGCTTCAACTTGAACACCCCGGAATTGAAGATATCTGGCCACCCGGAATCTGGAGCAGCAGCAATCCCGCCCTCATCAACCGAAAAAGACTCAAAAAGCTCATCCAAGTTCTGCAATGGCAACACATCAGCATCAAGGTAAACCAAACTATCGTAGTCAGTCAAGTTCCACAATAAAATCTTGGAAAACGTCACCGACAACTCCTCACGGTCCAACTGCTCCTTCAATTTCTCCAAGGGTGCCGAAATCACCTCGTCGTTAATGGGGATGACTTCATCGTAGACTGTCTTTACCAATTCCTGGCTCTCTTCAGGGATGGACGACGAATCCAACAAAATCACCAATTTATGTTTAGTTCCCAACTCCTTCAATTTCCTTCCCAAGGTTAAAACCCCAGGCAAGTAGGACTGGCCAGTTAAAAGTGTGACGTAGGCAAAGTTTCCCGACATGTTATGTTATGTTATCGCTGGCAGTGTTTGTGCTGACAATTACGTTTATGTGTAGATCTCAATTGGCAGAGGGTAAGCTCTCACAGTTAAATAGATAACAGATGATAAGAGATAAGCAAAAAAAAATCACACCCAAATGGATAAGAATATCTAGCAAAAGAGAAACCCCCTTTATATATATACATAAGAAAAATACAAGGGAGGATACAGAAAAGGGTCAAGTGTGATGCTTTTATGTTGGTTTTTCACAGGCAAACTTTTGATATGAATTAACCACCAGAGAAACTAAAATGGGTTTGTTTAACCTTGCTCCCGAAAATGTGTAACTGAAATCAATTGGCAAAAATAGACTTGCGTGTGAAGAAGAAAAGAAAAAAAAAAAAACAAGAAAAACAAAAATGGCCAGAAAAATAATACCCACAACAGACAAAACGATGCCAAAACAAAACAAACGGAACCGAAACTAAAATATTTTTTAAATGCATTGTTAGTGGTCCATTGTCTTCTCGCATGTGTGGTTATGTTTGCAAATGTGTCAGTGCACCCATTATTTCATTTACCTCAGTTAGGACATTATACTCCCTGCTCCTATCCGTTTTTCACACATACACACGCCCAAAGGCACCCTCATTCATAAAAGTGGTTGCCGCAACAACAAGAGGAAGAGAGAGAGAGAGAGGGAAAAAAAATGTGGTAATGTCACTATTAGTTTCTGTGTCCACACAAAGAGTTACCGCCCCAGACGGGTCTTATCTCACAAAACTGTACACCCTTCGAGAAAAAGCCACTGTTTTGCGTCTCGTTCCACAAAAAATTAGCTTATTCCGTTCAGTGGAAGGGAAAACAATATAACTCTTGCCTGTGTGCGTGTGTGTTTTGGGAAAAATGTGTGAACACTTGGTAAACCACCGCTATTGGGTGCGCCAGGCAGATCCAGGCACCTTAATCGAGCCTTTTATCCTATACACCGCCATCAAAGAGGAACACGCTGCCTCTACTCTTATCGTTGATACCCATGTCACGGGTTTATTCGCGCCTTTCTGTGAATAAAATAATAGTATGCAATGAAGCATATTCGCTGTGCCGTAGCGCATATTCCCCCCCTCCCCAAAAATAAAATATAAACAATGAACTGGCAGTACAACAGTTATGACACAGAACGTCTAGCTTAGGATGCCCAATCCGGTATATTTTTCGGCTAAACCCTGTCATTGCTTGTGGTGACAGTTTGTTTGGAATGCCACGAGAGTAGATGTCATCAAGGCGAACTGTTTAGATAAGATCCCCTTTCATACTAAATGTAGATGTGATCTCAATCCACAGCGGGCCAACAATTGCTTACCCAACCTTTGCTTACCCAACCTTTGCAAAGTGGCAACCTTAAAACTATACTTGAACAACGAGTGTAAAATACGAGACGACACAAAATTTCAAGTTTAAAAAATAAATATCGCATATCCATTACTACACACAAAAACACACACACACACACGATCATAACGCATACACATTCACACAATTTCCACTAGAAAACCACAAAAACAATCCTTACAGAGGGGAATTGGCCCTCCACCAAAACCAGGCTCTCGCTGCAGTGCACTTTACATTGAATGGGTTGCGAGGGGGGTTGCCAATTGGTTATGAATAGGCGTCACGTGTTCACCCTCCAGAGTGGGTGCAATGACTATGTTGATGGATGCACACCCTCGCCTATACCATTCAACGGTGACACTGTGTTGTTCGCATAGAAAGTACACTTAGTCGGTGTTTATGTTTATATAGTTATACACTCAGAAGGTTTATACAATTAGGTGCTGGCAGGTAGCATGTCAATGTTCAAGATCTTGTAGAAGTGTGTATTCGCCCAAGGGTAACAAACCCGGGGTAATTCAGTTCCATTGCAGAACTGCCAATGCGCATACCTCTAATCAATCTCTTTTGCTTTAAAAGTCCAGTTACCGGTGACAGGATCGTAGCTCTCAAACTGTAAGCCAGGGATAGATTTCAAGTTGTCGATATGGCGCTTGACAACTTCGCCCTTGGTGTCTAGTACCGGCAACCCGTCGGCCTTATTGATAGGATAACACGCTTCTAACGTAATCCTCGTGGGGAGGTTTAATCCTTCCCCAGGTTTTGGCTTATTGTCGTCGGGGTAGATCAAACACAACCGAGTGTCAAACACCACTAGCGTGCCCAAAATATCGTCAACATTCACAAGAGACGTCAAGTCCACCGGCTCGAGGAATTCTACAGTACCGTAATTCTTGCGGCCAATCTTGAAGTTGGCAATTGACCGCAACTCTGCAAGCGACTTTGCTTTCAACTCTGACAATGACGGAGACATCCAGTACCCACTTTCCTCAACCTTTTCTGTTTCTTCAACGGCGCCATTTTCAGCAGCTTTATCGGCCCGTGTAGGTGTAGCACTTTCTACATTCTCACTCTTGGAGTCGTCGTCCTTCTGGCCATCAGCCACTGCAGGCGTAGACGTGCGCAAACCATCAATCTTGACGTCACCATCCTCAACTAGTTTATCCAGTTTATTCAAAACAAACGACACTTGCTTGCTGGGAGTATACTGCACCTGGCTGCCAGGAATAAGTCCCGCACCCTCGTCGCTCCGAGACTTATCCAAAACCAACTTCTTGAAACTCTCCTTTGGCTTAAAAATGTCAGAAGATATAATGGCCACGTCGGTATTGGCCGAGAATATCGAGTCGGTCTTCTTGAACACTACATTCTTGGAAGTTTCTGGCTTCTTGCTTCTTTCCATCGAACTAAACTTGAATATAGGGGCGATCTTCCTGGTACCCAACGTAACTGGTTTGGGCGTGGCGGTTGCTGGTTTGATTAATGTTGCCTGAGGAGTATTAGCAACGCCCTGTTGCTGCTGCTGTTGTTGTTGTTGCTGTGTGCCAGTAATACTCTGGAATAACGGGTTATTGCCGTATGGATTCTGGGAGCTGATACTGGCCAATGGTTGCTGGTTTTGCTGGTTACCTGCTTGGACACCACCAAATAACCCCCCACCACTAGCACCACCGGATCCTAGACCCGTACTACCCGCTGATTGGAACCCAAATAACCCACCACCAGTACCAGCAGCGTTACTAGTGCCAGAACCTGCTCCTCCAAACAATCCTCCACCACTAACACCACCAGTAGCACCACCAGAACCACCCAAACCACCACTAAACGTACCGGTACTCTGATTACCGCCAAATAACCCTCCGCCTGTGGTACCAGCAGTTTTGGCACCAAATAGTCCACCACCAGAGTTGGCGGTAGCGCCCAGTCCGAATAACCCACCACCAGTGGCTCCCGTAGCCGGTTTAGATCCAAATAGCCCCCCACCAGCAGCTCCCGTGCCAGAAACAGACTTGACACCAAATAGCCCACCCCCACTGTTAAGAGAGTTGGTATTGCTCTGGCCAAACAACCCACCGCCTGTGGCACCAGTATTCGTCTGGCCTGAACCACCAAACAACCCACCAGTCGTACCAGCACCTGCCGGCTTCCCTCCAAATAGCCCTCCACTGGCATTTTGCGTGTTTTGTTGGCCAAACAACCCCCCACCCTGTTGTTGGGGTTGCTGCTGTTGTCCAAATAACCCTCCAGTCTGACCTGCGGGTTTGGCACCAAATAACCCCCCACTCTGTTGCTGTTGCGTGTTGGTCTGACCAAATAAACCACCTCCTGGTTGTTGCTGCTGTTGTTGTTGTTGCTGCTGCTGCTGACCAAATAACCCACCACCGGTGTTTCCAGAGCCGAAAAGACCGCCAGTGGCTGGTTTATTAGCACCAGCCCCAAATCCGGTATTTTGCTGCTGCTGCTGCTGCTGTCCAAATAACCCACCTCCAGTGTTAGTTGACCCAAACCCACCAGTTCCAGTAGTTCCACCGCCAAATAACCCACCAGTGCTCTGGCCAGCACTCTGGCCAAACGGAGATGCTCCAGTATTAGCAATGCCAAAGGCGCTATTTTGGGCCCCAGTTCCAAATGGAGAAGAACTCTGCTGCCCGAAACCAGAAGTGCCTGTTTGTCCAAAGGCAGAGGTTCCCTGGTTGGTTGATGAACCAAATAAACCACCTCCGCTTGCACCGCCACCGGCACCAAATGCACTTCCGAATCCAGTGGCTGGTTTCGCAGCACCAAATGCACCACCAGCACTATTAGAACCAAACGCATTGTTGGATGAAGAACCAAATGCCCCGCCACCAGTACTACCAAACGGAGAACTGGTTTGCTGTCCACCAAATGCAGTGGTACCACCACCAAATGCCGACCCAGCGGGCTTGCCAAATGCCCCACCAGTGTTGGCGCTACCAAATGCAGATGTTTGGCCCGTACTGGTGCTACCAGCACCAACACCACCAAACCCAGTAGAACCACCACCAAAACCAAACCCGCCTGAACTCGTAGCCCCAGTACCAAATGCAACACCACCACCAGTACCATACCGTCTCCCCTGTTCGTAATCCTTTAACCGCAACTCCTCAAAGGAAAAGTTCCTATACTCAGGCATCGAGCAGATGTTCTGGAACACGTTAAGCGTGTTGGTGGAATCCTTTTCGCTGAACGGAGAGAACGGCTTAACTGCCGTCCCGTTGTTGGCATTATAATCGCCAGTTCCAGTAGCAAGAGTGCTACCAAATGCTCCACCAGGGGCGGCACCACCGCCACCAGCACCGCCACCAGCACCGCCGCCAAAGGGAGACGTGGTGGTTTGAGTAGCCGCAGACCCAAAGCCCCCGAATCCCGTGCTGGGTTTATTGGTGCTTCCAAATAGCCCGGAGTTAGCACCGCCAAATCCAGAACTAGTCGTGCCGGACCCAAATGGTGATGCTTGAGTATTACCGGTGGATCCAAAGAGTCCACCAGCTCCGGTATTGGCACCAGCTCCAAAAGCGCTATTGGTTGTACCTGCTGCACCTGCTGGGGCACCAAATGGTCCTGTAGATGTTCCTGCAGTTGATCCAAATGCCGATGTACTGCCAGCATTGCCCACACCACCAAATATCCCGCCTCCAGGTTGGGTACCAGCAGCACCAGTAGCTGAAGACCCAAATGGCGATGTAGAAGCGTTTGCAGTACCAGTATTAGTCGCCCCAAAGGGAGAATTGGTGGTTCCAGCAGCGCTACCAAACCCACCGAATCCAGACGATGTAGATCTACCAAACATTGATCTATTTTGGTTTATAGCGACTCGTATTAATCGTGTGTGTGTGTGTGTAGAATGAACCCCCTTGCCTAAATTTCAGTTTTCAAGCAATACAAACAACGATTGATCCCTCTATACACGTCTATATGTGTGATGATATGGAAAGAGAAGTATTACTATGCTTTGGTTGTTGTGAGCGTTTTCTATTTTTTTTGGTGATCTTTTTTTTTTCCTTTGTACATCACCGATGAGAAGCTAACTATGTAGTAGAGGAGTGGATGTTATGGCGAACTGAAGTGTTCATGGATATGTTAAGGTGAGTAGGAGGGGGGTTGGAGTGGATATAGAGAAGATGAGGTATACTGAAGAAAATTTTGAAAAGAAGGGACCTATTGGTTGAGTATATCGTGTGGGCTATAAATCTTGACTATTGTAGAAGTGTAGTAGTTAACTATGTACTATGGTTGGAGGTTAAAGTATGGATAGTCTGGAGATGATGTAATCTTTGTAGTGGTGGTTAGTAAAGTGGTTCACTGGCACCATGAGTCCATCATATCTAGTCTTATTAGGCCAAGATTACTTGAACTGGATGTGTTCCCAGTATGAGTTCTTGGAGTAGCATTTTTACATAGTTTTTGGTGAATTTGGGTGCAAATTCCAACAATATTCCAACGCTATACCAATATGATATAATCTGAATGCTGGAATATTACAAGACATCATTTACCAAAACCATCAGCTCTTGTAGAACCAATAAACAAACCCAAACAACCCAATTGTTTATCTTTCAAATTGTCACAAACTGTCACATACGGTCACCAATATCGTTTTATTGTTACACATGATAAACTTTCCAATACAATAACCTCCCCCCTCTCTCTCTTCCTACTCATTCTTCACCTTCTTCCTCACCATTGTCCCGATATCGGTCTTGGCCCGCTTGGTACCCTTGCCAGCTTTACTCACCTTCGCCTCATGTCCTTTAAGATGTGCTGCCCGCTCCTTAGCTCCCAATGCCAACAATTCCTCTTTCCTACTGATAAACTCCTCATCGTCAATACCCCTCCCTTCTAACCACTCAAGCAACTTGATTTCTTCCCCGTATATAGAATCGTCATCCCCCACCGGAGTTTCCAATACAATCGGAATCCCCTTTAACCTCTCGCAATTGGCAATCACTCGAAACACCTCCAACCCTAAGAACCCCAACCCCAACTTCTGGTGCAAGTCGCGGTTCGCCGCCAAGGGCGCCTTAGAGTCATTCAAGTGGATAGCAACAAGGTACTCGTTACCAACAATCTCATCAAACTTATCCAAGAACTGGTTAAACTTGGCTTCATCAGTAATGTCGTACCCAGCAGCAAAAGCATGACAAGTATCCAAACACACCCCAACGCGAGATTTATCTTCAATCAAGTCAATCACGTCACGAAGGTCTTGCAAATCTGAACCAATCAAGTCCCCATGCCCAGCCATGTTTTCAATGACAACTTTTACAAACTTTGTTTCCTTAATGGCGGAGTTGATGTTTTTCGCTAGTCTAGCAATGGCCTCTTGGTGGTCAGACTGCAAACTCGATCCAGGATGGAAGTTGTAGAGTCCGATATTCAATTTCTCACAGCGTTTCAAATCGTCCAAAAACGAACCATACGCCTTGGCTTCTTTCTCATGGTCAGGATTACCCATGTTGATCAAATAGGATCCATGTGGTAAGATATCCTTTCTGGTATCGTAGCCGTACGTTTGGCACAATTCCTGAAACTTGGCTGCATCCTCGTCTTTAATATCTGGTGATACCCATTTTCGCGGAGACTTGAGGAATAATGCAAAACTATTGGCCCCGATATCCATAGCATTGGTTACCGCTTTGTATATGCCACCGGACATACCCACATGAGCACCAAACTTGAAACTGGTGGTGGTGTTGCGTGAGTATTTGAATGAAGTTTCCTTTTGTATACGGGATTTGACCGTTTTAGCGACTGCCTTTACTGGCTTTCTAGACATAGCAAGAGTTAGTAACTGTAATGATAATTGAGACAGGAAATAAATTACTTACGTTTTAGGAGGCATATTAGTGGTTATTTATCAATTGATACAAATGTTCTATCTATTACACCTACTATCGATTACTCCAACTATTGTCCATATATTGTTCCATCCATAAGCCATTTGTCCAACTGGAGAAAATTCCAGTCCCATCACCAAAACGGCTCAAAAAAAAAATGTCGATTTACTCATCACCAATGATCAATACATCAACCAGAACCTATCATAGACACCGCCAATATACTCCAGATCTCTCCATATGAATAGTGGCATATGAAATAAAATACAATGTCAACACTAACTAACTTTAGACTATCGCTTTTGCGATACGTGAAAGCATTCTTCATTCCTGATCCTAACTTACACTCTAAACAACGATGGGTTCTTGGGTTGATAAACTTGGCTGCTGTGGTTATATTCTGGGTATCTTCAAGCTTCTTAGTGAACGCCATAGTAGAGGATGACTCGTATAGGAAACCATTTTTAATCACATATATCAATACCAGTTGTTTTGCGTTGTATATCTTTGCATACTTGAAATTTGAAAATATATCCTGTGGAGAATTCGTCAATATTTTGGTGGAGGATTATCACCAATGTCAACGACGCAGTGAGAAGTTGGGTACAGAAACAGAAGAAGAGGGAAGGATGTTGTCTTATGGATCCGAAGATATCTTACCACCCGATGGTACTGATAGTACTCTTCGTGTAATGGAGTCTAATCAGGAACCAGAACCAGAGTTGGAAATATCTCCATACGAGACGGTAAAGTTGTCGCTCCAGTTTCTTATCCTTTGGTTCTCAGCCAACCTAGTAACCAATGCCTCGCTTTCATACACATCAGTGGCTTCCCAGACCATCTTATCGTCCACATCATCGTTCTTTACCCTCATTGTGGGATACATGGCTGCAGTGGAAAAGTTCAACCAGAATAAACTCATCGGAATTTTGCTCAGCTTTTCCGGAGTATTGATTGTCACCAAAATAGACACCCTCCAGGATAATAGCCATACCCGTGATCGGCACACCCAGGATGCGTTCCTAGTGCTTGTGGGTAATATTCTCGCCCTCTCGGGGGCTCTAATCTATGGGATCTATACCATCCTTCTCAAATTCAAAATCTCCATCCCCAATAGCCGGCGAGAAAAGAATTTGAACAGCCATTTGTTCTTTGGGTTTGTGGGGTTGTTTTGTCTTGTTCTATTCTGGCCCATCATTGTGGGCCTCCACTATCTAGATGTTGAATTGTTTGAACTACCGCCAAACCGGGAGATTTCCATAATGCTAGTGACAAATGCAGCATTTACATTTATCAGTGACTTTTGCTGGTGCAATGCGGTGCTATTAACGAGCCCATTAACGGTGACTGTGGGGCTATCTATGACGATTCCATTGGCAATGGTGGGAGATTGGGTGATTAATGGGTTTAATAGTAATTTGTGGTATGTGTTTGGTGCGGCAATTGTCACCACGGGGTTTTTGATTATAAAGAAGGATGAAGAGGAGGATTTCGTGGAGAGCGATTAGCGTGTAGGGTGTGTAACATGTACCAGTTATGAAGAGTATAAAGAGTAAGAAGAGTGAGAAGGGTAAGAAGAGTAAGAAGAGTAGGAAGGCCATCAAGACTATCAAGACTATCAACAACACCAACTACACCAACCACACTAACAATCCACCACACCAACTACCAACCAAATACTTGCCAGGAGAATCTTTGGCTTCTCCAAAAGCGGATTTTTTTTTCCACCAACAAATCCACAATCACCAGCCAAAGCCATCTCATGCACAATAACCAAAAGAGACCTCGTAACCACCACCATTGCCACAACTAGTATGACACGCACCATATTTAATGTCCTCTCCTTGTGGACAGCAGTACTGTTATTCCTTTTCTCACCTTTAATATCATGTAGCTCGCCCCAATCGCAGAAATTGACCGACTTGGCGTTGTCTCTGCCCAACCACATCATCCCCATCACCAAAGCGGACTTATCGCTATTTCTGGGTCCACGCGATTATTACACGGTATTCATATTCACGTCAACCGACCCAGCACATGGGTGTGACCAGTGCCAGCAACAATTACCCCATATCATTTCTCGGGTAGCACACGCTTGGTTTAACGACTACTCAGAATCACATTATTTATACTTTGTGAAAGTTGACTTGCACGACGACGAGGTCAACGGAAAAATTTTCCAAATGGTCGGCATGCAAACCGTGCCCAATATCTGGTTGATTCCGCCTACCAGTAGCGAGGATGCCACTGCTAATAGTGGTAACCCCTACCAGGTCTTGGAGGGGAAACATTTACAGTTTAAGATGCCCAATGGACGCGTTGACGATGTTATCTTGAGTCTCGCTCAATTCCTTCTGGAAAACACCCAACGTTCGATCTTAATCAGGGACGAGGACCCCATTAGCAAATTCATCAAGACCTTTGTACTTACTCTTGCCGGGATCACTCTTGTTAAGAAACGGGGCCCAAAGTTGATAACTTCAACTAAGAAAAAAACCGTACTTGGATTAATTTGTATAGTGTTGGTATTGGGCAGTGTTGGTGGGTACCAGTTCACGGTTCAGCGTCAAGTTCCCTTCTTGGCCAGGAGCGAGACAGGGGAGTTGATGTTTATTAGTGGGGGCACCCATTTCCAATTCGGGATTGAGATATTAATTTGTGCTGCCAGCTATGCCAGTTTAGCACTGGCAGTGCTTATATTGATTTACTTGGGGAATTACCAGGTACGGGTGGGACAAGAAGATGGTGAGAGCTTGATCAAGAGCGAGAACGTCAAGAGTGTGCTTGTAGTGATGAATGCAGCTGTGGTGTATATTCTCTACAGCAGTTTGACTAGTATTGTACTTAGAAAAGACCACGGATATCCATATGGGTTCACCAAGTTGTTTTAAATGGATGGAGGGAAGTTCCCGTTTTAGATTGTACACATATAGTATACTTACTCTAATGTATTACTACTTTTCCACTAATAGGGCATGTACTGTTGACTATGTGTATAGACGGGGGCCACATAAACGCGTGTATAGGAAATTTTTTTTTTTAAGAAAACCATAAAGTAATGCTTTCATACTTTATAGTGGTTGTAAAAACATGAGCAAAAGGATTCTTATAACTGATTTCTTTAACAATCACAGTAAAGAAAATAAGAGGACCAAAGGGCAAAAGAAGGCTACAGTGAATAGTGCCAAGAAGAGCGTGAATATAACGAAAAAAGCAGCCAACAGTGGTGATGATGGAGTGATGAAGGAAGAGATCAAGGAGGAAGAGATCAAGGAGGAAGACATCACCAAAGACGTGGATGAGATAAAAACCAACCCAGAGAAACAGCCACCATTGAGTGATGGAGACAACGAGAATGACAACGACAATGACTACTCCGACTTTTGTAGCCAGTACAACTTTGATAAGTCACAATGGGTCGCGTCATTAACTGCTGTACAACAGGACTTATTGGCACTTGAAATCAACCACTTGCATGTGACGTGGTTGGCGTTGCTCCATCCAGAGCTAACCAAACCGTACTTCCTTAAACTCAAGCGGTTTCTCAAAACCCAATGGAGCAACAAGACCATTTTCCCTCCACCGGCACAAATCTACTCCTGGTCGCACCTTACGCCGGTTCCTCTGATCAAGTGTCTTATAATTGGCCAGGATCCGTACCACAACGTCAACCAGGCCCACGGATTGGCGTTCTCGGTATTGGAGCCCACCAGACCGCCACCGTCGCTAGCCAACATTTATAAGACGTTGGCAATTGATTTCCCCGACACGTTTATTATTCCCGATTACAACAAACTAGCCAAGCAGGGGACGCCGGGAGGGGGCAATTTGACGAGATGGGCCCAGAGAGGAGTATTGATGTTGAACGCGGTGCTCACCGTAGAAGCCCACAAGGCCAATAGCCACGCGAATCAAGGCTGGGAGGTTTTCACCGAACAGGTCATTAAGGTGGCCTTAGAGTACCACGGGACTGCTAATGAGAATTCCGGTGAGTCGGGGTTTGTGATTATGGCCTGGGGTGGACCGGCACAACGAAGAATAGAGAAATTCAACCGGTTGGTGGGCAATAAGGGTCCAGACAAGAGCAGCTTTCTTGTTTTGAAAACCGTGCATCCGTCGCCGTTATCGGCCCATCGCGGGTTTTTCAATCTGGGTGTGTTTAAGAAGTGTAACCAGTGGTTGGAGAGTAAGAATAGGGACAAGATTAACTGGGGGGTTTTGGACGGGAACGTAGTGACGTAATGGGGGGAGGGAGGGTACCCGAGAAGAGTATTGTCAATGTCATAATGCACTGGTTTGCAGTAGAGGGGAATATCTGTAAAATATCTGTACATGGGAGAAAACACAGACAAGCAGAAGTCTTTGTATTGGATATACTTGATGAGTTGCCAAGAGAAGAAGTATACAATTTTTATAGTCAATTAGAACAATCTTACATATCACCTCTCTATTCACCCCCGGCCCATACTATAACAACCATCACTACACTCGTGCCATCTCAATTGTGCGCTACCACATGCATCGCCAAAATCCACGACCTTTTCTTTGCCTGCCCGATTTCATCACCAACGATTGTTTATAGCCAACTATCATAGCTATTTGATCTCCGTGGTTGTTTGTTTTTGTATAGAACTTGACAGAGAGTAAACAAGCTCTGTTTGCACACCCCGAAACATTACCCAACCAGCGCTGCACAAATGTCCGACCTGGAACCAATAGATATTGATACTGACGGAGCCGAACCAACTCATGGATCGGTTCCCAGTAGTAAAGAGTCCCCCATCAACAACGAAACACACGAACACAGAAAATCTCGCTTTCTTGTACAAGTGGACGTCAAGCACGCTCGTGCCAATGACCGCGACGATGCTACTAAACGGTTTCTGTACTTGCTTGGTCTAAGTTCGCTATTCCGAAGATTTATCGACTTGAATGCCTCCCGGGATCCCGTTTTCAAGCAGCGCATTCGCGAGATTGATAGCCAGCATCTATTCCAGGAACCAGCCACCAAAAAGGGTCGAGGTGGCCGAGGGTCCCGTAGACGGAAAACAGAAAAGGAAGAAGATGCCGAGTTACTCCAGGACGAAGAGCACCAGGACGACGAGGATCATCAGCACACGGTGTTAACTGAATCACCATCGTATATCCAAGACGGAAAGTTACGTGAATACCAAGTTCAAGGGTTGAATTGGTTAATTTCCCTTTACGAGAACCGATTAAGCGGTATATTGGCCGACGAGATGGGGCTAGGGAAAACGTTACAAACAATTTCCTTTTTGGGCTATTTGCGCTACATTAAACATATTGATGGGCCGTTTATTGTGATTGTACCCAAATCCACTTTGGATAATTGGCGGCGAGAATTTGCCAAATGGACTCCTGAGGTGGACGTGGTGGTTTTGCAAGGGAACAAGGATGCCCGTACAGAAATCATTCAAAACCGATTGCTTGCTGCCCAATTTGATGTCCTTGTAACGTCATATGAGATGGTTATACGGGAAAAGTCCCAGCTTAAAAAATTCCGCTGGGAGTATATTGTCGTTGATGAAGCTCACCGGATCAAAAACGAGGAAAGCTCTCTTTCACAAATCATTCGACTCTTCTACTCTCGTAATCGGTTATTGATCACTGGTACTCCATTGCAGAATAACCTTCACGAACTCTGGGCCCTTCTCAACTTCTTACTTCCTGATGTATTTGGTGATTCTGACCAATTTGACGAGACGTTTGACCAGCAACATGGCGACGATGGAAAAGAAATCGGCTTTTCCGAAGAAGAGAAACGTCAAAAGCAAGATCGTGCTGTGCAGGATTTGCACCAATTGCTAAGTCCATTCTTGTTGCGTCGGGTTAAGGCCGATGTAGAAAAGTCGCTATTGCCCAAAATAGAAACCAACGTTTACATTGGCATGACGGATATGCAAGTGGACTGGTATAAAAAGTTGTTAGAAAAAGATATCGATGCCGTAAATGGCGTAGTGGGGAAACGCGAGGGGAAAACCCGGCTTCTTAATATTGTCATGCAGTTGCGAAAGTGTTGTAATCACCCGTATCTTTTCGATGGGGCCGAACCAGGGCCTCCATACACAACAGATGAGCACTTGGTGTTCAATTCGGGGAAAATGATCATCTTGGATAAGATGCTTAAAAAGTTTCAGGCAGAAGGAAGTAGAGTGCTTATATTCTCGCAAATGAGTCGTTTATTGGACATTTTGGAGGATTACTGCTACTTGCGCGATTACGAATATTGCCGTATTGATGGGTCCACGTCCCACGAGGACCGTATTGAGGCCATTGATCAATACAATGAGCCTGATTCCGATAAGTTCATCTTTTTGTTGACCACCAGAGCCGGGGGGTTGGGGATAAACTTAACCAGTGCTGATATCGTTATTCTCTATGATTCCGACTGGAACCCACAGGCGGATTTGCAAGCTATGGACCGGGCACACCGGATTGGCCAAAAGAAGCAAGTTAAGGTGTACCGGTTTGTCACCGAAAATGCCATTGAAGAGAAAGTGCTTGAACGGGCCGCGCAGAAATTGCGGTTGGACCAGTTGGTGATACAGCAGGGCCGAAACATCTCGAATACAAGCTCATCCACTGTAGGTAACACCAAGGAGGACTTGATTGGGATGATCCAGCATGGCGCACGAAAAGTCTTTGCCAGCAAAAAGGACGGTTCGTCAACCACCATGTTGGATGATGACATTGAAGAAATCTTGAAAAAGGGTGCCGAAAAGACTGCTAATTTGAATGCCAAGTTTAATAAGCTTGGGCTTGAAGATTTGCAAAACTTCACCTCAGACTCTTCGGCTTACGAATGGAACGGGCAGAATTTCGCCAAGAGGGACACCAACAATGGGCTGGACTTCACCTGGATTAACCCGTCCAAGCGTGAACGCAAGGAACAAACGTATTCCATTGATAACTATTACAAAGATGTACTAAAACTGCAGACCACCACTGCTGTAAAAGGAGCGGCCAAGCAAGCCACGGTCAAACCACGAGCACCCAAGTTGTATAACGCACAAGACCACCAGTTTTTCCCCGACGGGTTGGAGGACTTGCTCGAGAGGGAACAGTTGGCCTACAAGAAGGAAATTAAGTTCAAGTACACCCTCGACGATTTCGGTGATAGCGACGAAGAGTTTTTGGTTGATGAAGACAAGGACGACTTGACGCGGGAAGAGAAGCGTGCTCGTGAACAGAAAAAGGTTAATACCGCCACGCCTTTAACCGAAGAAGATATCGAGCTTAAAAACAAGCTACTACTGGAAAGCTTCCACACCTGGACGCGGCGTGACTTTACCAATTTTATTCATGCTTCGGCCAAGTATGGGCGCGAATCGTACTCCAAAATCGCCAAGGCGCTTGGGAACAAGCCCGAGGAGGAGGTTAGGCGTTATGTTGGGGTGTTTTGGCAGAAGTATAAACAAATTGACGGGTATGATAAGTACCTTGCCCAGATAGAAGCCATGGAGAAGAAGCGGAATAAGCTATTGAACCAGCAGAGGCTATTGGCGATCAAGATGGAGAACTTGTCGGACCCGCTAGAGGAATTGAAAATCCAATACCCGCCCAATAACTCCAAGCGTGTCTACTCCAAGACCGAAGATAGGTTTTTGTTGTATTGTGTGCATAAATATGGCATATCGCAGGAAGGGTTGTATGAAAAGATCAAGCAGGACATTTTAGCCAGCGACTTGTTTCGGTTCGACTGGTATATCCAATCGAGAACCCCACAGGAGTTGGGCCGAAGAATCAGCACCCTTTTGTTGGCAATCACCCGTGAAATGGATCCGTTGCATGGCAAACGAGGGAGACGCCAATTGGGCGGAGTCGGGTCAAATACAAGTTCGCGCGCCGGTTCGGTCGAGCCCACGGGTGTGCACGGCGATGCCACTAAGAAACGAGGCGGCGAACTGCCCGTGGAAGATGCCGCTAGTAAGAAAGTAAAAGTGGAACCCGAGTAGAGACGGTGGCCCAAGAAACCGTGTTTGTTTATCAGTGTTTATGTGAATATATGTACAAAATACAAGGTTACTAATAACAACAACGAATAGGTAATATACATAATAATAACAAAATTCTACAAATGCAAACCCCCCCCACCCCGGGCCCAAGTATTTCCAAGTACCTTTTTAAAATAGCTCTTCCTCCGAGCTTGGGTGGCCCGTTGGTGGGGTCTCGCTGGTGTACGTCAACGATTGGTGTGACAATGACGACATAGAAGGCGAAGACAACGCCGACTCACTCAATTCGGGGGTCTCGGATTTCACAACGGGAGGAGTGTTTGCGTGGTCGCTAAAGTCTCCATCCTCATAGCGGAGGAGGTACTCGGGCAATATGTGGTCCTGCACCGTGGAAATGTAGTACGGGACTTTGTTGGCAGTCCAACTAACGGACATAACGTCACTCATTTCGTGCTTCTCCACTTTAAAATAATCAAACACAGTATCAAAAGTGGCCCGGTATCGAGGACTAATGAAGTTGCGAAGACTGATAATTTTGGTCCCTGGCTTCAAGCCCACCAACAACTTCCCCACCTGTGCGTTTAGCTCACCATCGAACAAGTAGTTGTTAATGATGAGCACGTTGCAATCAAGACAAATGTCCCTCACTTGGCAGTTGTTGACAAAACTCTGCAGCAAGGCAAAGTCCAACTCTAGTTTCAGCAACCCCAATACGGCTAGATGCTTCTGAATCAATCCGGTTTGCAACTTGGTCAACTTGGATGCATGCTCCATCAACTCACACCCTCCACTTAAACAAGCGCCAAATTCCAACGCCGCTTGGAAAGTGGTGTTGCCGACCCCAGAACCCAAATCGTAGAATTTGTGCTCCGGCAATAAGTTAACCTTTTCGAGAACCTCGCTGGTGAAGGACGGCAACAATTCTCCATACACTTGCGCGGTGAACGCTTTGTACGACCGTAGCTTTCGTGAATCGGTTGACACCACCCGCGAATAGACCCGCAAGAGTATTTGCTGGATGGCAAATCGGGAGATTTCCTGCCTTTCCTGAAGACGCCGGAAAAAGTCTTCTACGTAGGTGTCTGGCTTTAAGTCGCACACCTCGTCAGACACATTGATAGGTTTCATTGCCCTTCCTGGGGGTGGTGGTGCAGTCTCGCTTATTTGTTCCCGTTTAGCCAACTTCTCCTCTTCAGAGAGCTGCCGCACAAGCTGGAACTCTGGGCTTACTGCTTCCAATATTATTTCCTCGTAGAAAGTCTCCAACTTTAAGTCATGCACGGTGGGGGTGCTGATCTCGCATTCGGTCAAGTACAGTCTTGGTCCGGCATTTATATCCTCACTCCTGATCCTGGCTACCGACTGCTTATTAGGAGATAGCTTTAGCATCAACATGTTCCACTTGTCCACCACAAACATAAACTCAGCAAAGTCGTTGTCCTCGACCGACCTCTCCAACCGGTGGCAATAATCCTCAGTGATTAGTTCCTTTAGTACCGGCGAATGCGAAAAGTAAAGCGCATAATGAATCATAAAGAGCTTCACGATTTCATACACCGGGTCAAGCTCGTTGCTCTTGGGTTCGGCAAGAATAAACAGCTCAGAATGCTCGGGGTATAAAAGAAACCGGATTTTGATATTGTTACATTGGCTGATGGCGGCGGTGTCGCCAGCGTGGTCTAATAGCGGAGGAAATGAGATTGGCATATCCCGATAGCTTTTCCGATACGAATCAACAATCTCGGCGGCAAGACTGTCAACCTCTAGGATGTCGTCATTGTCTTTCGTCATTATCCGTTTGGCTTCAGTCATGGCCAGACCAGGTTCGGATACTGGCTGCGATGACAGCAGTGGTGGTAGTGGCGTAGCAACAAACTTCAATTCGGGAAGAGTGGGATTAGTCGAGTATATCGATGGTGCATAGAGCTGACGGCCGTTAAGGGGGATCAATGTATCGGAATTGATATCGATGGGGTCATAGGGACTTACAAACTCCTCGTCCTCGTCCTCCACCTCTTCGTCGCCTTCTTCGGCAGTCTCTTCGTCGCCTTCTTCGGCAGTCTCTTCGTCGATTCCCGGGTCTCCATTGTCCATGCCTTCAATCTGTTTCCGATCACGTTTCTGCTTCAGTTTCCCATTCTGGGACTCCTTCTTTACAGGTCTGGTGTCGGATTTACGCTTGGGCCGGCTCCTGATGGATTTCCTACTGGCTTCCTTCAACGCCTGTTTAATCTGCTTCTTCTGTTCTTCGCGGCCCCTTGTTTTCAACTTGACAACTTTCTTCTTCTTCACCTCAATGACCGGTTCATAGTACTGCGCCTGTATCCGTTTCCGCTTTTGTCCTTGCTCCACCATCTTTTTATCACCCACTATACTTTGAAAGTGGTTGGACCCTTCCACTAGCCACTTTAACATTTCAAGGTTCAATTTTGGCTTCACCTGGTCGTAGTACCCCGACTGTTTCCGCTGTAAAATCTTTTGCTGCATTAATTGATACCTTTCCCGTTGCTTGCGTTGTCTCTTTTCGTGGGCCTCTATTTGTCTAACTCTTTTCTGTTCTCTTTCCTCTTTGGTGAGTTCGTTTCGTGTTTTGACCATTTTCGCCGCCTGGCTTTCAATCTGTTCAAGGTTGACAGTTTCCACAATCCGTCTGCGCAGTCTTCTGGTGGTTGTGGAGGCAGCACTGTCCCCACTAGTATAGTTTATCCATCGTGCCTCATACGCTAGTCTCTCATGTTCATTTTTGAACGTGGTTTTCCGGGTAGTTAGGAACTGTAAGTCGGCGTACTTCCGGCGTATAAACTGCTCATCACGAAGCGGGAACTGTGAGAAACAGTCCTCAACAGCCCGTTTCTCAACAACATACTCCCGCAATATCTGCTTCTCCCCCCGTGTGAAGGGTAGCTGTTTGGTTTGTTTGGTTTGGATCGCGTGGAGTATATCTTCAAGGTTCCAGTTGGGGAAGTTCACTACAAGCGAGTCCAATGTAAGGTCGTATTCACGGCAGTAGTCGATGGCTTTATCGACGGCTTTATCGACGGCTTTATCGACGGCTTTATCGACGGCTTTATCTACATCGTAGTATAAACTATCAACCCCATCGTCCTCTGGTGTATTCGACACCGGTTGGGTGCTAACAGACTTGCGTATACGCTTCTCTTCATCCCGTATACGCTGGATTTTGCTGGAAATGGCCTTCCGGCTCCTTAACGGCAACTCCTCCAGTTTCTCAGCAAGCGATTTATCCGAAAGACAAATGTCACGTTCCTTCTCGGTCCACATGGCGCTATACTTCTCCAAAACTGGTCTATACTCCTCAAAGTCGTACTGAGCAAAGTCCTGCTGCCAGCCAGATCTGGTATAGTCGTGCTGGGAGTAGGTGATAAACTTATCAATGTCGTCTACTCCCCAATGTCGAGTATGCCGCAAGTCGTCGATAACGGATTCGATATCTTCGTATATGGAGGACTCCACCATACCTCTAAAGCTACTGGACTGGTCATGGTGGTACAACAATATATAAGCAGCAACTTTGCGGTGCCAAATCACCAGCGCGTCTTTGGCCTGGTGAGCAGTGGTTACTTTATTAGCTATGAAATCCCAGGACCAGTTGGGAAAACTAGATAGTAATGTCACAAATGAAAGTGGCTTGGCAAGTAAATGGTTTAATCGGGTGGTGTTTTCAGCGGACCACAGTTCGTTTGCTTGAGGTTGTACTAATTGTGAGCCCGGACACGATCTATATCCGTCATCAGCCGATGTTTCTGGAGTATCATCCATATCTGGAGTCATTTATATGGGATTTGGGAGGAGTGGTGGGAACAGACTTTTCTATAAAACAATCACAAATCTCATGTAAACTCTTCTTTGATAACTTGGGAACAAACTGGAATAGCTGCAACAAAAGAGAAGGAGTATATGGGTGTCTGGATCTCTATGGGGAATGTATGATGATGTATAGAATTTCTTCCGGATCTGACCGATAGAAAGATTTCAGTTGTTTATACTTTTTTTTTTTCTTTCCTTCATTTACGGCAGAACCGTGCCGAAAATAGTTCAGGTGGGGGGAGCGCGTCGAGACAGAAAATATATGGGCGGAGTTGGCAATTGGTAGATTTTCGATATGCTTCGTGGATGTTGTTTGTGCTTGTTACTGTGACGTTGGTTTACCGTTTATGGAATAGGTATCAGCGTTATGGATAGTGGTGAATGTGTATTGCGTGAGACAGGGACGAGTACCTTCTCGGGCAATGTGGACTGTATGCTGATGCTACTGCGTAAATAATAAACAGTGCATGTAGAATGCATAGAAAAATATTTGCACCAGGCTTCGCATCACCAAACTTGTCTCCAGTAGTGCCACCTCTGTATACTCTTCGGTGTGTGATATAGGGAATGGCCAATTCTCATAAAGAGACCCCCCCCCCCCACGGTAAAACCACCAATCGAGAAAAAAATGGCTGCAAAATGGGGCGCGTCCGGTTGTACAAAACTATTGCTATATTTCCACCCAAGCAGGAAAATCATGGTGGTACTTTCCGATATAACCAGTCCAATACTGAAGCGCTATCATATACACATCTATAACGACTAACCCCCGCAATATCCATTAACATATCTGTGTGCATATTTTTCTCGAAAATATCGCAAAAAAAATAACAACCCCATGATTGCTAATACATAATCAGCGTGTTACTACATATCTAATTAGCTAATTGTAGACAGGTGCCCCCTGTCTATAGTTTACTCACTCTCATACCAGTAAGGCGAATCTTCAAATCCTTCAACACCTTGGTCTCGGGCTTCCAGTGCTCGAAAATGTCATACAACTCGTCAATCTCTTCGTACCCGCTCTTATGGCCCTCGCCGTCCTCTTCCAATTCACACACGATTCTTCGCTGGGGCCAGTTCTTCTCAATATTAAACAATAACCCACGAAGACACCACGGCAAGATGTACGGATTGGTACCTAGCTTGCCTACATTAAACTCCTTAATATAAATCTTGTTTGCGAGAGGAATGTCCTGGACAGGTGCAGACGATGTCACCAGCACATCCTTCAACTTGGAAACCTCCTGCCGGAATATTTGGTTCGTTGAGTCAATCACAGGCGGAATGACAATGTCGTCGGTATCGAGAATAAATTTAACCCCCAAGTCATACACCTTGCCATCATTATATATCTTCGAGTGCCCTCCTCCCGTCAACGGCCCAGCTAGCGACATGCTCAACTCTTTCAAAACATTACTGTCAAAGTAACCCATGTTCATTAACTGACAACACAACGAAACCACCTTCTGGATAAACGGCGGCGTCGACGACGAATTATCAATATAACAAGCACGGTAGATGTTAGGATGGTATATATGCGACGCCAACGCCGAGTACAACGGAACCAACTGGTCGTTGATCGAGCCGATAAAACACAACTTCACATTCGCACAGCTTATGATGGTTTGTATCGACTCCTTGTACGCCCTGGACTGCAATGAGTCAAACTTGTTCAACTCAAATAACTCCATAAGCGATTCGTGCTCAATAGCCGAGTACGCCTTCATAAAGAGCGACTTGTCGGCGCCATAAAACGGCCCGTTGTTGATTCCCGCCATACCGAGAATGCCTATCCGTTTATGTATGGCATTCTTCAAGATACCCAACTTGATCAACTTTGCCAAGAGTATAATGGAAACCACACACCCCTGAGAATGCGAAGCTATAAATATAAAGTCGGCGTTGTTCAACTCCACCTGCCACTTGGTGAGAATATCGGTAAAGAAGTTTACCCGATCGAATATTTTGCCGTCCTTCTCAAGGGCGATTTTCTGTATACTGACGCTGGATTCGTCTTCACCAATTAAGTTGTTCTCTATACAGTACCGTATAATCGCCTTCTCTGACTCGTTGGCAAACTTCAAGGACGTGCCCTTGGGAGCGCCAATAATAGGACGAACCATCCTCGTGGGGAAGAAACCATGTACACCAATAATGAGAATGTTCTTGATTCTCTTTAGAGACCCAGTCTTACTGGAGACAATCTCGGTTTTGGTGGGTAAACGGTACTTGGTAAAGTTCCCTGCCGCAACAGTGGCTGCCGTACGCAGGGTAGAGGTACTGGAGGTTCTTTGTTTGTTATTGCTGCTGCTACTGTTTATAAGAAGGTTCCCCATGGCATCATTGTTCACAGTGATGGAATCCGCATCAATAGCATCCTCCTCGAGTTGGGTCTTCTGGTCAAAGTGGTAACTCTCATTATCACCATCACCATCTCTGGCAGCTGCTGTTCCAGGCACATTCTGGTACGATTTGTTATAGTTTGGCAAACAAGCGCGTTTTTCCGGAGGCAACCACGCCAACGACGTCCCATACAACTTATACTCCACGTTATCTAGCAGCCGTGGTGGCTGTTTACCTTCTTGGATCAGTTTGTGCAAGTTTCGTTCTGCAGGCGAGGCAGAAGAAGTGAAACCAAATCGGCTGGTTATCTGGCTGATTAGCAGTCTCCAGCTCCTAAGGTCGCTGCCTGACGATTCCGGTTTGCCTGGATCGGTATAGGAAGTGGTGGTGGATCCCCGCAAGAGTCTAGCGCCTATACTACTGTCTGCTTCTGAGGTGTGTGGTAGACAAGTTTTCCAAGCGGGCACAATAATGTTTTCACGAAGGTTTTCGTTCTTGTGGGTGTTGATTTGTTTGAACTGGGTGGTTTTATCGTGCGGCTTATACAAGACGGCATCGTCCACGTGCCGAATGGCAGTAGTACTGTCACTAAGGGAAGATTTATTGGGTATGGTATGGTTGGAGTTCAAGATGGTGTTGCTGAGGTTTGGTTTGGGGTTGGGTTTCTTTGGCTGGTCAGCAGAGCCAGCACCATTGCCAGCACTATTGCCAGCACCATTGCCATTGCCAACACCATTACCATTCCCCTCTCGTGTCCAGAACGACCATTTCCCTCGTTTCTCTTCCACGTGATCATCTACAACATCGCCATTATCAGGAACCACATCGTCTTCACCAGCTTCCGATTCTTCGTTACAATCAACGGGTTCGTGTTCTTCGTCGTGGTACTCGTGGGCATCTTCATAAATATCATCATCAACACTACTGGTGGCGTGGTGCTCTCTAACTGGCGACTTAGAGCTCCAACCAAACCAGTTTCGGGATGGCAATGGCGATAGCGACGAGGTGGACGTTTTGTGGCGAAGTGTGACTCGATTGTGGTGGTTGATAGTGCTACTGGGGTTTATTGGTGAAGCTTTTCGTTTTCTACCGATGGAAGAAGGCACCGAGGTAGTTGTAGACATTGGCAGGGAAACCATGCGTGACTGTCTATGCGTGGGAAGTGAAGCTGATGTTGTCATTGGCGAGGAGGAAGTGATGGTGTTGGTGTTGGTGGTGTTGGTGGTGGTGGTTATAGTTTCTGGTTGTGGTGGCGGATCTGGAGACACACTTGTCTCAGGGCTGGAAGTGGCACCCCATAATGGTAACTTCCAGGTAGACAGTTGTGTATTGGTGATGTGTTGTGTCATGGTTGTGGTTGCAATGGTGTGTAGTTGGTGGTGGTGTGTAGGTGGTGGTGGTGTGTAGGTGGTGGTGGTGTATTCAAATAGATATTAACAAATCACTTTAGCCTATCAAAAATGCCAGTTTACCTACGAAACAACGCAATATGTACATGTAAACTTTATCAAAATAATACCAGCGACTTTGACACCTAGTACCCACAACAGCAAAGCAAGGAATGAACTATAAGTACTATCTGGTGGTAATAAACAGCAGTGGTAGAACCCGATAAAGAGTGGCACCTGTGAACCAAACCTGGGGGAATTACAGTTTTCTTTTTTGTTGGTTTCGGTAAAGTTTTGTTTTTCCCGGGGAGCATATGAAAGTATTGGGAACATCACGAATATCAACAGGATGATCAACAGGATGGTCAACAGGATTATCAACTCTATCAACTAGATTAAAATCACTATTTGTACTAGCTAAAATCTTTTTCATTGCCAACTCTTTCTCCTATGCCAAATCGCTCTAAAGCATCAAACCTGGAGATGCCAAGTATTGGTCCTAAATTGATCTCTTTCTCTCCATAAACATAAGCATACTTCCTTCTCTATTTATACAAACTCATCCGATAAACAAGATTCTCCTTCCTAGCATTCTCACACATTTAAGGTGTGCCGCGTTTCAGAAACCAGCCTTCCCAGTTTCTCATAGTTGACCCACCATACCACCACACCTCCTACAGTATAATGTAATACCGATCTATTTTCTATGGATATCCACATCAAAAAGTCTCTATTGCTCCAGCATTCCCTCCTAAACCAACAACTCTCGGTATTTCTCCAATATCTCCAAATCCACTCCTGAACCCCCACAGGCAATAATAATCACTATATCGTCCTTCTCAAGCTTGCCAAACTGCTGAAGCAACCCCAATTTATGAAAACACACACACACAGACGCTCCACATGCCGGCTCGACTAACTGGCCGAAATAGTCATACGTATCAACCACACCTTGTATAGCATCCAAATCATCAATCTCAGAAAGAAACGTCTTGTGATTAAAGTAGTTTGTGTATGCCCGCTGCGACAAGTACGGCGAGGCCAAAGAAGTCGCCAAGGTGTTCACGTGCTCCAACTGGACGATTTCTCCTTGTCTAACCGATTCGTTAAACGTTGGAGCCTGTTTGGTTTCCACAGCCAATACTGGCACGTCCTTTACTGCATCGTTACGCTCCAAACCAGCCACTATCCCGTTATATAACCCGCCCCCACCAACACTACACACAACTCCTTTCACATGGGGCAATTCCTGAACCGATAATTGTCCTTCAGCAATAATTTCGTCTATAATATTGCCGTGGCCTTCCCATAGTAACGGGTCTTCAAACGGATGGCAGTAGACCGGATACACATCGTTACCCAATTGGGGGATTATCCCCATCTGTAAGTACAGATCCGCTTCTCCCCAATGCTTGCCATGGACAATAACCTCGGCCCCCATGGATTTCAACTTTTCCCGAACCACTGATTTCGACGTTTGTGGAAGCACCACCGTACAAGGAACGTTGCAGTACTTGCTAGAGTAAGCTGCCGCTAAGCCAGCATTACCCCCGGAAGAAGAAAACACGTGAACTTTCTTAGTTGGGGTGTTTTGTCTTTGCTGCTGCACTAACTCTATCGACTTGGTAATAAGATGGCCCATTCCTCGCAATTTGAATGACCCCGATGGCTGCTCGTACTCGTTCTTAAAGAAGATACGACATGGTGGTGGGTGAGGGAGTTTCTCCGTCACCTCAACAAACGTCGTTTTAATGGAAGGCTGGTCTCTAGACATGGTTTTGTCCTTGGTGAATCCTTGTCTATAGCAAACAAAAAGTGTCGGGACGGATTGATATTCGTGACAAATTATCCGAGGATTTTGCCGGCTCGGAAAAATATCGCCATCACGCGTTTTGGAACTACTTGCTCGGAAAAACCAAACCTCCCCCCCCCCGCCAAATGCTCATCGCCCGAGATATACACCGCTTGGTAGGGTATGGTAGCTATTGCGAGATGCCACCTAGACGCAAAACTAGTCTGAAGACGGCGGCAAAGTTTCGTGAACCCACATCGGAGATCGAGGATGAAGTTTTAGAGTGCTATTCCCAGATTGCCGAAGAACACACCCACAAAGATGATGGTGGGGATGACGAGTTTGTCTATGACAGTCAAGACCTTCATCTTTCCCACCTCTCCCAGATGTTCTTGCTGTTACGAATACCCTCTTGCTTCACCCGGGACATTCAGCAGTGTGTAGATTATTATTATGACTTCTTACAACGTCCAGAGACGGTAATTGATCCACTAAATGTAAAACAATCAATGGCCCTAAATCTCGTTCACGCGTACACGGTAACCCCTGCCACCGCAACTGATGTGAGTGGCATTATTGATGTTCTTGATGTTGACAAGCTCATCACAAACATGACACGGCTAATTAAATTCCGCAACAAATTCAACCATATTAAAACCAGCTGGGGGTTATTTGTAGATGCCAGTGGTGCCAACCTATCCTCCTCAGCAGTAGAGAAGTTTAAGTTGTCGTTACGAGAATTAAAGCAGGTTAAATCCACTCTAAATCTAGATCTTGATCCCGAAACAAAACAACCAATAAACGACTCCTTCTTGATTGATATGCTAGGATGGGGAAATGCCGATGCATCTACAGGATCCAGACTAAACTTTGATGTTAATAAGGGCAAGGAAGGGGCGTATGTTGATATTAAAGACTTTGCTGAGATTTTGGGAACCTTGGGAGAATTGGATTGAGGTTTGCCTTGGAAGGTATAAACACGAATTGTGAGAGTTGTATATATATCCTTTCCCATATATCTATCTCTACCAGTAGTATCAGCTATAAAGGTATGCCCTACCAGAGGCACTATAATTTGCTAGATACAGGTTATTGTACTTGTTTCTTACTCTTTTAACCACCATCATTTCAACACCCAAGTAAATACTATTCTTAGAGATGCGTCATAATTAACCACCATAACAACCATCAAATGATATATAACACCCCAATAGGAGATCCGTTTTTAGGATTGAATCCATCATCTCCTCATACTACCAACCAATACCCCAGTTGGTGCACTTTTTTTTCCTTCCTTCCCTCCATACTTACCAGTACAATACATAGAACATTAATAGTTACGGTTTACTCCTTTACAAACTTGCCAAAATAGAGACCATGGCCAATGGTTCCTAAACAAACAATCTCCACCACCGCTATGGAAAACCAACTCTTCCACATTCCAACCTACCAACACCTGCAAACGGTATTCATCGATAAGCTTAACCCTGACATCGCAGCTGCCACCGATACTTTCCAGTCGCCAGAAAACACTCAGCCGGTCAATTTAAATAACACTGCGCCGCTCGATGAATTGTTAAGACACTTGGAGAACTCGTTCCGTGCAAATGTAGAATTGTCTCCGATAAATTGTGTTTCCTTTGCCTACTTGCCAGTACCATCATTGGATATCGTAAGAATACTATTCACCTTGGCTTCCCGACCCACTGAATGTAATTGGACTCTGTATAATGCTACTGTAGACGGCATTGCTACTCTGAGCCAAGAAATGCGATCCTATATTTCCGAATACGTGAAACCGTTAAGTAAATCGGCGTTAAACGATCGTAGCATTAATGTGATAGACCGGTATATAGATATATGTGTTGATTTCCTCGGCAGCGGAGAGAATGGCCAAACCACCGGTGACCAAGTCCAGACGCTATATGACACCTTGATTTCATTTATGGACGATTTCTGTGTCCGGGAAGAATCCCGACCGACTCGAACTACAAGATCACGCGATAAGAAATACGACACACCAAACCATGCTAAACAAAGTATACCAACCATCAGAGAATCACCCAAAAGCTATAGACAGAGAAGCACCAGCGAAGACCCGGAAATTATTAGCGACTCAGAATCTGGTTCGTTACTGGATATAGAGCTCAGTGCTCTTCCTCAAGTCACTGATGTCACAGCAATGCAACAGGAAATCGACAAGTATCGCAAGTTGAACCTCCCAACAAACCTAGAATCCACAAATGTGTGGCAACAGCTTGGCCGGCAGTCTCACAATGGCCCTTCGTTGTTGTTTACACCGGCTGAGGGACCAGCGAAGCCTTCTAAGTCTCGTTCCAGGCTGAACACCCCCAGCACAACCCCACAGGAGCTGTGGGGCCAATTTCTTGTATTTGATGAACCTATCTTGAGTAAACGATTACGTCCAACAACGAGTTTCAATATCTGGCACTTAGTAAATTGGACATTCTACTGCGCGGGGAAATGCCAGGACGCGTTTGATTCGTCGTATGATAACTTCCATGCCATTTATGCCACCCATACGGCAGTGGTGTCGTCGCTTTTCCGACTTGTTCAATTGAACTTGTATCGTGAATTGAGTACCTTATTGCAGGGACAGGATCCGTTACAGTTTGTCGCTCAAAAGAAGGAATCTCTTGCGCTTCTGTATCACGGATACCAAGTGCTCAATAGTTCTACGATCCTTTTACTGAAACTTATGTCACAATTGGGATACTCCAAATCTAGCTGGTACGACAGACTATGTGAATACGTGTTTAATGGGTTGCTCGCTGGTGGTGATGGTGATGGACGTATACCCGAAACATGTTATAAACACGAAGTTTCTTTGGCTATGAGTGCACAGAGGAGACGCAAGAAACAACAACAAGACGAGACAAAGAACTGGAGACAATACAACTATTATGATGACAATATGGATTCCATGAAACTCCGATTTAGAATCATCAGCGTGGTGTTCTTTTGGAGTCTAGCATTTAGCAAGACGGCCACCGCTCTCGATGGTAATAACGACGAGGATGGTGATTTCGGAGATATAGGTCCGCGACGCTTACTACAAGAATTGGCACTGAAGTTTATGGAGATTGAGTATGGGTATCTCGTTGAGTTCTATAATTGCATGTACGACGACCACAGCGAAGTGCCGAAAACGTACCGGGAACTATTTCTCATTAACCTTGGCCAATGTTTATTGGACCAGCTCACTTCTGATTTCCGGAATAGCTATAAAATACAAGCACGAGTTGATGTTCCCGGAGATGGCAAGCACAATGCCGAAGTCGTTTCCTGGAGACATGAAAACTTTCACCTGGTGCTTGCATGGATGAGGAATGAAGACACGTACTTGGATATCGTGGAAGACGAATCGTATGCGACATTTTCTCACTTTAAGCAAGCGTGGCTCAAATTGAATTTCCTCTTGGGGTGGATGTTTGCCGTGGTTATACGTGACGTATCTGAGCAGAGAGAGCTGCTTGATATGCCCGAAATCAGTAGTGTTTGCACGTTTATCGATAAAGTGCGTCTAGAGTTGTATCATCGGTATATAGACAGTTGTGTTGGTTCCAAGGTGTTCAAGTTTAGCTTGAGCTTGAAGGAGGCGAGGGAGTTGAAACAAGAGCCACAGAAATGGGAGAACTGTGTGTCGATATTGCACAATTGGTTATAGACATTGGACTAATACAAGAAGTTACAATGGTACCGAGAGATTCAAACTCCCACTTGGCTTAGATGAACCTTTTCTAATAAGCTCAGTAGACCATGTATTTATGGTACGGTTATATACAAATATATAAACCCACATTGCACGTGCTGCCCTAGATAATGTGCTTAGCCTTGAAGTAGTGTCTCAAGTATTGTATTTGCCAAGCACCCAATCCCACCAAGGATAAAATAATCACAATTGAAAACCACTTAACACGGGAATTGGTCGACTCGTTAGTGTCTCTCATTTTTTCTTCTCTGGCCTTCAAATACTGGAGCTCGTCAAAGATTTCATTGGTAACCTCTTCGATTCTTCTCAATTCCACCTCAACCGGCTTCAACTTCTCCAGAGTTTGAATTGCGTTCCAGTCCCTGGCAGCAGCTCCACTTTCGATTTCTAATTCTACAGTACGAATAAAACTAATTTTAGAGTTACGACCCCACTTCTTCGATTGGTGATTGGTGAAACAAACATCAAACGCCGCGTTGTTGTGGCTGGTGAATGCAATCTTTACCTCTCCTAAAATATCGTTCTTGGTACGGTACTCGTTACCCACCAGGTCGAATACCTTTATGTCCAATCTTTGTCCGTCTCCCTTGGAACCATCTGTCTTGACATTAACAACAACCATCTGGCCTTCCTGCACAAAGTCTCGAATACATACCGGCGAAGGGTTGGGCAGTGCGGGAATCTCTAAATGGAGCGCATTAGCGAAACTGGCGAAAATGGCCACAGCAGCGAAAACAACCAGAAACAAAAACATTGCAATGTGGTTTAACTAGGTTTACAGGCAGCAAGCAATAATTATCTTATTAAATTGGATGATTTGTAATGCCTCAGTGAAATAAGTACTGCCCAATACCAACAACTATGTGAAATTCCCACTGTTGGTGGGATCACTTGTCCACGCTTAACGTGTTCATTTTTTTTCTTTTTCATTGTGTGTGTCGCGCGTTTTGTCGTATATCGCGCGACATTACGGTTCAACTGGATAGGCGAGTGCCTACACTTCCATAAGAGGAAGTCATAACCTTGAGAACAAGACCGAAAAATTTACACTGGGACCAAAAAAAAAAAAATTTACACTGTAAAAAATCTCATCAACCAATATATACTGTCCGTTGTGGCTAAGGGGTTCCTTCAATAACGTGGACGTCTATTTAATATTCACTGCAATGGCCAAGAAAGATATTCGTACGATGGTGAAACTTGTTTCCCAGGCAAAAACGGGATACGAAAAATGGTTCAACATAAATAGGGCATCTCCCCGGTTGAACTTGATATTGTATGATCCTCGAGCTAAGAGACGGTGTTTGTTTGTGGAGGATAAAAAGAGAAAGATCGCCACCACGACACCTAAGGATTATACCAGGAGCCATAGATAGTGCCACTCGCTGGAGAATGGTTACATGCAAGAATGGTTTCAAGATAGTAAGGAGATGCTAATACAAGCATGGAGCTCCTTCTCCCCCCCCTCCCTGTATATATATATACTTCATGTCATTTTCGGTGTCACAGTGACCAGTGTCGCGACATCTAATTCAAATAGAAGAAATAAATGTTCCTATTCATGGTCTAGGCTTCTATGTCTATGTACAAGTAAATAGGTGCTACGGCACCTCTACACCGTCATTTCTCTTACAAACCAGTCCTCTCCCACATTCAAATCGGCCTTATCGCCAATCACCGTAATCAGCAGGTCTTGGTTATCAAGCAAATATTTCTGGGTAACCAGCTCCAAATCGCCAATACCCACATTCAACAAATTCTCTCTTCTCGTCTGTCTCAACTCGTCGTTAACACCCTCTAAGAACTCACTGGCCCCTTGGCTAGAGATATTGATTGGCGCATCCACACTTTGAAATACTCGCAACTTGGCCGCCTGTAAATCTTCACTGCCCCAATTCTTACCTGCATCCAACCCGTACTTGAACGACTCCTGGAAGGTCTTTACCGACTCTAGACAGTTGGGATCACGATACGAGTAGTAGTTGAGGATCCCAGATAACCCATTAAACGTTAACCCACCTCCATAAGCACCGTTCGCTTCTCTGATTTTCGAGTGCAAATGCTTGAATGTGTATAGCTGGGATAATATTTGTAACGCAGCACCGTCTTGAGATACATAGGGAGCACCCGTCTTGGCTAGCGAAGCATATCCCACCTGGAAGGGGAGGTTCACAAGAGTCTTTTGGTTAACATTTATACCCAACGAGTTTGAGTTGAAAGCGTTCACAAGTGAATCCAAACCGGCACCAGAGCCGACCTGGGGATTATGAGCCAGGACTTTGGCATCAAACGCTTCAATCAACTTTTCATTTTCATTAACCGTGGCCTGGTCACCAACAATTCTATACCTGAACAGTTCCTGAGACTGACAGGTAAGAATATGCTTTTGGATCTCGCGTAACTCCGGCAATACCTCGCTAATGAGGTACTCGGCTCCCCTCGAGTCCAACTCGGCATTCATCTTCATAATAAATTCAATTTGGGTTAATCCATGGGTGATATCACCAATATACTTCCCGGGAGTCAACTTGGCGCTACTTACACTGGAAGCGTAGGTATGGCCCTTATCGGCGATATTATTCATTTGGTTCTGTCCCAAGTTCTTAATTAGCGTGGTTAGTTTAGCCACCACATCTTCACTAGCGTCGAAACGGGTCAGGGTCAAGATCTCCAACCACAAATTGTAGATGTGGTTGGCATTATCTTTCAAGCCCATACCGCTTAATAAGAATTGTAGATTTATCTTGCCGATATTGTATGGGTCTTGTGCGATTCTATAATTGAACGACACACCTCCAGTATACCTCTGAATTCTGGTTTCAAGGTCGGTAACCGACGTTTGGGTTGTGCCGGCTAAGTTGGTCAAGCAGTGACCAAAGAGGGAAAGGTACTTGTAGTACTTTGTCGGGAGATTGGGAAGTGACTTTAACGCATACGTATACACCAAGCCATTAGTATCGACAATACGCTCATTAATGCGCCGGTTCCCGTCAGGGAAATGTAATGGGTACGCCTGTCCAATCTTGGGGATGTCGGCAATCGTTAATGTCGGCAACTTGTCGACATTGTCATCTTGAGATTCCTGAGCCTTGGCTAACGCCACATTACGCTGAACGATGATCCCGCGATCCTCCCCAGTCAACTCCAGAGTCTTTCTCTGCAACCGGGAGGACTCCTCCTCAACTAATAACTGGGAGAAATCCTCACGTGGTTCCATGGTGTACTTGAACCGCTGGACCTTGGGATTCAAAACGCTGTTTTCAAGTAGCAGTTGGAATATTTTCAATCCATTTGCAGCAAAGTCCGCTTTGAACTGCAGCAAAACCGTCTCAAGCTGCAACAGCTCAGTCGGATTCACCCCATTGATCCACGCCGGAAGAATGGTCGAGAGTAGGCCAAACCCGAAATCCGGTTTGTGCTTCTTGAAATTCATCTCCACCTGGTGGAGTATAGCCCTTACCCGCTCGTCATAATTGCTGCTGGGGTCCTGTAACTCGGGGATAACTTTATCGGTAACGATTTGCCGGATTTTGTCTTCCAAGCCGGCCACTTTATCCTTGGTTAAGAAGTTGGCCCCCACAGTTAACGATAGCAAACTTGTGGTTGAGTCCAATCCGGAATTGGCCAGGAAATCAGCCCCATACCCGGATTCTATAAGCTCCTGGTACAAGGGAGCGTTGTGGCCATCAAACAATAATGAACTAAGAATGTTCCATTTGAATATTTCATACCTCATGCTTTCTTGTAACGGATTACCCAAATACCACGTGACCGACGATTGGTATTGTTCAGAAATATCCTTCCCACTCATAGTATCTACCCGGCCCTGTACGCTTGCTTCAAACACGGTTTTTTCCGGGCTAGTGGTGAATACGGGATCCTTGATATCGGCCTTCTGCTTCCGAGCACCAAACCGTTCAAAATACCCTTGCAATATCTTCAAGTGGTTCTGTAAGGGTAAATCTCCATAGGTGAATGTCTTCAGATTGGAGGGATGGTAATTCCTGGACTGGAACTCAACCAAGTCCTCGTAGTTCAAGTCGGTGATCGATTTGGGATCACCACCAGAGTTGTGTAACGAAGGATACATTGCTTCCAAGAACTTGATATAGAAGTAGTAGCTGGAGTTAGCGTACTGGCCTTGCATCTCGTTATAAACCACACCCTTAAAGGCCAAGTCGGTGGTGGCATCATCAACAACCTCATTCTCAAGCCGCCACCCTTCTTGGAGAAAATCGTTATAATTCAACTTGGGTTCCAACACTGAACTCAAATACACATCCATCAAGTTTTCAAAATCCTTGGCGTTGGTGGTGGCAAATGGATAGAACGTATAATCGTGACCTGTCATGGCATTCATGAAGTTGCTCAAGGAACGATTGGTCATTTTGAAAAACGGGTCCCGAACCGGGTACTTCTCCGACCCACATAGCGTGGTGTGCTCAAGGATATGCGGTACACCAGTAGCATCGGGAGCATTCGTTTTAAATGCAATCAGAAACACGTTATTGTTGTCGTTGGCAGAGTCGAGGTGCAAGTGCTCGGCTCCGCTGGGGTGGTGTTTCAAAGTGACAGCCACGAGGGAGAACTCGGGGATCGGGGTGGTTTGGGTAATTTCAAAGTTGTGGACGGTAAGACCCACGGGGTATTTCCGGAGAAGAGACTTTAACGGAACGGTGGCGGCTGACGCCAACATCCGCCGACCACCGACAAGCAACTGTGCCTTGGATATACCAGCTTTTCTCAACATTTGGCGGGATTATATGTCTCTATGGCGATGTCCCTTTAAGCGTGAGAAAAGCACTTATGGATAAAGCGATGCCGTTTGTCATGGACGACGACATTTCGCATGTCGAAAACCGGCGCTACCATATAATGTCGCAAAATTGTGGTAGAGTTATGGTTGCGCGACATTGTCTCGACTTGAAGGTGACAGAGTATGCTCGTCGTCTGGTTATTCCACGTGACTTAATGAAACCGTGACCTGCAGAGCCAGGAGCCACTTCCGGATTGATTGCAGAAACGCCCCGCCAACTACAATACACTTCGACCCGTGAAACCACATCCAAGTGTATTGGGTATTAGGAGAAGTCACGTGGGAATATTCTCCTGAAACGGCCCGTGCTCGGTGAGAGGTTCGTGGGAGAAATGCATTGTGAAAAATAAAAAAAAAAAAAACCAAAAAAAATAAACCAAAAAAAATAAACCAAAAAAAAAAAAAAAAACCCACCTTGGTACAATGCCTGCATTTACCTCTTCACCAGATATCGGCTTTGTATATATAAAAAAATTTTCATGTTGTACTAGTAACTCAGTCCTGGACTATCTCAATTAACTATAGGACCAAACCCTTCTATCCTCCTGATCCACTGCCGTCACCACTCTCCACCATGAATACGAACGAACCGGAAATACTAGTGCCACCATTTGAGCCAGAATCCATTCCTATGGTGAAAAAGCCCAAAACCGCAGCCGAAAAAGTATCCACATTAGGCGGGTTTCTTGCTGGAGGACTAGCTGCATGTGGTGCAGTCACGTTCACCAACCCTATAGAGCTCATTAAGACGAGAATGCAGCTCCAAGGGGAGTTGGCCAAGACGAACAAAAATGCAGTCAAGTTGTACAAAAACCCCATCCAGGCATTTATGGTGATCTACCGAAATGAAGGTATGCGTGGATTACAGCAGGGACTTATGTGTGGCTACTACTACCAATTGGGATTAAATGGATGTAGAATAGGTTTATATGAACCCAGTAGGTACTATCTCACGCAACTCTTTACTCCGTCGCAATTTCAAGAACACGGACCTATACCACAGAATTTGTTTATTAATGTGGTTGCTGGTGGTGTATCGGGCTCTGCTGGGGCGGTGTTGGCATCGCCGTTTTTTTTGGTCAAGACACGAATGCAGTCTTTTTCTAAGGCGGGCGCCAGTGCTACGGGTGCCGCGGTAGGACAACAGACGTACTATATGAGTGCCTGGGATGGGTTATCGAAGATATATACTGCGGAAGGAGTTAAAGGACTCTACCGTGGGGTTGATGCAGCCATATTGAGAACGGGGGCCGGTTCGTGTGCCCAGCTTCCAGTATACAACTTGACGAAAAACTTCTTATTGAAGCACAATATCGTGGAAGACCATTCTGTTGGGTTGCACTTTATTTCCTCGTCGATGGCTGGACTAGGTGTGGCCATTGTCATGAATCCGTGGGATGTGATCTTAACAAGAATGTATAATCAAAAGGGTAACTTATATACCGGTCCATTGGACTGTTTTAGGAAAACCGTGACGATAGAGGGTCCGGCGGCGTTGTACAAGGGGTTCTGGGCCCAGTTATTTAGAATAGGACCACATTCCATCCTTACGTTGATGTTTATGGAGCAGTGCATGAAAGCCATGGTGAAGATAGAGTCGAGATTGGGGTATTAATGACGTGGGGAGTATTTATTAGATAGACAAAAGAAATGAAAGAAGATGATGCCTCGAGGTTTCGCAACCATTGTTAGGGCTCAAATGGGGGGTTTGTGTTGATTCACTGTGGGTGTGTATTTTGTAGAGTATGACACTTTGTGATTGGTTACAATAGTAAGTTTGTTCCCAATACATTTCCGCGGGTGGCTATGTACTAAAGGAATGTCATGAATGCAGTTACAAAGAGATACCTACAAAGAGATACCGGCACCAGTACGGGAAAGAAAGACCCAAAATAAATGGTAAAAATATCCCCATAACCATCCCTTCCCCCTTATCTAATGTGAATATACGAATAACCCAATAAGGTAATATGGCATCATCCTCAATGGCGGAGAAGGCTCACTTGTTGCACAACACACTGAAATTTGCGACATGGACTTATCAGTAACTGCAAATGACAGATACAGCCCTCCTCAATCCTAATCGTGTCACACATGGTTACAAACACCAACCCACATACCCTTCTCGTCTGTAGGAACAACAAGCACTGAGTCTGTCGACTACATACCAACAACCAGCCCACTCCTACTCTGTAACTAGTATACTCTATCTCCACCAATCAATCCTGCGACATTGGTCAGTGCACGCCCTTTTTTCAAGTGGCAAAAAGAAACACCCTGAATAATTCTGTCCAGTATTTTATTATTATTTTTAGTATTTGGTTGTTTTTTTTCTGTTTAATTTTTGCGCTTAAAAAAAAAATCTCCATCCCTCAAAGGCAAAACCTAAAAAAAAAAAAAACACCCACTGTTTTCATTTGTGAACAAAATTTCCAATTACTACTATATACAGACACCACTGTAGTCAGGGGGAAGAAGGTTCACTAGTGAACATAAATAAAGAACCACCAGGAACTTTATTGTGATTATATTTGCGTGCTCTTTACGGTTTGTTTGGACAAGGAGAGAAACTTTTTCCCTCTAAAGAGTTTACCACACCCAGCAAAACATCCCGGAGTGAACATCGACAACTTTTTATATAGCAACCAAAGATTACCAATAGGTTTGTGGGAACCATACTCACCAGTACTGAAGTTTTCGGGTTCTACTGTTTTTTTTTTGCCTCCCCATTCTCGTCACCAGCAGATTCTTCTTGTGTGCATCAACCATACTATAGAAGAAAAAAACATTGTGTGGGTACTAGCTATATCCTGCGGAGACGAAGAACCGTATCCATTCAAAGCGAACAGCTCCAGGAAGGAGACCAGCCCCATCGAAACGGACAACCATACATATCTGTTCGGTATAAACACCTAACCCCAAATACAGGGCAACCAGCACCATACCATCGCTGAGATCATCGTTACCTTAGTCTGCTCCAGGTAGTATGCGTGACTCCAACTACAGATCCATCGCTAACAACCGGGCTGCCGTCACCATCACCACCAGTCTATACGATAGAAGAGCGCTCGATGTCACTTCCGACAAGCCGCTAGTGAATTCGTTAAACTATCTCACGTATTTGGTTTCGTCCCTGGCCAAAGTGAGAGAAACCTTGGCATTGGATGGCGGGATCGAGCGGTTGATTGAAATCTTGCACGAGTGCCACAACTCTGGCTTCAATGCCCAGGAAAACATCCTCAGTAGCGAGAAGAAGCTCTTGACGGCGTGGAAATGGACCCTTGCGTTCCAGTGTTTGGTGTTAGTGGGGACAAGGGGCAGCGAGAAGATTAGACAGAGGGTCGTCAAGACTGGTATCCTTCCGATTATTGCCACGGTATTGGATAACTACCTCTTACTCAACGAACGCACGTTTCTCCACGCCAATGCGAGACAGCTTTTCCCTCAACAGCAATCACAGCAGACGACCCAGCTGCCACTACCACCACAGCAGAGCCAGATCGGAGCTCCTGCCTCGAATTTGGGGATACATGCAGATATCCCGCCGCCAGCAAATCCAGTAGCGCCTCGCCAGAACATTCGCGAGCAGTTTGCCACATTCAACACCCAGATGGACACGCCCATGGCGGCGTCTGACCCGGCGCCGTACCCGCCAATGGAATCTATACTCCCACGTGCGTTTGATTCGCTATACGCGAACCCCATTCAAGCAGCCACGGCTGCAATTGAGGCCACCTCCATATCATCCTCCCAGAACCCCAGCTCGCATTATACTGCCACGAAAATGCCGTCCGCGACCAACTACTTTCATAATAACCGAGTGAGCCATTTAACCTGCGAGGACTATGAGAACCTCAGTGTTGAGCAGCTCTTCAAATTGGTGAGAATCAACGTTCCCCCGCCCCTGGCGGCGCAAAATGAACACGGGCTGCCAGCGCCGTGTTCATTTGGCAAAAACAGCACCATAAATAACGATATAAGGAGACGATACATTATCATCACGATATTGAACAAACTAAAGGAGGAGAAGCAAATGGAAATGTTGGATGATCGTTTCTTTAATGACTGTGACTATGATATGGATAGCAATCTACAGTTTCTAGCTGATATGTATACTCGGGACTTGGAGTTTACCAAGCAGATGTTCAACTGGAAGATTGCCGTGAGGAACTTCACCGAGACTGGAGTGATTATCCCCCGAGATGACGACATTGTGTGGTCCTTGCAATTGCTAGCGTATATTTCCAAGTACCCCTACCTTAAGGAGGCGCTTCTGAACACCCATATTGTGCCGAATATGAGCATTCGAGACAAACATATGAAGCTCTATTTGGAGCGGCAAATGAAACTCAAAATGAAGAAAACCCTTGCTATCAAGTTGCGGGCGTCGAGACTCCACAAACCGCGCAATGCGTGTAGCGCAAAGAATTCTACGTCAATCATTGCCGCCACCACCAACAACAACAACAATAAGAATAACAACACCACCACCACCGCCACCACCACCACCGCGGCGCTTGCGTCTAGCTCATCTGCTGCCGCGAGCACATCGGCTGGTTCTCCCACTGCCGCCGCCACACCCACGCCCTACTTGGAAAGATTTAATCCCTCTGCATCCAACTCGCCGCAGATGCTTGATTCTATGCATGATGACGGCTTGATGTTGGAGGAGGACAAGCTAGACTTGTACAGCAAGTCTGATCTCACTGAGCGGGCGGTAATCGATGACGACGATGATGAGGAGGAAGTGGAAGATGAGGAAGACGAAGATTACGAAGATTACGACGATGACGACGACGACGACGAAGATAACCTCGACGGGGAGAGGTGCCACGCGTACCACTGCAGCACGCGATGCAAAAACCATTCCCCGAGTCCGTTTCCCCGGTCAGCCATATCAGCTAATGCGACTAGTTGCTATGACACCAATTCGGAGTATTTGAGCCATCTCTACGATTGTATTCTCGACTGCGAGTCTATTGTGGATGACTTGGAGCGCGACATTGCCCTTTTCCAAATCAACGAGAAGATGAATAAGTATATCGAGTTGGAGAGTAACAAATTGACCAGCACCATCATTTCCACTCGAAAACAAACCAAGGCTTTGTTGGAGAAGAAATGGGATTACGAAGAGTACAAGTACTTTGACATTGACGGCGACGACAGCGAGGGCGAGATCCACCCAGAGCCTCGTGACCACGATCCGTCGTTGGATGAGTCCCGCAAAGCCAATTTGTTTCCCATGGTGGAGAAGTTCACCTTCTTGTCGGGCACGGATATGTACTACTGGTCTGGCGTGATTATGAGGAACTCGTGCCGCCGCAACGAGCTACGGGGCGGGGTGAGGCAATGTGGCAATTTGGAATGCGGGAAATGGGAAAAGTACCCTCGCGAATTCCTGAAGTGCCGCCGGTGCAAGCGGACCAAGTATTGTTCTCGGGACTGCCAAATGCGTGCCTGGCACTGCCATCGAAACTGGTGCATCCCCAGTACATCGAGCTCAAACTCCAACACTACAGCCACCACGGCCACCGCAGCCACCACGGCCACCAACACCAATGTGCCCCCAAGCCAGGTTGCACCAGGGGCCAATTCAAATCAGTCGGGGGTGAGCAGCGCAGACGATCAGGAACACCTACAGGACCAGGAGCTGCCGTGATATCTGTGTGAAGGTTTTATTTCTCGTTGCACCTGAGTCATCACTCGTTTTATTTACCTTCAGGTTTTTTATATGTTACTTTTTCTTTTTAGTGTTTGTGCATTAGTTTATGTGGGAAGAATACAATAGGTTTTTTGGGGAAGGGGCAAGGAAGTGTGCTTGTAGAGAGGGTTTTCTGTTTGTAACTTCATTCTTTTGGATAATTGGATGGTGAATGAGTTAATTGGGTGCTGTGGGTGGGGGGAAGATATATGACATTTGGTAGCGCGTATACCGCTTTTCGCACTGAAGTAAAGATTACGCGAATGTATGGCAATATAGATGGATGTGGAAGAAGAGAGACCTCCGTTGTAATCATCTCCTACAGTTATATTTGCACCGTCAGTAATGCCAGACACATCTTCTCAGTCGCGTTCACATGCAGATGTGGAGAGCCCAAATGTGCCACTTGACTTGACCCTTCCGGAGTTCCTTCCCTTAAAACGCGAGTTAGTGCTTGAGTACCGTGATGCCTTCAACAACCAAACTCTTCGGGATATCATTGCTCGACAAACGACGCTGGTCAAGGATGCGTGTGAGGCATACATTCAGTATATCTTGGACAACGAGCACCTTGATTTCAGTAAACAAATTATATCTGCCTTCAGAACGAGCATGGACAATATCGTGCTGGCCATAAGTGAACAGGATAAACTACAGCAGATACAAAAGCTCGAGCAGATGAACCAGTTCACGTCTCTTGAAACCCCAGAACTAACATTGGATACCCTACCGGACTACCAGGAAGCCGCCAGCTCCAACTTTACCACAATTTTCCAAACTGAGTATGCAAATCTCGCCACGGATACCAACGGTTCCCTTTATAGACAGTTGCTACGGGATCTCCCGCTGTACGAATATATACGAAGCGTGGAATTTGTCTTGGACAATCCCGAAGACCCCATCCCTGACATTTCTGGTGAAGAGGATGATGATATAAATGTGTCGGGAGGGAAGATATCTCTCAAAGATCCGATTTCTATGAATTTATTTGTAGATCCGGTGAAATCGCAAAAATGCAACCATACATTCGAAAGGTCCAGTGTCGAAGCCCATCTAAGTGCACAAAAGACACGATGTCCTATCTCTGGATGTCCGCACGTCCTCACCAAGAGTGATTTGGTGCCTGATCCTTTGATGGTTATTAGAATTAGAGCGTTTACGAGAAGACAGCTAAGAAGCACCAGAGATTTGGATACTGTTGTTTAGACGAGGAGATTAAAATGCTCCGCTTCAATCTCGAGGAAGTCTATATTCAGTGATCTTCCATCTATATTGACTGATTGCCCCCCCCCTCAGTTTGACTGGATTGTGTACATATAGATGTATATTGGTGATTGTATAGTTTCCGGTAAATCACTATACTGAAATGTACCGCAGTGTGCGTAACTGCAGGTCTTCATAATATGCAGCCACCACTTTTTTGTTTTTTGCATCCAGGAATATGTTAATTTGCAGCCAGTGGGAACTGTACCTCTACGAACACGATACTTCGGTGTAGTCATGTGTCTCCTGGAGGTGTATCCGTGGGAGTGACATGTTTTCCGTGCCGTGGTTTCTTCTTTTTTTTTGTACTATTATGACCAAGATTGATTTCTTTTGCGATCAGCTATAACCTCTTGTGCGTATGACTTGAAATTGGGCCCAGCGGTCACGTCTGGCATATGCTTGGGGAGACCATTACTTTCGCACCCTCGTCTTTGGAAAGTGCAGTGAATATGTAGTTGGGAAGGGTTTTGGGTGGGGTTATCAGTGCCTGTACATACCATCCCTATGGTGGGCCGTAGTAGGGATATCTCTGATTGACTGCCACAAATGACTACGTGTAGAGATATTCACCGCCATTCCTCCTCAACAAATAAGGTTTTACTAATGGGGGGGGGGTCTGTTTCAGTTACCCAGTCATGGTATAAATATCATGTGTTTCTCTGCCACCAGCAAGCCCGACAATCCGCCGGCTTCAAACACATCCACAAAATGATTATACTCGCATACTTGCTACTGCATGCTCTCTTGATCCATGGTGCGCATATTGGCCCGGTATTTACATCTTTCGATTCATTGGAGTTTGTGCCTTCACAGCCTGGTACACCACCAACTCCGGGATATCCATCTTGGGAAGCCCAGCTATCGTGGACGCTCGACGGATCTATACATAGCCCAGGCGACACTTTTGAGTTGGAGTTGCCTTGTGTGTTTAAGTTTACCACTACTGAGTCTACGATAATGCTCGCCGACGACGACGACGACTTTGCTGCTTGCACCTTTGGGTCGGGGGAGATTGTAATCGCGAATTCATTCTTGCGGTGTGTAGTGATGGACGAATTGACACCATCCATGTCCCCTTCCGGGAGTGTCTCATTCCTGTTCACCTTCAACTCCGGTGGCTCCAACATCGATACCGATCTTGCTTGTGCCCAGCGCTTCGACGTTGGTAGTAATACGATTACGTTTAAAGACGGAGACCGTGACTTGTCCATCCAAGCTGACTTTGATGCCGATACGGTTCTCCCTGAGCCAGAAAAGATCGTGGTTAATGCCCGCAACGTACCTTCAATTAAGCGGTTCCAGGAATACGTGTTGGCCGGGGACTGCCCCGATGGATACCGGAGCGGGACCTTAGGAGTTCAGATTGACGACGTCTATTCCACCATTTTGTGTCCGCAGGCCCATTACGCAATCTCTAACCAGTTCAACGAGTGGTACTTCCCAGAAACTTCGGAAGAGATGTCCTTCACCGTCCACTGCACGACAGGATATTTCGTTATTGAGTATGCTAATGTACCGGCGGGATACCGGCCGTTTATTGATGTCTTGGCCAAAGTTCAGAACGGACAAACCCCGAAAAGGGTATATCTAAACGAGTATGCCTGTGCTGATGGCAGTTCTTATGACAACTCCGTTAGCCTAAACTGGCAGCCGTATAATAATGAGGACCCCGAAGTGGACGCCCTGGATGTGACCATTACAACCTCGACATATTTACAGTCGACAACGTCGGTGACTACATTACCGTTTACTCCAGGTGCATCTGACACAATGACTATTGTGGTTAACGTTCCAATTCCCACAACCACAACTACTACGACTACTCTAGGAGTAACAACCTCCTATTCCACAATCACCGCAACTCCGGGAGACACGGCTACCATAATCGTAGTTGATTTTACTCATTATGTCACCACTATTAGCACTTGTTGGGCCGAGGACACTACTAGCACCGATACGGTTATTGAGTCGCTCGTGCTCACGGATACAGTGATTATTTACGTCCCCTGTGAGGGTACCACTTCTGATGAAACAGAGGAGGCCACCACTTCTTATGAGACTGAGGAAGGTACCACTTCTGATGAAACAGAGGAGGCCACCACTTCTTATGAAACTGAGGAAGGTACCACTTCTGATGAGACTGAGGAAGACACCACTTCTGGTGAAATGCATGATCTGGGAACGACTGAGGAAGATACCACAACAGAAGAAGAGAGTATAAGCGATGAAACCATTATTGATGGTCTGGGAGTGGGAACCGAGACTAGCGATAATTTATCACTTAAACCAGATACAACCGAAACGGACAATGAAAGCGAAACCAGTGAATCCTTCGATCCAAGCAAACAACTAATCTCAACAGAGTGGGTGACTAGTTACCCTAATGGCCAATCGGAATCAAGTTACCGTGAGGTGGTCTCGACAGATTCTACAGAGGAAAGTACTGGTCCACTTTCTATAAGCGAAGAAAATACACCCAGCTATTCTGGGATCGTTCCTACTAACGTAACCCGGAATACAGTAACAAAGTCTGAGGATGGCACTACAACCTCCAATGTCTCTGTGTCTGCTGCTAGAAGTGCTAGAGTGATTTTCGAATCAACGACAGAAACATTGACTTTAGAACCGAAATCCACCACCACTGTGGTTATAACTACAGAGCCATTTGCTAGTGTCTCGCCAGCACAGTATCTGTTGCCTCATGTCCCCGCGGCATCCACTCTCCCAACAACTACAGTAGATGGGGAATCTTTGCCGCTGGAGGTGCCACCATATACCGTGGCAGTAGATACAGTTACGGCTCAAAGTCAATGGCCCGCACCAGAAGTCTCTGTAACTGTAATTGAGATTACCCAGTGGGGATCCCTGGCACCCCTACACTCCTTCTGGCCACTCATGTTGGTGTGGTTGGTGTTGGGGTATTGAAGCTGCGGGTTTACTCCTAATAATTCCAACGCCAGCAGGCCCAGCCATAATGGGTATTTCCCCAGGGTGCTTGGCTTGCGACTCCCCTCGCTTGTTTCAGATTATTATATACATGTCACCTTGCTTTTTAATCTCGTATATGTATACTCTATGTCCTTTAGTAAAATATTTCTAAGTATTTGTTGGGAAATATTGTCATCGTCATTGATACTGGTCCCTAAAACGTCTGAGGAGATGCGTTTGGCAGCATAACTACTAAAATATGTATAATGATGTGGGGTACCCACAGAACGGGGTATGGAATAGTTCATATCACATCATCCATAACCGTAATAGTGCACCATCATTACCGTTGCGTATATGTGTAATTGAGGCTTATTCGTTGCTTTGGTTTACAGATAATGCCTCTCGGAAAAATTTCCGCGATATTTTGTCTCATCCCCACATTTTGCTGGGAGTCCTTTGCAGTATTCGTGCCGTTTACGATGGAGGGTTCGTTACTAATGGTAAACAGGACCCTCTACACTTTCGTTGGACAATCCTGTCAACCTGTGACTTCTGTTTGTCTTTTCCTACTCGAAGATCGTGGGACCGAAAATTTTGGTCTGTGGTGGGGGGTTGACTTGGGTTAATTCGTTCCAGGATACTATGCCTGTCTGTGTCCCAGAATCCCCAGTCTTCTCGGTCAGATCTCTGTACCCGCATAAACATTCCTGGAATAAGCCCTCGGAGTTTGAGCTCTGTTCCGGGAAATTGCATTGTTTTAGTAATATACCTCCCCCCACCACACCCCCGCCTCGACTATGTGTTATAACTGCATCCACAAATTGTATTGTTAGCCCCGGGTATATTTCATAGTTCTCCAGAAACCGGACACCGCACTACAAACAATGAGCCTAATTGTATAGGATTGGGAACAAAGTCACAAGAAAAATCCACAATTTGTCAGCTCTGCCAAATGAAAGTGACAACTGAAATTAACCTACCGGTAGCACTGGTGGGGAAGTCTGAACAAGAGGCCGCCAACAGTTTGTAGGACCCCAACTAGCAGAATCCAGAGATGTATCCGCAGTATTGGATCATCCTGGAAAGATGAGAGAATATGTTGGAAGAAAAGATAGCCACTATTTTATTGTTTGTCGACTGCAAAAAAGAAAAAAAAGAAAAAAATAATAATAATAAAAATACTGCAAAAACAAACTAATCTAGATTGTGCAGTATTGTCGGGAGCACACAATTACTAAAGATACACATGAAAGACCTTCCTGGGATACCTCACCTCGATGCTCAAAAAACAGTATAAATAGACCAGTTTCTTCGGTGTGTCTGAGGGGAAAATGGGAATATTTCCCAGTAATTTTTCGGCAGCATCATGAAGGATAAATCAACTGTTGAAACTATTGAGTTTGCAACATCCAAAGAGATTAATGCACTCTCACAAGCCAGAGAAGGAAATGATGAAGCGTTGTTTAACGATGGGCCAGACTTGTCGGCCAAGTCTATAGCCAAGTATTTCAGCACCCGTCTTTCCACTTTACTTGATCTTCCCTTATACCACACTGACCAGAAATGGTACCAGGTTATTAACCCCATTCCTGGTCTCAAGGAGATGTCGCTAAGCGACTGGAACTTCTATTTTATGGGGTTTTTTGCCTGGTCCCTCGATTCCATGGACTTCTTTTGTGTCTCGGTGGCTGCTCCAGACCTCTCGGTGTCTCTTGGTGTTTCTGCTACTGACATCTCCTGGGGTGTCACCCTTGTGCTTATGCTTAGGTCTGTTGGGGCAGTAATCTTTGGTCTTGCCTCGGACTACTTGGGCAGGAAATGGAGTTACATTGCTATTGCTACGTTGTTTATCGTTATTGAGATTGCCACTGGGTTTGTTCAAACCTTTCAACAGTTCCTTGGTGTCCGGGCCATCTTTGGTATTCTTATGGGAGCCATGTATCCCGTGGCCCTGGTTACTGCGTTGGAAGGTCAGCCCACCCGGGCGAGGTCGGTGCTTTCTGGTTTGTTCTTGGCGGGGTATAGTTTTGGGTACATCTTGGCCATGGTTTTCTATAGGGCATTTGCAAACACGTACAAGCCAGGAGAAGGCTGGAGACCGTTATTCTGGTTTTCCGGTTGCCTTTCGTTAATCTTGATTGTATGGAGATTGTCTTTCCCCGAGTCGCCCGAATATATCGCCATGATGAACAAGAAGAAGAGATTCAACAGTAATAAAAAGAAAGAGAAGGGGTTCTGGAAGAATTTGGATTACTCGTTTCTTCAAACCCTCAAAACCGAATGGTTGATGATGATTTACTTGGTTCTCTTCTTGGCCGGGTTTAGTTTCACTACCCACGGGTCCCAGGACTTGTATGTGACCATGCTTACCAAGCAATTCCAGGTTGACCTTAACATGAAGACGGTGATTATTGTTGTTAGCAACTTGGGTGGAATTATTGGTGGGATTGTTATGGGGTCCTGCTCGGAGCTTTTTGGTAGGCGTTTGACGGTGATTATCTGTATGCTTTGGTGTGGTGCCTGGCTCTATCCCTCCTTCTTCCATGCCGACAAGAATTGGTGGGCCTACGTGTTTTTGAATGCTGGTATTTTGGGCTCGTGGGGTATCGCACCTATTCATCTTTTGGAGTTGGTTAACTCGACCCATAGAACGTTGTTATCGGGATTGGCCTACCAGTTGGGTAACTTGGCCAGTTCGGCCTCGATGACGATTGAATCGAGAATTGGTGAGAGATTCCCGCTTAATGGGGTTGTGGGGATGTACGACTACGGCAAGGTTATGTGTATTTTCTGTGGGGCAGTATTTGCGTATATGATCATTGCCGCCTTCTTAGGTCCCGAGAGATTCCACAAAGAGTTGAGAATAAGAGACGAGGACTATTTGGAAGAAGAGACGGAACTTGTGTCTGGACACAAGAAATCAATCGACATGGTGTAATTGGGTTTACGGAGAGTTTTATTCAGTGTAAACAATTACTTCTACTCGGGTGCTTGTAAATTGCGTTTCATATTCCGCCTTACAATTGATAATAATGAAGCAATAAATTGCAATAATTTTACTAAATTTGATATTCAAAAGAAAAATATTCCAGGTGTGATAATTTCTATTCACCAACTAGGAGTGAGTAAACGTTAGTGCCGACCCACTACTTGAACTGGGTCTTGAATAGATAAGTCGGATCTATAAAACAAAAAAAAACAACAACATGTAAATTCAATATGATAACGGCTGGTTTCATACTCTGCCACGAGGAATGTGGTTAATTCGAGAAGAAAATACCCTGCAATCTTGGCTACACATTGTGAATAACAATAGCTTCGAGGATACACGAACACAAGGGCACCCACAAGTGTTTTAGATAATTATGTGTTGCATCCCCCACTAGTTCCTCCAGCAGATCTATTCGTATATGTACTAATGGGGAGGAGATGTTAACCCTCCGGCAAAATGATTTTCCGAACACACCAGCTATTGTTTATGGTATGCTCAGTACTTGGTCTGGGTGTCCTTTTTGTCCTAGCACCACGCCCTTTCTTCCATTTCCACCAACACATCGGCATACCACCACATGCAACTTTTAAAGGTGACTGGTGGAAACCAACCGTGCCACACGAAAGAGTGTGCCCCCAGAAATAAGGCCCCAATTAGTACACACCGAGCTTGCAAATCATCTCACCCGCACCGCGTCAACTGTGTGTGCGGGTGAATAGTTAACAAAATATTGCGACAATAGAGAAACAATGTCAATATGAAATTAGTAATCAATAAGCGTGCCAGTCTGATAAGATATTACATTTTCTGATTGTACGAAAGTCACGCCTACTATTCCCCCACAGTTTTGTTTCCGGGTCTTTAGTTCTCCTGAATTATTTTTTAGTGGCTTGTTTTCTATCTACGGCGGCACTAATGGAACCCGACGTGAACCATAGAACCACACTTCTGCATGGCCAAGTAGACACAACCAGTTGTCCAAGTAGCGAGACCAGTGTGCTGGTGATCCCACCCCGCCCAGGTAGCAAAAATACCATCCTCGTCCGCCACCACGGTGTTCTTGCTCTAGATATGTTCGGCGTGGGGGCGGGGGCCGACCTGTCAAAATATGGTATCCCCGACAACCTTCCCCTACAAAAAAGAAATAAACATGCATAATCTCGGAGTTTTCCACACGCAGGAATGGGCGGATAATAGTGAAGGTGGTCGGGAATTACCTAATCAAACAATGGAATTTGCACCCCTCCCACCCTCCGCATTCTTGAGTGCAGTGATTATTTTCCAGTAGAAACACGGCATTCGTGGAATATCCACCGAGGGTTGGCTGCAACTACTCACAAGTGCAACTACTCACAAGTGCAACTACTCACAAGTGCAACTACTCACAAATGCAACCACTGGTTATAATCGGACCATGGATAATCGTTGATAACACTAGTTAGAGCCGACTTCAGGACGGGGGAAGCACATGTTCACAATAGCAAACCTCCTACCTTTTCTTTTGCCCAGCTTATTTGTATGCCTTTATCGTGCAAAAGGGGAACTTTGGACAGTATCTGCAAACAATGACCACTACCCTTCACCACTCCTTTGTTACGACTACAGCAAAAAATAACCGAATGCTCCTTTGTGTGTGTGTGTGTGTGCGGGTGAAGGAACAATACCCCGAAGGCCTGCCAGTGGTGCCCGCTCCCTCCCCCACAGCTGTCCATGCTGCAGTTATGGTGAGGAGTGCCTCAATATAAATAGAGAATATCTCCTCTATCCCGCTTTGGATGGATGCACCACTCATCCTGGTATCCATTCAATCAGCCATGTCCGAGAAACCTACAATCGAAACTGTGGAATCGGCTTCCCAATTTCACAAGCAACAGTTTAATCTTGATGTATCTTCCGTATCGGAAGAAAAGGCCCCACTGTTGTTTAACGATGGGCCAGACTTGTCGGCCAAGTCTATAGCCAAATATTTCAGCACCCGTCTTTCCACTTTACTTGATCTTCCCTTATACCACACTGACCAGAAATGGTACCAGGTTATTAACCCCATTCCTGGTCTCAAAGAGATGTCGCTAAGCGACTGGAACTTCTATTTTATGGGGTTTTTTGCCTGGTCTCTTGACTCTTTGGACTTCTTTTGTGTGTCGGTTGCGGCACCGGAGATTGCTGTTTCTCTTGGGGTTTCTGCTACTGACATCTCCTGGGGTGTCACCCTTGTGCTTATGCTTAGGTCTGTTGGGGCAGTAATCTTTGGTCTTGCCTCGGACTACTTGGGCAGGAAATGGAGTTACATTGCTATTGCTACGTTGTTTATTGCTATAGAAACAGCTAGTGGGTTTGTTCAAACTTTTCAACAGTTCCTTGGTGTCCGGGCCATCTTTGGTATTCTTATGGGAGCCATGTATCCCGTGGCCCTGGTTACTGCGTTGGAAGGTCAGCCCACCCGGGCGAGATCGGTGCTTTCTGGTTTGTTCTTGCCAGGATACAGTTTTGGGTACATCTTGGCCATGGTTTTCTATAGGGCATTTGCAAACACGTACAAGCCAGGAGAAGGCTGGAGACCGTTATTCTGGTTCTCAGCCGGGCTTTCGGTCATTTTGATTGTGTGGAGGTTGTGTTTCCCTGAATCGCCAGATTATCTTGCCATGAAGGAAAAGAAGCGCAAGTTCAACGCCAGCAAGAAGCAGCGGGAAGGGGCATGGAAAAACTTCGACTATAGTGTATTCGAGACTCTCAAAACCGAGTGGTTGATGTTCACGTACTTGGTGCTTTTATACACCGGGTTCAATTTCACCACGCACGGGTCCCAGGACTTGTATGTGACCATGCTTACCAAGCAATTCCAGGTTGACCTTAACATGAAGACGGTGATTATTGTTGTTAGCAACTTGGGTGGAATTATTGGTGGGATTGTTATGGGGTCCTGCTCGGAGCTTTTTGGTAGGCGTTTGACGGTGATTATCTGTATGCTTTGGTGTGGTGCCTGGCTCTATCCCTCCTTCTTCCATGCCGACAAGAATTGGTGGGCGAACGTATTTTTGACTGCCGGAGTCATGGGTGCTTGGGGGGTTGGTCCCATCCATCTTTTGGAGTTGGTTAACTCGACCCATAGAACGTTGTTATCTGGGTTGGCCTATCAGTTGGGTAATTTGGTTAGTTCGGCCTCGATGACGATTGAATCGAGAATTGGTGAGAGATTCCCGCTTAATGGGGTTGTGGGGATGTACGACTACGGCAAGGTTATGTGTATTTTCTGTGGGGCAGTATTTGCGTATATGATCATTGCCATTATCTTGGGGCCAGAAAGGTTTCATCGAGAATTGAGAATGACGATTCACGATGACCACAACTCCGATTCAGAGGATGAGTTTGCGTCGAGACACAAGAATACCACGGAAACGGTTTAGGTTTGATAGAATAGGCATGTACCGATAACAGTGGCTCTAATTATATGTATTATGTGATATGAAAACCATAAGTAACTGTAGCCAGGAAATAGAACACCGGCTAATGTAACAGGCCCGCTTTAGAAATGTTCCCCTTTTTTTTTTTTTTTTTTTTGCAGCCGATTGTCCCAAATAGGCAATTCTGGCGCTACGGCAAAATGCGACCCCCCAAAGTGAGTCATCGCCAGGAAATAATTACATAATCTCCACCGATTACATAAGCACCATCGACGAGTATCGGAATTGGAAAATTGGCCCTCACCATAAAGGTTCTCCGGAAATTTTTCAGTTCCCGCAAATTTTTCACTGTCCGTCTCTCTTCTGTTTACCATCAACTGATTGCAATTGACACGCACACATTATGGTTCAAAGAGTTCTTTTATTAGGATCCGGCTTTGTGGCCAAGCCTACTGTTGATATCTTATCGCAAACCCCAGGAGTGGAAGTCACTGTTGCTTGCCGTACGCTCTCCAAAGCACAAGCTCTTGCTGGACAATCGTCTGCCAAAGCGATTTCGCTTGATGTCACCGACTCTGAAGCCCTCGATGCCCAAGTTGCTCAGTTCGACCTTGTCATCTCGCTTATCCCATACACATACCACGTGAATGTGGTCAAGTCTGCCATCAAGAACAAGAAGCACGTGGTTACTACTTCTTACATCAACCCCCAGTTGAAGGCGTTGGAAGCCGAGATCGAGGCTGCCGGTATAACCGTTATGAACGAAATTGGGTTGGACCCCGGCATTGACCACTTGTATGCGGTGAAAACCATCGAGGAGGTCCATGCTGCCAAGGGTAAGATTACTTCTTTCTTATCGTACTGTGGGGGGTTGCCTGCACCAGAAAACTCGGATAACCCATTGGGATACAAATTCTCGTGGTCGTCAAGAGGGGTGTTGTTGGCGTTGAGAAACTCGGCCAAGTACTGGAAGGACGGCGAGATTGTTGAAGTCAGTTCTGAAGATTTGATGGCTTCAGCTAAGCCATACTTTATTTATCCTGGCTACGCTTTGGTTTGTTATCCCAACAGAGACTCCACCACTTATAAGCAATTGTACAACATCCCTGAAGCGCAAACCGTCATCAGAGGCACTTTGAGATTCCAGGGATTCCCTGAATTCATCAAGGTGTTTGTTGACATTGGTTTCTTGAAGGACGAGGAGTCGGAAATTTTCTCCAAGGACGGTCCCTGGAACGAAGCCACTGCCAAATTGGTTGGTGCTGCAGCTTCTGACGAGGCCTCCATCATTGCCCAGATTAAGCAGTTGACTAAATTCCAGTCTCCTGAAGATGAAGAACGGATCATCTCGGGGATGAAATGGTTGGGCTTATTCTCCTCCAACCCAATTATTCCCAGAGGCAACCCGTTGGATACTCTCTGTGCTACTTTGGAAGCGTTGATGCAGTACGAAGAAGGCGAACGTGATTTGGTTATCCTTCAGCACAAGTTTGGTATTGAGTGGGCCAATGGCGAAAAAGAGGTTAGAACTTCGACTTTGGTTGACTATGGTGATCCAAAGGGCTACTCCTCTATGGCTAAATTAGTTGGTGTACCATGTGCCGTTGCTACGCAGCAGATTTTGGACGGTACTTTGTCCACCAGAGGGTTGTTGGCTCCAATGAGTTCTGGTATCAACGATCCTATCATGAAGACGTTGAAGGAGAAGTATGGTATTTACTTGGTGGAGAAGACCATCTCTTAGGAAAGGTTGTATATACATTATAAAGTATATAACACACACACACACGTTTAGTAAGCCCCCTGTAATCCTAATCGTAGTACTCATCACTATCGGATTCATACTCCAAAGTGTACTCCTCGATGATTGCACTCAAATCTTCCACCAACTCTCCCTTATCCTCGATAATGTCCATCACGGCCTGGTTGGATCCTCGCACGTTGTCTATAATTTTTCTATACTTCTTCAACTGATGCTTGACGTCGGTATTAACGTTAAACTCGACGGAGAACTCAGTCGAGCTCAAGATGTTTGGGAATGTTTCCTGCTTGGTGATGTTGGCAATTTCTGGATTCACGTGGACAGTGGTGCCATCGGTGTGAAGTCCGGGATGTTGTGAAACTATCCTATTCCGGGAGATGTGCTTGCCGGATTGTCTGGAAATGCCCAAATTGAGTGCCGGCTCAGAACTGATTGGTGCTGGGCTATTAATTGCTCCATAAAATGCTCGCATATCTACATCAACCGGTTGCACCAAACCCGAACCATTGTCAATAGACTTGACAGTTATTTCATTCACCACTTTCCGATTCTCCTCACCCTTTAGTGTATCCGCCTGGATTTGCGCCATACTATACCGGTTCTCATTCTGGTTCAATAACCCCCAGAGCGAGTTAATAAATGTAGCTTCGACTGCTCCATTGTGCCACCTCGACTCGCTATCGTAATTCACCAACATGCTCGAACTGCTATCAATCTCCATGGGGAAGAAGAGGGTTGAGCTCTTACACAACTCGACAAATCCCTTCACCCGACTTATAACCAGACCTGGTTTCGGTACTTGCTGCGCATACGTCCATATATCCACTTTATTAAAATAATCGTCGGATAAATGTGTCAATAAGCTGGACGTGTATCCACCCCAGCCAGAATCCAAGTCAGTGACAACCTGGAGCCCCCCAAACCGATCACATTGCTCAAGAAAGCTTTGGAATGCGTCCGGGTCACAGTACTCCGCCTGGCCCTTTTCAAAAGTGTCAAATTTTAGTTTGTGGAAGTTGAAATGGTGTCCGACATTCGATGTGGTTGTAGGGTCGTATTCAAACAGTGACAACGTGTTCAATGACCTGGGGTTGGTGATTACTCGGTTATAGTCGGTCCAGTACTTGGTGTTATTTGTATTTAATAGGCCAGAGTCAGGCGTTTGTCCCTGATCTAACAGTTTCTGGTACTCACTCTTAGGCACCGGATTAGGATTTAGGATTGGAAGATCTTGGTGGGAAGAGGCGGGGACTGGATCGTGGTACTCGTACTTGTTTAGCGCACCAAAGCCACCGCGAAGATCGTATATTAGTGCCCGGGGAGAATAGTTTGCTTGGCCATTGGGGAGTCTATACTGAGAGAGGAATACCGTTGGGTCGTGCGTTAAGCGAGCGGACTTTGTATACGGAATAAACGAGTCTTGGGTATTGTAGAGATGGGCTAGGATATGGCCCGAGGACTGCGAAAGCGAAATGGTGATAATTTCTTCTGACATGGGGGATATACATCCGAAGAATGCGATAGTGTGGAAGTGGTGCCGGATGGAAATAATTAATGCCGAGCCAGCCAGCTCCGAGATCCACGATGAGCTATTACGTAATTGATTATGTAAGTTTATTTTTCTGGTATTCTTTCTCTTTAGACCTGATGTTGGATGATTTCGGCAAGTAGTGTATTATTAGCATACTAAATTGAATATTCATGGACTGATGTGTTTACTCTAGTGGTATCAACATAGTTTAACCTTTTAAGTACCACCCACCACAAACAAGATGTGTATTCCCCTATGTCCGTAACTGACCCATAGTTAATAAAAGAGTGCAAAAACTGTAAACAGTCTAAACTGCAACAGCCTAAACTGCAACCTTGACGCGTGGGGAAGTCACAAAAAAAAGAACAAAAAAAGGAACAAAAAAAAAACATGTCCCCCCCCCAAACAAACGCGGTCAGCTCATTTCGTATGGATTTTTGGGGGCGGTAATAACAGTGAGGATTTGTACTGTGTTTGTTATACCAACACCAACTGTTCTTTTTTTGACTTCTACTCGTATAAGGTATAAAAATACCTGGATATTTCTATTTCAAAGGGTCTGGTTTCTTTTTTATTTTCTTGTAGAAATGAGTAGTGACAGTGTAGACGATAATCAAATCAACGTCCAGCAGCCTGTTGCCGACGACGGAAGCTATTCTGAACTGAGCCCTGTTGTTGTTCCTAGCGCTGAGGGGGGAATCTCCCACCACGAAGAAACAAAACACGAGGAGAGTAAACTGGATAATCAGGACACTAAAGAGAACACCACCAACAGTAACACCACCAACAGTAACACAAACAACGATACCAACTGCCGCTCTCCCGTCACCTCTATCGCATCGCTCTCATCCGTGAGTGACCACTCCACAGACAGCTTGATTAGAAACCTCTCTAAATCCAACCTTGTAGACACCGCTGGGGATCCAGACATGCTGGACAATACCCCAGTGGAGATTTCTTCGCTGCCACAAAACCTCCCGGGGAAATCCAACACACCCAACGCACTACCAAAGAAACCGGTACGGTTCACGGTCCGCAAAGTCTCCCACGAGCCTATTGTATCGCCCAAACCTCCGCCGGCCATTATGCAGAAAAAAAGATTAACCTCCGGACATAAGGTTGCCAGTGGCAACCAGCCGGATTTTAGTAAACTCCACAAGGCCGAAGCCAAGTATCATGAATGCGAGTCCCGCATTAACAAGATCCAGCAGGAGATTAATTTTCTTGTAAAGTTGTTACCACCGTATAATGTGGAGATTGACTACACCACCAGAACAAAAATAACGCACGCCATTGAAAAGTTGAAGATGAAGCAGGATGAGTTGGAGAAGACAAAATACGAGTTGGGAATAATTATAAGTAGGTTGTGGAGGGAACAAGAAGGGAGCGATATATGGGTTCGAAGTTTTGACAAGTCGTAGACCAGAGGGGAATGCCAAGAAAATAAACGGTCTGCTAAGGAAAAGCTATATATGGCATGGCCAGTGTAGAGGCTTTGGGTTTTATGAACCTTGGTGTGGATAGCAAATGTACGCACGCCAATACAAATAACACGTGAAGAGGAGCATCTCTCCTGGACCGGCTTGTCTGGTTTTGAATATGCCGTATTTATTCGTTATATATAGAGTATGTTGGGAATACATGCATGTGCTGATACTAGGGCGGATAGCAGAGACGAAGGGATGGCTCCTCGAATCACCACTGGTTCAATATATTGGTGCAGTCAAGGTTTGAGCAAACTGGTTCGGTCGAAAGACACAGAATGTAAAATTATCCAGTAAATACGACAATATAGAAACAAGTATCGTATCCGTCTCTCACCACCGATATGCACCTACAAACGACATATTTGCCCATTTGCAAATAATGTGCCCGTTGTATTGTGTATTCGTCAGGGTTTGGCATTTTTTACGAGCCGGTGTTTTCTCTCGTGTAAAGAACAATGCTACAAAAGAAGCGCACGGCTGATTTTTGTAGCGAAGAAATCTAACAATCACATTAGTGTCACATTGACCCCAGCCAGGATTAAGGGGGCAGCCTGAGGATGGAAAAGTGGGGTTTTGGATGCATCGACTAATGTGGAAGTATAGGTACCGTTTCTCGTTGTACATGGAAGTCCACTAAAACCCACATACTCTATGATCCATGACCAAGCAAATAAACCGGAACACATACACCTAGAAATTATCACAAGTAAATACATTACATCATTACCTAGGGCTAGTCCTCCTTCTTTCCCTCTCCTAAGAATCCACTACCGGGAAAAAGACCATTTGCAACTTTGACTGTTCTGGTATTTCCTCCCCATCATACACTATCTAATCACTTCTACACACGCTCAATTACTACGAAAAGCAACAAATCATAACCCCCCCCCAATTCCACCCATTATCGCCAAAACAATTATCATTTAAATCACCCCATCGTCTCACTTCCCCCCACCTCCCCCCAATGATCATATTGTCCACTTTTAGTTATAGTCTATTTATTGTCTACTTCCCTCCCCTTCCAATCAGACCACCTCTTTCCCATCCTCTAGAAAAGGTCTAATTAATTCTTTGTTTTTTTTTTTGTACCAAATTTTTGTTTTTCTCGGTCTCCTTCCTGAGTGTGTCACAGATAAAAGAAAAAGAAGAAGAAGGAGAAAAAAAAAAGAGCAGAGAATTGTACTACGGTAGAGAAGGAACTATCTATTACTCACATTAGTGGTTGATATTACTACACCTACCATCTACGTGGATCTACCAGCAACCCGCGGTCGTGATTACCACTTAAGGAGTCACATATTCAACTCTTCACATATACCATATTCATATATTATCCTATAGATTACTAGCCTACCTCCCCCCCCCTTACACACCGCCGCGGTATTTCATTACCTCTTAATTTACAACTACACCTTTTTTCTTGTTCTATTAGACATAGCCCAGAACCAACCCCCACCCCCACTAAATATAACACCACGAACATGGGTATTGACTCGTCAGGTTCCAAATCTTTACCGCCAACCTCATCAGGGTCCTCGTCGTGTCCCTCTTCTGCTAATAGTGCATTTGCTGGCCATTATAATCCATACAGAACTGCCCCCACTACGGCCACTAGTAGCACCGCCAGTACACACAAATCATCTTTTTTCATCCCTGAGGAAGAAGAGCCCACACCCAGCATGCACCCACCACCAATTAAACCTTCGATATCATACAATAGACGTCGACAGCCAGAGGTAGCCAAAACCGCCGATCATGTACCTCCTGCCATCTCGCCATTTGCCTCAGCACCACTTCCGTTGCCATACACCACCAACCAGCCTCCCGTTCAGCCCACACCCACGGAAATAGAAGATATCCTAAAATTCCCCATAGAATCGTCCCATGCATACTCCTACGCCCACTTATCGCCAAATTCCCTAGCATTACGGTTGAATGTGTTGAAACGGTCGTTGCAGATCCTCAAGGACCGGCCGGATTTGCTTAATTCCATCGCACCAAGGCACGACCGAGATCAGGACCCAGATAGTGGCGGTGACAGACAGGAAAGCCTTGCTGATGCTGGTTACGTTGAAATGCGGGCTCCATCGTTATACCGGACACTGTCGATTCCGTTATTTAAGTCATCACAGAGCTTTTTTACCCAGCCTCCAGTAGTGAACCTGCACCCCATACCCAGGCGGTCTAGTGCAAACCCACCACCAAATCTGCTCTTTGCTAATGATGTTGCAAAAAAGTATAATGTCCAGCCTAACGCCTCTTCTGCGGCTCTAAGTGCGTTTTTTCGACCGCCCATGAAACGCAGCGATAGTCTCCCGGAATACGAGAAGCAAAGAAAGTCATCCTTGCCACTACCGCCAAAACAAACCCCAGAGTCATCAGTTTCACCACCGCCACCACCACCAAGAAATAAAACCAATAGTGACTATTCCAACCGAGAAATTAAAGAAATTGTCCATTTATTGGAAAACGACCTTGATTTACTTCTTGACAAGTCGGAAACAGGATTACCACTGGAATTGAACGACCTTTCCGATTTCCCAATATTGAACAATACTGACACCAACCAGGACGACTGGAAAGTGAAATTAAAGCACGACTTTGTCAAGAACAAGCTTTTATATGCACTATCAATGCCATTTATGGATGCTGCTTCAGTAACTGCTTCTATTATCCAAACCAGCGATGTACCATCGCCAGGAACACTAAAGCACACCCCTATAGGACAGTCCACCACGGCATTGAATCTATTAAACAGCACTGCTGGTTCAGCACCCCCATCTTCCAATTCCTCTCGTCCATTCCACCCACTACTCGCTGGGAAACATTCACTACCCCAGTCGGTGTTTACAGTGGAAATCGATATGCCGTGGTCGGTGATTGCCGCCAATGACCTTGCCTGTCTCATGTTTGGTGTACTGAAAAATACCATTCGGTCATTATCCTTGATGGACTTGGTAGCGCCGCAGTTTCGTGATTTCGTCATGGCGCGAATGACCAAGTACCTTGAATCGAGTCTAAGTCTGCCTCGGCGGAAACGTGACAAGAAGTCGCCCATGGTGGACCATAATATCTTGTTTGCCGGGGAGATTATTGCCATAGCGCGCCCAGGTGACCAGAACTACGCCTGGACGTCTCTTTGGGCCAAGCGGAAGGGGAATTTAATCATTTGTATGTTTGACCAGATTCTCTGCGATGCGTTTGATGTGGTTGTACTGCGAGAAAAGAGCGCCTCCGGGGATGACCATGGTGCGTTTAGTATCGATTCGGTGCATAAGATTGCCGGACAGTTGGTGCGTGATTACGACATTGTAGATATGCACTCCCTAGACCAGTTGAGTCAGTCATTGAACCAGGAGTTGGAGAAATCCTTTTCGTTTCGGGGCGACACTGCTGGCTCGGACGAGGACCCGGATCGGGACGTGGAAATAATCAATAACACCAGGTACTATACTCTCCAGCTCGGGGAAGATAATAATACCCCCTGTGCCATTACTGCCACTCCGTTAGAGCTAGATGGGGATAAGCTTGAGATCAAGTTGAAGATCCACACTATGCCGTATATTGCGGGTATATTCGTTATCAGTGCCCGTGATTTCCGCATTCTATCCTGCAACAATGCTATTGCCAAGAACTTGTTTGGGAAGCTGTTTGAGGAGTTGAACAACTGCTCTATCAATGTGTTGATTCCCCACTTCACCAAGATATTGAATGTGGGATTAGGTATGAATACCGACTCGTTGCAGTTGGTACCTGGTTTGGTGCTTCCGGAACATTACTTTCGTAAATATGATGCCTTGCTTCGTAGGACAAATGAGCATGATGAGGAGGAAATGTTTGTTAACTCTCACGGAATTGAAGGTGCCCATCGGGATGGTAAGCCAGTACTTGTTGATGTGCAAGTGAGGGTATCCAATGCGGACACATTGGTGGTGTGGATCACCTATTCGCGGTCCAGCAAGAATAGACACATGTTGAAGGAGTTGGACCATCTTAGCAGTCCTGCCAGTTCGATCTCGTTGGCCTCTAGTGTAAAGTCCACGGCAAGTATGAGTTCCTTAGAGAGGAAGTCAGTGAGACGTGCTAGCAGTCCCAAGCATTTGCGAATGCCGTCGCAGTTGAAGCTATTTAGAGATGAGTTTGGGCACGAGGACAGGGAGGGAGATATTCGGGAAAAGGAGGTGGTTGATGACAAGGATAGTGTGCTGAAGACTGTTCCAGAGCCACAATTGCAAGACCAAGTCACGCCAGCCAGTGGTGGTGGTGGTGCTGCTGCAACTGATGCTGTATCCGATAATCTGCCTACAGTTGCTGCTCTGCGGAACGACGTTTCCATCTCACCCACAGAAGCGTACAAGTTCACCGAAGAGGAGATTCTCCGGTTGGAGAATGCTGAGCTAGAGGCCAAACTCAATAGTTCGCAGTATTGGCCGCGGGAGGTGGGGACAGTACGTAGAAAGAAAAAGTTTTCTGAATTTGAAGTGTTGAAGGATATGGGTGAGGGTGCCTACGGGAAGGTGGTGCTAGCACAGCATAAACAGGACCCGGCGTATAAAATCATCATCAAGTGCATTGACAAGGAACGAATATTGGTTGACACTTGGGTTCGGGACCGGAAATTGGGTACGGTGCCCCTGGAGATTCAGATCATGGCCTACTTGAATAACGAGCCGCATGCGTACATAATGCGGGTGATTGATTTCTTTGAGGATGCCAAGTACTACTATTTGGAGACGCCGATCTTTGGCAACCCCCCAGCAATTGATTTGTTTGACTTTATTGAAATCAAGAAGGACATTTCCGAATTCGAGTGCCAAGTCATCTTTAAGCAGATCGTGTCGGCGATAAGCCACCTCCACGACAAGGGTATTGTTCACCGCGATATCAAGGATGAGAATATTATTGTTGACGAACGGGGGGTAACCAAGTTGATTGACTTTGGCAGTGCAGGCTATGTCAAGCTGGGTCCATTTGATGTGTTTGTGGGCACCATCGACTATGCTTCTCCTGAGGTATTACAGGGTAAGAAGTATTCCGGAAAGCCCCAAGATATATGGGCATTGGGAATATTGCTATACACCATGCTTTATAAAGAGAACCCATTTTACAACGTGGATGAAATTATGGAGGGCGACTTGCGCATTCCGTACGTGGTGAGTGACGCAAGTTTGGCGTTGATTAGAAAGATTTTGGAGAGAGATATAGAGAAGAGACCGACAATCACTGATATCATGAACGACAGATGGCTACAGTTTTAGGCTGGAGGAAGGGGGGGTGTTTGTCCGAGTAGTTTCTTGAGTTTATAGACATCGTGGAAGCAGGTGAAGCGATAAATATATGCAATTTAACCAAACAAAAGGATAGATTGGACGAGGGGGGGGGGATTCCGACAGTGCATTAGCAAAAACAAGACCATCTGCTCCTAGTAATGGCGGATCTCTAAACCTTTAATTAGTCCCTTGCGGCTGCCGGTCACCGCATAAGGCTGGACTAGCGATTGCAAAACATGCGGAAGGTAGTGCTCGAAATCGACGGCAAAGTACGTGGAAGCAACTAGAGGCAAGACCAACAACGACGAAGCAAGCACCATGCCCAATAGGAAAATAAACAAGTACAAATTTGCCTGGAATCTTCTCTTTCGTTTTTGCCGCTTGGATAAGATCCGGGGCCGGATTTGGTTCCCCGGCTTTAACCAAAACAACATCAACGTATGCCATTTGTTGGCATATGGAATCAACAACACCGGCAACTGGGCGTATAAAAGGAGGTGCACCACAAACAAGTCCCCGGCAAAGTACGAGATTTCGGTCAATTTGCAGATGGTTTCTCGCAACGGCTGGGTGATTATGTACCACCCAAGGCCAGCCGTGGCCCACTTACCAGACCACCATGAACGGTTGCTCCTATCATGCCTAAACTCGCGAGACACGAATATTATCGTAATCATTTGTAAAAACCAGCTCTGGATGAGCACCATCAAGGCAAACCCCAAGATGGTTCTGGAGAAGTCCCAATTCTGGAGTAACCACAATAGCTCCACGAAGAATACGTGATTGATGACGGCTAAGCCATGGGCAAACGCAGCAATAAATGACGGGAACTTCTTGCAGAATAATGTGAACACAGGACCACACACGGTTGATGCAACAAAACACACCACCAAGATACCCAAGTTCACCACAATGGGGCCAAAAGTGACGAGAAGGATGCGCAAAATGCTATTCACAGGATACGTCCCGCGGGCATCGTTTTGCGAATTGGCAAACAAGTATGCCACGCCAACTAGTGAGATTACCCCGAGCTGCTGGATGGACTCGGAGATTACGAGTGTGAAGCGAGACGGCTTCACGTCACTAACAACCTTGATCTCTTCATTTATGCTATACCGCTTGCTCTTGACACCCACGATTCTGCTCCGCCGCAACCGGGTGTAGTTTATCCAGCAGGATATCCGGGGCTTGCTATTGCCTCTGTTCAACCAGTGGAGGGTTTCCTTGTAGTCCAAGAAGAAGTCGTTCCACGAGAACTGGTTGGGGTTGTACAAGAACGGACAGATCAACAACCCGACAATGGTTATCCAAAAGTAGAGCAACAGGATCTTCCACATGCATATCGAGGTGTAGAATATCAACAACCCACAGAAGATACCAAAGTATAAACTCTCGACCGCAAACCGGGAGTACAACGTGGAAAAGGGCACCCGTATAGTGGCAAAGCCTCTCCCTGTGGCCAAGTACCGGGCACCGCCCACCGAGATGTCGCTGACTATGGAGTACCCATATATGCGGCAAACAAACACTTCAAATAACGGTGAGAAGGACGCAAACTGCTTGGCTAGCCTTGTAATAGCCTTATATAGCCCGCGTTCGGTGAGCTCCTGGACCCCCAAGGGGACAAACGAGATGACAAATACAATGAAGATGGAAAAGATGCACCGCTGCAACCACTGTACCACCGGGATCAAATTATAGCATCCCACGGGTCGTCTGGGGTCGGTGGTTGGCCGGAACCGGTCGTACTCGCAAATGGTGGACTCGTTGGTTAGTGCCGCGAGGTTGGCGCAAACAATCAAGAACAACTCTATGGAGAGCATAATAAAGACATTATTCAAGTGGAACCCTGGGTGGGCGTAGTAGAAGGACAAGAACCGATCCAATGGAAGCTGGGTGCCTAAATAGAAGTATTCTCGGGATAGCATCTGCTCACCCATACCCGCGCCAATCTTGGTGGTGAAGTTGAGAATGGACCCGAATCCCAAATCTCTCCCCTTGCCGCATTGGATGTATTCACAATGCTTGATGCGTCCGCCTCGAAGCACTACATTCATGCCGGCATAGATGTCCTCGTTCAAATGCAATCCCTTCTGCGCTTTGGACACGCCACCTCTGGTGGTCATAAAGATGCCATTTAAGAAGTCGGGATGGCCGTAGTGTAGCTTCCCACCAATGTGGGCCAACGTGCGGGCGAACAAGGTGCCGAACGTTTGCTCCTTGCCGGCAGCAACGTCACCCAAAATACCAATATTCTCGGAGAATATGTATTCACGGGTGCCGATAATGGCCACTGGGTACGCCCGGTCACTGGCCTTCACGTCTCGGGCGTATGGGTCAATTGGGAATGCTGCCTCTTCAAATTCGGCCAATACGCTTCTTATTTTGAGACACTCCTCCAAGTAGTTGTCCTGGTTGGCATCCACCAACTGGATATACTCGCCGCGATAGAAAATCAACGAATGGTTCTGGTTATCCGACTTGCCGTCACCGAGAATGGGGTTCCCTGATAGCCGGATTCTATATTTGGGCTGCCGTTCACCATTCTCCAGGATGGTGCAGCTCCCATCCACCAAGGCCGAGTAGTAAATGGTTTCGCCCGTCAGTTCATCGACCTCCTCGTCGAGGTAGCAGATCTGGAGTTCTGGGTACGCCCGTAGCAAAAACTCGGTGTTCTCACGCTCCTCGGGGTTGAAGTACTGCATCCGCTGCATGGAGGTGATTATGCGAAACTTGCGGTGGGCCATAATGGCTGCCTGCTCCAGCTTCTCCTGTTCGCCGCCAAACACCCCCACGTCGGGGTTCTCCACGTCAAACAACAACTTGATGGCCCGGGCATAGTTCATAAACCCGGAAATCGTCCTATAGAGGGTTTGCGACCGTAACGAGGCCCAGATTCTCGTGCGCAATATATACTCCGGGGTGGCTATTTTGAACCCCACTGAATAGTACGGAAGGTCGTCAATCTTATCCTTGTGGGCCTCGGCCGACGAGGAGTCGGTCTCGAACTCCTCGGCGAGCATTTTCGTGTCCTTGACAAAGCAGTCCCATTCTAACGGGTGGAGCTGCTTCAAGTATTCCAACATGGTCACATGGGAGTACTGCTCCTCCTCGCGGATGATTTCTCGCAAAGAAAGGGTAATCTTTTCTCCATAGTGGGGGATCAACACGGTGAACGACGGCATCAAGTGCACCGGACACACTTCAGGCATCGGCGTGGATAACGACTGGGCAAAGAACGTGACCCGCCGTTGGGCCTCGGACTGGTCCTGGAACAACGACGACTTGATGGACTGGTCCTCCTGAGACATGAAAAAGATTGGCTCCTTCAATACCGACACCCCTTCCATGCCCGGGGTATCGATCTGTTTGTATATAAGCTTCTGGACGTGTTCGATGGAGATCAAGTGCTCGCGGTACATGGAGATAATAATCGAGTTCCACACTTGTGACACAAGCAACTTGGCCTTGACGTTCTTGTCGCTCGAAACACACACAATCTTCGAGAAGATGCGCTTGGGAAGGCGGGAGAATATGTTTCGCCAGGGGGTCCAAATGGACACCCCGATGTAGAAGGACCGGCACACCGAAAACACGGTGTTCCAGATAATGTACCAGAGGTAGGTATCCAAGAAAAACAACACCAAGTCGGTCAAGTAAATCAAGCACAACACTATCACTGGGTGCCGTGAACACAACCAGTTGCCGCCTAGCCACACCTCTCCGGCACACCGGCTCATCTTCATCATGCTCAATTCCCGGACCGGGTCCCGCATGGAAAGGATAAGGAAGAAGTACGACTCGATAAACTTGGATACAAAGATGGCAAACCACAACCCGTACGATGCTATACGGTCGCTCTCGGCGAGCGAGTAAAAGTTGGTGACGAAATGCTGCGTGGCGAGGAATCGCCGGTCCAGCAGGTGTGGCCGGGACGAGAAAAGCCTGCCCAATGGAACAACCGACAAGTACACCACGACAATAACGGAAAATGCAAACTGGATTGACGCGATAACCACGCCGGTGGTGGTTGCGGCATTCAAAGGGTACACGGAAAACAAGTACGCTGTGGGGGCCGTGGTGATTCCCAAGGTAATAACAAGACAAATCAACCTTTTCATTACGGGCGGGGCACCGGGCCATTTGCGGGGGACAAAACTAACCTCCAAGAGCACGCTCAATAGACATATAAGCACGGCAATGGACCCGGCGAGCGATAACACTGACAATGTCGCTTGGGCCGTGGGCTGGTTATCAAGGGATTGTTGGTAGGCTTTGGTGTATAGTGTAGGAGAGTTGTAGGCAGTGTAATACCAGTACACCGAGAAATGGATAATCCACACCCGGTTAAAGTTCACCACCACGTGCGACCACGACCGTCTCTCTTTGAAGGTTTTGTAGAATGCCTTGCTCCACATCACGGCATTTAACTTTAGGTACCGCTCGCACGGCTGGAGGCTCATGAGCCGGGTCTTCTTATCTGAGAGTACTAGCCGTTCAAGGCCCTTGAAGTACCAGAATAGCTGGTTCATGTCGTCGTAGCCAATCACCGAGGCGTGATCTTTGTCACGTTTATGGTACTTGCCTTCTACCAATACGTAGGACTGTTCCCGGTAGAAATTGTACAAGGGAGTAATGGCGTGGTCTAGGAAACTGGTGGTGGCTGGCTCCAACGGCACGTCGGGGTCTATGGAGAAGTAGTAGTCGTTGCAGCACTTGAATATGAAACAGAGACACTCAGGCATAAACCGGATATTGTTGGCCTCTCCCCAGATAAGAAGATAAAGCGAGAGTTGGATAACGCAATCGGTGGGGCCCAACGTGAGCATGTTGGCTGACCATTGCTCTTCGGCCTCTTCCAATGGAGTCACGTACTCGTTGGTGTCTTTGATTTTGCCGCTTTTGGTGATGTTCTCATACCCAATAGCATCATCAATGTCCAACCCCGCAGCAAAATACCATTTCCGGAAGTTGGAGTTGACCCCACCGATATAGTCGGCATGCACCGACCTAAGCGCCTGAACGGGCCCTAGTCTGGATGCTCGAGAGTCCAATAGCCGCAAGAGAAAATCAAACATGTTTCTGGTGTTATCAAACTGGAACCCAAAGATAGACGTTAGCTGGAGAAAAATCGCCTCAATCTCTTCCCGCTTGATCGGCACCATATCTTCTGGGTTCCACGCCGGATACGGGTCCTGTTTATTAGAGTAGATATCGTAGATTCCGTGTTCCACCAACCCGGGGGTGGGTTTCTCGTTTCCATTTCCATTTCCATTTCCATTTCCATCACCACCACCACCACCATTCCCGAGCTTCTCCACCTCAGCCCACCTACTAGTGCTGATATAGGGAGTTTTGAATCCACTTAAGGGGTATGCCGAAGCATTATATGTATTGGGATCACGATCTGAATTCAACCCGGTTTTTGTTAGTGTACTTGACAACCTCAGTATTTCTGATAACAGTAATCCATACTAATAGCTGTAGCTGTTCTTTTTAAAACCTCAATTGGGTCCGAGTCGTCTTTAGAGGGACGCTGCTGCACTCTGGACGTTCTCTTTGGCATGTCTACAATAACCGCCGTGATGTATTCTCCAGAAACCAACTCAGAGTCTATTGTTCTATATGTTTTGTGGAGGTGAGCGGCTAACACCATCGCGTCATCCCCCCCACGCCGCGCGTTAAACTTTCGCGTCTAACAATCTTATTTTTTTTAGAGCATTTTGCCCAAACTATAGGAGTACCATCACAGTTATGGATGGTGTAGAAGTGGTGGTAAACGATGAATATAACAGGCTATGAGTTTGCTACTGGGAAATGGATACAGGTACAGTTGCTTCATCCGGTACTGCCGGTGTCGGTTATGGATGAAGTACCACGATTGTTTGAGAACCAGTCAATCTCTGCAAATGCAGGGCCTGGGTCGGGGCATATTCTACGAATTCAAACGGATATGGTTACTGCACCACATCTATGTAAACTACATAATACTTATATAGTAGTATACCATATAAGAGACGACTACTTTGGGGCGTTCAAAGTGGGTCATTTCGTGGTGCAGGCTCCGATATCGGGAACCCCCACTACATCTAGCATCACCACCAACCATGATTTGGAAGGTGCTACTATACAAGGCATTCCCCAGGAAAATGTATCGGTGGAGTCTCAACTTATCCTTGACTCATTCACAATGGCGCCACCGTATCTGGAATTAATGCTGCCAGAAGAAACATCTGCTGAGACCCCATGGGAGTTTATCCACTCCAGGTATATCACCACCTTGTACTCGCTCACCAACCCCCTTAGCTATTTTCCCAAGACGGCTATTTCCCGACTACGTATACTCTGTCGCGAAGATACTGCTGCTATATGCGATACGCTACAAAAGATGCATGTAACTATAGCCCAGTTGGACAATAGACACTCTGGGCCGCACGGGTTGTTGAAGATGATTGGACTGAACAACCACCACGACCTCTTCTCGGAGTTCGAGGTCCAGAACCAGTCGCAGTTCTTAAACCGCCACAAAGATGTCGTGGATGGTCTCGCCAGTGAGACCGAGTCGGTGAGAACGGCGGCCCAGGAGAAGCTACAGTCGATGATTCTCGAATTGAAAATCCGGGAGGCCCAGTTACAAATACTAGTAATGTTTGAACTCTTGTATACGTGGAATATTTCCGAAACCGAGTTTCTCGACCTGAATCGGCGACAAGTCCACCGGGAAGCCAAGAAACGGGAGAAGCAAGCAAAGGGGTCCCTAGTGAGAAAAATCAGGGCCAAACGCAAGATTGTGCCTACATTTCTCGGAATGGGGATAGCCCTTCCGGAAACCAAACCCACGCGAAACGAACAACCCATTGGCCAGTTTGTCGTGTTCGCCACGTTGAATAACCTCCTAGACCGAATGGGCTTGTGGGATGCCTTGAGGAGTAAGAAAGAAAGTGCCTCCTACGGGTTTGTGGCGCTTGTTCTTGGACCATACTACAAAAAGAAGCTACCGGTATTGGTGAAGTATGTTATCGACAGTATTAAGGAGCTGAATATGAAGTTTGTCTCGAAAAGCGCCAAAAGAAGGCTGGACGCTCCTCGCGGTGAGACCAGTGCCAAAGAACGGGGGAAGTTCAAGAAGGTGTTGTTGACCAGCAAACCTCCAGTGCTACAAACAAGCAAAACAACCCTCGATGGGAGCGAATCCTTCCTACCGCCCATCTCCCTTAAACGGTCCAAATCAAACTTGTCGTCCAAGAACTTGAGCAGACGGCAAGTGGACTTGACCGTAAAGGCGACTAAATCTGCCACCGACCTCCACGAGAAGGTACCTTCGGTGACTCTTTTTGGCAATGCCAAACGAGTCAAACGAAGTGCCCCGGTACTGTCGACGCTAGTGAAGACGAAGTCAGTTTCTCAAGTGGAGGCTACCCCGGTAAAGAAGATGAAAAGTGTTGTGGTTGAACGCGGACCACTGGGCAACCCGTTATTTGCCGAGGACCAGGTAATGCGGACTCCCGAGGATGCATTTTTAAAACCAATTAAACTACGGGAACCACTCACCAGGGGTAGCGGGAAAGTTGCTGTGAGTGAAACACCTAAGCGGCGAGAGCGTGACCTGGCTATGCTTGCGGTTGAGAAAACCCCAACCCAAGCAATATACTCTTCACCGTTAAAAGATAAAACCAGTTCGCGCAGAAGAAAGAAACCGGGCGAACCAATACCTGCGCAAGAGTCGCCGTTTTTCAACGGCAGGATCTTTCAGGAGTCGGAGAGGGTATTGCCCGGGCGTCAGCTCTTTAATTCGGACGATGAAATGTGATGTTTATACGGACATTTAATGTTGAAATGTAATATTGAAAGGTAATTCTGAAAGATAATACTGAAAGGTAATACTGAAATGTAATCCACAAATATAATCCTGAAATAAGAATGAAATTTAATACACAAGTGTAGGCTACCCCCTTCATGTCTACACTGACAACTCGCCAAAGAATATTCCCGCAACGATGCTCCTGGCGTCCTCCTGTTCCAACACCAAATCACACAACGTTTCCCCTATTCTCTCCCTCAACTTCTGCTTCACTTCTTCCAGAATAGCCTCCCCATCAACCTCCATGGCATCCCTGGGCCTGTCCACTTTCAACTTCCGAAGCGTATCCAATGCCGTCTTTAGCAACTCCCGCTTTTCAAACTCCCCGGCGTACGCAACCACCAGCGAGCACCAAACCTTCAAATTCCCAATAAGCACCAATTTGATCACTTCCGGACCCATATTCTTCAACCCCAATAGTGCTCCGTAGTGCGTACCCACGGGCTTGGAGGAATCTAATAACGCCCGAAGTAACGTTCTAGTGACCCGGGGACGCAACGTCGAATAAGACGACCCATACACCTTGATGATGTGTTCCAATAAGATGGCAGCAAACTCTCGTACCGCAAACTGGCTGCGTAATATATCCTGAGACTCACTGGTGGCGGAATCTTTAATGGCTGGGCCTATTCTCTTGGCCAAAAGCAAAGTAAGTATACACGGCATAAGCGCATGCACGTAGGGATCTAGAAAGATGGTTTTGTTATCGGCAAGAGCAGAGATAACTTCAAGCATCGTCGAGAGTATCTCTATATTCCTCAACTGGTTGGTTATTTGTTCAGCGACAAATTGGATAAAGTACGGCACCAACTGGTGCAAACCAGGGTCGCTCTTCAACGACGTGAGAGCGGCATTTCTAAGCGGTTCCTTCTCCGGGTCAGTAGATATCAACACTTCAACCACCTTATCAAAATACAATTTAAGTTCTTTGGAAAGCACGTGCTTGACAAGTGGTTTCACCTCAAGCTCCTTTTCGGTGGTTGATTTCTTCTCCTTGGCTCCACCTGCACTTGCGGGACCAGTGGCGTCGTTGGCGTCGCCGTTGTTTAGACTCAGGAGAATGTCGTTGCCCAAGATCGACGAGGTGGCACCCCGGATAATGGGGGGGAGACTCTTTATTTCAGACGGTAAGGGGTTTTGCGGTACCATTGGCTGTACCCCTTCTATAGCTAGCCAATGGGCAGTGAATGTGCTCTGTCTGGGTACCTTGGGGAGCTCCATATTTATCAATTTCTCGAATTCAAGTTCGTGGTCATCAATGTAGTATAGCGTCAGTCCACCACTACCCACCATGGTTTCCTTAAACGTTAATGGCTGGGAGTTATCGTAGCCATAAAGCGGTTCCACGTTAAGAATCTTCAATGCGTGGTTTATGTCGGACGTCATTAATAGTTTGCGCTTAGAATGGCGCATCACTTTGCTGGCGGTTTCGAGGATCTCGTGGATACGGTACTCGACATCCATGGCGAGGTTCTTAGCAGCTTCATCAGGGAGGTTTATCCCTAAGGAGTCGGCAGCATCTTTTACAGTGTCATATGGAGACCACAACGAGTGGGAAAGCGGAACTTTTGAGTCCATTTTATATGTATCCAGGGAGAATTATTAAGTATTTGTTGTGTATGTTGGTGGAGTTGGTTTTGAGTAGGTTTTGGAGGTGGTTTTTTTCCAGTATGGCAATGCGGGTAACCCCTGAATGGAGTTGGTATTGATGATGACAAGAGAAGGGGGAGGTTGGATTTGGAAGGGGATGGAGATGGTAGACTTTGTTACTGGTAAGGGTTGTTATATAACTCTTGAAGTGTAGATGTTCAAAGTAAACTTTTTGATGATATTGTGTATAATTTCTATAGAAAAGGTCATTGGGAGATTGTAATAACCACTACATATTATTATGATATTTCGTCAAATGTAACTTATTCTTACCCAATAGCAGTTTCCTAGTTGTAATGACATTGACTGGATAAATCTTGTAATCACTTTGGACAATTTTGAATGGATAGAAATCACCTAGTGTTCAAACAAGAACCCCCTCCCCAACATCAACTCCAACAGCAACTTCAACACCAACACCAACACCAACACCATCAATCCTGTCAAAAACCTCCTTACAAAACTACGAATCAGGAATGCTCTCGGTATAGTATTTACACATAAATTCATAATCACTATACAAGTTATATGTGTACTTCTAAGCGGCAGAAGGTGTCTGCTTATTCATAGCCTTATATGACAACCTCTCACGCTGGCCTTCTCTTTCCTGCTTCAACCTATTAAACCGTTCTTCAGCTGCCTTTGCACTGGCCAACCGTGCATCCTGAGCACTAGGAGACTGGCTACTTTGTTGTTGACCCACTGTTCTTGTTTCGCTAACAATTTTTGTCTTCCCAGCCAGCAGAGAAGTGTTTACAGAGACAGCTGTTGCCGGCCTCAGGCCATTGGCCACCTTTGTTGACTTAGTAGACTTTGATGGACTACCAATCCGGTGGCCATGTCCGCCAAACTTCTTCTTATGAGTGGACGGGGTATTTCCCATCTTTCAACGTATACAGTTTCTGGTTGTGCACTTCAACAGAAACCTCCTTCAAGGTGGCGAACAAAGACTTCAATTGCTTATAGCCACACACACACGATAAGTCTGGGAAAATGACGTCTAACAAAATCACCAGTTTTTTTGTCGTCATGCCACACACACAGCGAAAAGTCTCCCAAGGCCAAGAGCATATCTGTTTGGGTTTTGTGGTGCTTGGATGTTTTTGTTACGATAGGAGAAGGATTGATTGCCAAGAAATTGTCACAAGACACTGTCAAAGGGGGCTTGGGGAGGTCATGTGATACATTTAAGACACAGTTCTGAAAGATGCAAGCATTCAGTGGTGGTGACTATATTAAGAGGGATATTGAAAGGTATAAGTATTCAGAGACTGGACTGGGAAGTCCCGGTACATATATGTATAGTTCACGTAAACACAAACTAGGTAAAAGTACTAGGATCTGGATAGTAGGTGGACTGGTTCCAGATAACCTCTTGTATTAAGTGAAGACATTTACACACCTCTAGCCAACTCAGATGGACATACCTGGGGCAGTTACAATCATCCTCCCAGACTCCCTCTACACCACACTAATTGATAAACATAAAAGCATTGGGTATATTTTTTTTATATCAAACTCTATATACAATAATGGGGGGTTGGTGTCTACACAAACCATACGCTAATCCTATGGGCAGCCACTTAAGCCTACTCCTGACGGTTACTCCTCCACCTACTTTTAACTACCGCTAAATAGTCAATATTCTCGCGCAAACTGCTCAAGTGAAGTTCGGGGAGCTCTACTTCATCCTTGAGCTGGGGGTCCGTCTCGGTATTGATTTTGGCAAACTCCTCTGCATTCACTTGGTTACGCTGCCAGTTAGTCAATAGGTAAAGGGCAGCCCCTTCGTTTTGCATATAGTTTCTATACTTCTTAAGGATGGAAAAGTATAACCCCGCTTTCTCGGCAGCATTATTTTCGCTCTGGATGGTGGCTAGACGAATGGACGACCAATCAGCACGCGCGATATAGTGATACTGGGCGTTGTCCAAGGATAACAAGAGGTTACTCACATAGGGAACAATTTCCCGAGGGGTATAGTCGATTTCACCCACCTTCTTCAATACAATTCTGTGGGTAACCAACGAGGTATTAAGATCATACTTGTCATAGTACTCAATCAACTTTTCAAATGTGTCCCGGTGGCCCCAAGGAAACGACGACAAACAAGTATTCAACAACACTTCGTCAATAAGGTCCCGGTGAGAAAGGATACCCACAAGCTTTTCCTCGGCTTGGGGAGAATACTCCGGATAATAGTCAAAGAAGATCTTGAAAAAGCCCGAATTGACCGTGGATGCCTTTGCATGCGACGATCCTATCCACCCGGCAGAGTGGTCCTTAAAGAAGTTCATTATTTTAAGCCAGCCCTGGATAACTTCGTCTATGGGTGCTCCTGAAGCTTGGAGATTTTGCAAGTACGACAGCGCCACTGGAGCCTTGATTCTCATCTCATACGGTAACCTATCGGTGAACTCAATGGCGTTATCGAGGAACTTTCTGGCAATGTCCATTTGCTTACAATCGCCAATAAAACTCATATGGATTTCATTCATACTCAGAAGGATGTTGCGGTCCGTGGGGGCAACCTCATGACGCGAAGTCAAGTCTTCAAAGATGTCCAATGCTACGCTGGGTTCGTTTTCAAGCAAGGCAATACGCGACATGCACAGTCCCAAGTAAGGGTGGATCTCTGGAGCCGATTCTGTGTTGACCCTGAAGATCTGGTTGATCTCACCATAGGTGAACTTTTTCATGTCATAGGCACACCTCAAGTATACCGCCAACGGTTTCTGGTCGAGGGCCACCGTGGCCAACTTGGAATCATTGACAGCAAACTCCCACAAGCTCACCACCTCGTCACTCATATGGAACTGGTGCAATGTAGCAAGAAGTACGTGGAAACTATCTGGAGTCAAGAGCTCAATGTATTCCCCTCGGGTGATGGATTCCATCAAGTCAATAAGGGTGTTCTGGAGCATGGTTTCGTTGGCAAACTTAGCCTGCTGGTCGTAGTCCCGGTTTCTCTTCTTCTTCAACCGCATGGCCCGGTTAGCAAACGCACATTTAGCGAGTGCACGAATAAACATCAGGAAATCAACCTTGTTTATAACCCGGCGGATTTCCTCATCCTTGAGGAAGGAATGTGCTTCCTGGAACGATGTGAACTGCAAGTTACCTTTGAGGGCTAAACTTTTGCCCATGATTTTCCGGAACTGGACAAGTTTAGTCCAGTTCGTGGAGTCGGATTGTTGTGGAGAGATTTTTCTAGGTTTGGAGACAGCTGGCTTGATATGTGTTGCAGCAGCAGCAGCAGCAACAGTGGTGGTGGTGGTGGTGGCATAACCAGACGTCGTAGCTGGTGATGCACCAGCCTGGGAACTATTATGCCTGACAAATATCGTATTTAGCGAGTGGTACCCGGAAATAGCCCCTGAGGGAGTGTTTAACGCACCAACAGGAGATTGAGGATATGTAGCTGGCAGAGCATTGCTGGTGAATGTGGACGACGTGGCTGTGGTGGGTGGAAGCGATGCTTTGGTGTGTTTGATCTGCAGTAACAACACAGGCTTAATAGTACCTGGAGCGTTATTAGCGATTAACCTGAACATGATTTATTACGAATATGTGTTCGAGATCCACCTTTCTGTTATTATGAATATACCAATACCTTAACTTAACGAGTATATATGAACTGACTGATCTTTATTCCACTTTGACATGAAAATGATGGAAACCTCGAAAGAGCAAGTGGTATGTTCTTTTCAGTCATCCCGTTTCTTTTTCCGCCTTTTTTTTTTTGTTCTTCTTTTTTGTTCTTTTTTTTCGCCTTTGTTGAAGGTTTTCTTTTTTTGCCACTTTTCCGTTTGTGTAGTTTACAGTGGGTCACTCTAACGGGTTAGCCATTTTCTTGTCCGAGGAGGGGGACGGTGATTAAGGCGTTGTTTGGGTGGTGTTATTGGTATTTTCATGAGGTGGGTTTAATTTTTGCAGGAACTGTATGTGAGACTACATTATATCATCGAATGAAAGATGGTTTGTGATGGTTTTTGTTAGTCTGTAAGAATCAGGTGATGAGAGGATCTTTTGTTATTCTTTTGCTAGAGTATACTCTATTGCTGTGTGAGATATGATATTGTCAGAGTGAAATGGGAGTTTGTTAGTAGGGGGTCATGTTTGGCTTTAGTTAGGTGTGATGTTTGGTTTTAGTGAGGTGCAATCTCACGCTTTAGTGAGGTATAATCTCACGCTTTAGTGAAGTGTAATTCTTTGGCTTAGTTGACATATCTCCTTGGCATTACTCTAACTATATCTCTTCCCTATTATGATCTCTGTCTTCAGTACAAACCTATTGCCAATGGTAAACAAAAAGTGGGATAAACACACCCCTCTACGCCCCATTTATAACTAATCGACGAGATTCTGACCCAGAGAAATGTTATTATACTATCAATCTTATACTGTATGCTAACCACTATAGTGGTAGTCAGAACATTGCTCTATACTCCACCTCCTTGTTATTTCTATAAAACATCAGCTTTCCACTATTTCCACTATCTCCAACTTCTCCACTATCTCCAACTCCTCCAATCACAATACACATACTCCATTTCCCTCTAATTGTTCACCCTCTACACAAAACCCATCAATTAATCTATATCACCAATAAGACCCCAAAAAAAAAGTACCCTGAATTTCAGTACTGGGAGATCAACCAACCCCACTCATCTCATCCTTTCCCCACTACAACGTGCTTCATGTCCATTCCAGGTGTATCTTCGGTGTCTCTGAGATACCCCAACGAGACTTCGTGCCTACTACCGAACCAACCCCCATCAAACACTGTCCCCAGATTTCCAGCGAAAACCAATCTGTACCCACGATCTGGTAAACCCAATGCCACTCCAACACACTTTAATGACGTCAACGAAAAGCCACCTGCCAAACCAACCAAACTTGGCACGTTCGAAGGGGTGTTCCTTCCTGTCTCGCTTAACGTGTTGTCGATTTTGATGTTTTTGAGATTCGGGTTCATCATCGGCCAGATGGGGATCGCCGGGACAATGTTTTTGCTAGTATTGTCCTACACCATCAATATCCTCACCACCATGTCCATTAGTGCCATATCCACCAATGGAACTGTCAAAGGCGGAGGTGCTTATTATATGATATCCCGTTCTTTAGGTCCGGAGTTTGGTGGGGCCATAGGCATCATATTTGTCATGGGCCAGATTTTGAACGCATCCTTGAATGTGGTTGGTTTCATTGAACCGTTTATGGTGAACTTTGGTGACCAGGGTGGTGATATGGTCCGCTTATTACCAGAGGGATACTTGTGGCTGGTTCTCTACTCGACAATTTTGCTAGCATTATGCACTGGGGTTGCTATGGTGGGATCAAAGCTAGTATCCAAAACCGCACTTTTACTATTTATCATTCTCACCATCAGCACCATCTCCATCCCGATTTCAACCCTATTTGTTAAGCCGTACTATCCTCTCCCTGCGCCGCATGATACTATCAAGTACACGGGACTTTCCTGGAAAACATTCACGGAAAACATGTACCCAAAGTATACCAGTGGGGCTGCTGGGTCGGTGCTACCACCAGGAGTATCCGAGACGTTTCGTGACTTGTTTGGGATCTTTTTCCCCGCCACCGCTGGTATCCTAGCCGGGGCGTCGATGTCAGGGGAATTGCAGAACCCGTCCAAGTCTATCCCCCAGGGGACGTTGAAAGGGCTTTTATTAACGTTTATTTTATATGCATTGGTGATCATATCGATGGGAGCGGCTATTCCTCGGGAATTGCTTTACGTTGACATCAAGGTGATCCAGACAGTGAATATTCTGAGCATTGTGGTTATTTTGGGGGAGTTTTCCACGTCGTTATTCTCAGTGATTATGGGGATTGTGGGGGCATCAGCCATGATTAACGCCATAGCCAGCGACAAAATCATCCCGGGGCTCTCGGTGTTTGCCGTGCAGAAGAAGTCGGTGGCTGAATGCAACCGGGCGCAAATGTATAGCATTGTCGCGACATGGTTTATGGCGCAGTTGTTCCTATTCGCCGATATCAACCAGATCGCCACATTCATCACTATGGCATTCTTGATGACGTTTATAGTTACCAATATCGCCTGTTTCCTCTTGCGGGTCGGATCAGCCCCCAACTTCCGGCCGTCGTTCAAGTACTTCAGCACCAGGACGGCATTCACCGGAGCAGCGGTATGTTTTATAGCCATGTTTATTGTAGACGGTACGTCAGCCACGTTGGTGATTTTCTGCTTGATGTTTTTGATATTGATGATCCACTACCTGACGCCGCCGCTGAAGTTTGGTGACATTTCGCAGTTGCTTATCTACCACCAGGTCCGCAAGTACTTGCTCCGACTCAAGTTGGAAATGAGCGTCAAGTACTGGCGGCCTCAGATCCTCTTGCTCTGTGACAACCCGCGCACGTCGTGGAACTTGATTGGGTTTTGTAATCACCTCAAGAAGGGCGGTCTTTATGTATTGGGCCACGTTGTGCTCATGAACGATGACACCAACGCTGCCTCCAATGAAGCAAAGAACAATACCGTGTTTTCAGTGAATGCGTATAACGAAGTACGTAAGCAGAAGAATGCCTGGATCAAGCTTCGGGACATGTCCAAGATCAAAGCGTTTGTACAGATTGCCCTTGGTCCTACTCTTCCATGGGGGGTTCGTAATGTTTACCTTGGTTCGGGACTTGGGGGGATGAAACCCAACATCACGGTATTGGGGTTCTATGACTTTGTCAAACACGGAATAGAGCTACCAATTCTACCCCAGGAACTGGGTGTGGAAGGACAATTACCCACAGATACTTGTCGGGCCGAAAGGAAAGTCAGCATCAACCTGTGGGTGCAGATTGTGGAAGATTTGGTGATTTTGCAGGCCACGGTGGCGGTTGCAGCCAACTTTTCCAAGTTGAAGTTGCCCAAGGTTGAGGGCGAAGAAAGCTGGCTTGGTATGTTCTCCAAGCAGTCGGTCCAGGGCAATAGGAAATACATCGACTTGTATCCGATACAAATGTCGTCAATCAACCAGTTGGAGAACGGACAGTCGATTCTTTCCACCAACTTTGATACCTATACGTTGATTCTACAATTGGGATGGATTCTATCGACAGTGCGGGAGTGGAAATTGAACAACTTCAAACTCCGGGTGATTGTGTTTGTTGAAACCGCCCAGGAGGTGGAGGATGAACGAGACCGGCTACAGAAGTTATTGCTGAGTTTGCGCATAGATGCTGAAACCAAAATTATATGCTTGGACGATGGGAATTTGGACAGCTACAATTATATGGTTAAAGGGTACACCAAGACCACAGCCAACAAGAAACAGTATGAAAAGGTGGAAATGGTGTTGTTTGAAGACCAGTGGTGGAAAAACTTGTGCAAGGCACGCGAAACGTTGAGGGACCTCGAGCGTAAGCGACTTGCAAAGAAATCAAAAGTGTTTCTGGAGCAAAGCCGCAACGTGTCTACGGCGTCATTGGCGCAGTACTATCCATTGGACCTCAGCCTTTCTTCCACTTCTCCCACAGAAGCCCAATTCGGGTCCTTCAAGAGAAATAGACGGTCAACCATAGCCAACTTAACCGAGCAGGGGATGTCGCTTTCGTTCAACTTGAAGTCACAAGCGGCCAACCAGTTTCTCAACTATGAGGATCCGCTAAGCGATAGCAGTGACAGCGACGATATCACTGCTGCCAGCAGTGCCAATACCAGTAGCGTTAATTTGACCAAGTCCCAAGCCAGCCGTGGGAACTCGTTGCCGGTGCCTCCACCACCGTTGCTGCTTCCCCCAAGACAACAGCACTATAGACCAACGTTGAAGGATATCCCTCCCACCCATGCACATTTCCACAGTACCGACCAGCTCTCTATTCGGTCGTCAGTATCCAATCTTCGTCCTAACTTCCTGTCGGTGAAGATGCCGCAAGCGCAAATTGCCGACGATGCTGATGACAATGCTGGAGACGGTGATGATAACCCAGATGGGGGCCAGACCATCAAATTTGTAGATGATGTGCCCGAGATGGATGCTGGCGGGGATGAAGACGGCGTAGAAGGGGATAATGACAAGGAATCTGGGTTGGAAATACAGGTACCACGAAGGCCTGCCGTAGTACAAAAGAAACCACACAAGCTTACTTCGAAACCCCGGGGCAATGTGAAGCTGGTACCGAAATCGCCGGCTATTATTGCCAATGACGATGAGATTATCCAGCAGATGAAAACCCCACAATTCCTAGCCGAAGACGACAACGACGAAGATATCCCGCCATTATCCCCATGGGACAGAAGTAACCGCGGCAAGAGTAATCCTGCTAATCAGCGAGACCACTTTTACAAGAGTCGCGGTGTACAGGCGCTGCTGCAGGCGCCGCCAGCTAAAGATAAAGCGTTCACACGCAGACAACTCCAAGAAGAGCTAAACAATTTGAGTTTCGACGACATTCCGGCCAAGGGACAACATATCGTGTTGAACGAATTGATGAGGCGTAATTCGCCGCCCGAAGAAACGTACATTATCTTCTCAACCTTGCCGGCGCCGTCTATCGGGACCCATTTGAACGACGGCGATTCTTTTGACTATACCAACAGTTTGGCGGTGTGGATGGATGATTTGCCGCCGGTTTTGTTGGTCAACTCCCAAACAGTGACTGTCACTACCGCGTTGTGAGAGCTCTTGTGAGAGCTCATTTGTGCATATTTTGCTTATAGTTTTGTTTTTTTTTGTTTTTTTTTTGCGCCCAAAAATAAATGTCGCCAGGTTGCACGACATTCTGGTGATGCCATTTATTTTTTTTTTGTGTATAAACAGGAAAAAACTCCCACCTAGGATGAGATGGAAGAGTTGCTCATCACTACATTTAATAATCGCTTCATCTTATATACCCTGCTTTATCTAGAGGATTTTTTTCCAGCAGGTTTTAGGGTAAAAGAAAACACCAGGGAACTACTTCTCGAAAGTGTGTAATTTTAATTATTTTCTAGTGCATGTGTATACGTTAGGGGGGTGCAATGGATCCAGTCAATAACCAAAGCCAGGCATCAGGTAATACTAACCATCAGTCATCATCAGTCCCCGAGTCGAAAGAAGAAAGACTAAAAAAGAGGAGGGAACAATTGGCGTTATGGAGACAGAAAAAAGAACAGGAAAAACTGGCACCACCAGCTTCAGCCACACCGCCATTAGCACCTACAGTGTCTGAAACGGGAGGTGGCAAAACGGGAACTATCGAGCAGGATGAAAAGAAACGGATACGACAGCAGCGTATAGATGAGTGGAAACGGAGTAGAGCTCGTGCTCATAATGGGAATACGCCCTCCGGTGCCGGGCAAACACCCAAGACGGTTGACATTCCCAAACGCAAGCCGGTTCTAGTACTAGGCAAACGGGGTCCAATTAACCCCTTGGCAAATGCAAAACGAACGAGATTAATGTTTGGCGACACGGACGACTCGCACGGCGTGAAAAAACCGGTATTCAAGAAACCAGGAATCGCAGTACCAAGCAGCAACAGTGCCAACGGGAAAGACAACGAGGAGAACGGCTCAGAAGACGAGCTTGACGCATACATTGCCTCGATTAGTCACCCGAAGCGGGAATCGGGTTCTGGACAGCCTTCTGGTAAGATAATCACCGATGAAATCGAGGACGGAGACGAAGAGCCAGAAGATGTAGATGAAGACGCGGTCCAGCAGGAGCTCTTATCGTCGAAACTTCTCAAGTTGCAGAATAAAGGTAAAGAGCTCCAAGAAATCAACCACGACGAACAAAGCTACGAACCGGTGCGCAAGTGCTTCTACCAAGAGCCGTACGAGTTATCCACACTCTCCAGTGACGAAATCCACGCTCTTCGTGAATCATTGGACAATACTCGCGTGCGTGGACATAATGTGCTTGCACCGATAACCCGGTGGACCCAGTTGGGCCTCACCTCTCATTTAATGGACGTACTAGAACATAAGCTCGACTTTATCAAGCCCTCGGCCATCCAGAGCCAGGCGTTGCCAATAATCATGAGCGGACGTGACCTTATCGGCATTGCCAAGACTGGATCGGGTAAGACCTTGTCGTATGTGCTTCCTATGATTAGACACATGCAGGACCAGCGGGCATTGTCTGAAGGGGAGGGCCCGATTGCTCTTGTTTTGAGTCCAACGCGGGAGCTTGCATTGCAGATAGAGAAGGAGATATTGAATTTTGTGAAAAAGTCGTCAGTGTGCTGCTGCTATGGTGGCTCTGCAATCGAGTCCCAGATTAGCGAGTTGAAACGGGGGGTGGAGGTCATAGTAGGTACTCCCGGGAGGGTTATTGATTTGTTGTCGGTGAATGGTGGACGAGTGACGAATTTAAAGCGAACCACGTATATAGTGCTTGACGAGGCCGATCGGATGTTTGATTTGGGGTTTGAGCCCCAGGTGAGTAAGATATTCAGCCAGGTGCGACCTGACTGCCAAGCAGTGTTGTTTTCGGCCACTTTCCCTCGGAAATTGGAGGTGATGGCGAAGAATATTCTCCACGACCCGGTGGAGATTGTTATTGGCGGCGTGAGTGTCGTGGGGTCGGAAATCAAACAGGAGGTGGTACTATTTGAAGATGGCGAGGATGTGGAGCACTATACCCACGACCGAATAGCCAAGCTTGGCGATATCCTCGACACTTTCCGCCGAGACCAGCCCCAATCAAAGGTGCTTATATTTGCCGAAAAGCAAAATGACGTGGATAATCTCCTTTCGTCTCTTCTTGGCTCGCAATATCCCTGTGTGGCCATTCACGGTGGCAAAGACCAGATCGACAGAAGATATGCGGTTAAGGAGTTTTCCCGGGTCAATAGTGGAGTGGATATTTTGGTGGCCACCTCGATTGCGGCACGGGGGTTGGATGTGAAGAACCTTGACTTGGTGGTCAACTTCGACCCACCCAACCATATGGAAGATTACGTCCATCGGGTGGGAAGAACTGGTCGGGCCGGCGCCACGGGGAGAGCGATAACGTTTGTCTCCAGCAGACAGGCCCCGGAAATTTGCAATCTCGTGCGGGCATTGAAACTAAGCCATGCCGACATTGATCCCAGGTTGCAGGAAATCAGCGACCAGTTCTTTGCCAAGGTGAAGCTGGGCAAGGAGAAGGTCCGGTTCGGGTTTGGTGGGAAAGGTTTAGACAAGTTGAAGGAAAAACGGGAATCGAAAGTGCGCATGGAGAAGCAAGTGTTCCGGACAGAAGAGGACGGGGATCAGGTTGAGCGCCGTGGTACGGGTGAGGCGTTGTTACTGAACGGGAAATCCTTCAGCGTGCTGACGGACTTGGTCAGTGGGGTCACCCTCCCGGAGTTTGCAATCGTTGAGGGAAATACTCCAGAAACCTCTGGCCCCGACAAGTGCAAGTTCTATTCACGTGTTATTATCAACGACCTCCCCCAAGTGGCACGATGGAACATTGTCAATCGGGACAACTTATCGAAGATTATCGACACATCCAGGACGTCGATCACCACTAGAGGTCAATACTATCCCCCGGGCACCAAGCCAGGCGAAGAAGCAGAGAAGGATACATCCAAGGCTAAGCTTTATTTGCTTGTAGAGGGACTTACAGAGAGATCGGTGTATGAAGCCAATACGTTGATTAGAGAACGAATGATTGAAGGGTTAGAGTTGGCTGCGCAGCAAGAGAATAAGGCACCAACAAGTAAGTATGTTGTATAGAGGTGACATAGAATTGCACAGTGCATTTAAGGACCCCTGTTTACTCATACTACCCTTATAGTGGGGGTGGTTCTACATTACCGGAGATAATCTGTTGCTCCGGAGTTAGCCGAACTTTTCAGATGCGCTTTTAGTCATTTCTCCACACACACAAAAGAAAAAAGAACTAAAAAGTAAATAATATCCATGAGCTTACATCCTCGGGTTTTCCAGTGGCACAGTTGAAACCGCCAGAACGGTACTTGTTTCTCCGTTGCTTCACCCCGCTTTTGGCCAGAACTGATATAAATACCCACTGGTCTTGTACACTGTTTACTTCTGGGTTAGTTTTTGACGTCACCGCTAAATATGCCGTTCAATCCCAAAGATTTCAAAAAGTACCAGTTCTTTTCAGTTTCGGAAATCACCCCTGGGTTTATCCAGGTTGAATACACCAACCCCAAAACGCTTAATGCATACTCAGAACAAAACTGGAAGGATTATGGGGAGATATTGACCAGACTAGACCTAGATGAAGACGTCAAGCTAATTCTTATTACTTCTGGTGTCCCACGGTCATTTTCTAGTGGGTTGAACCTTAAGACATCTGGCTCGTTGTTTTCTGGCGTTGAGAGTGAACAGGATGCACAACGGGTTATCCACCAACATATTCAAGAGTTTCAGGACTCCATTAGTGTCCCAGCGAGGATTGCTACTCCCACAATTGGGATCTTGAATGGGATCAACTATGGATTGGCCTTGGACATTGCCTCGGCGTTGTCCATTAGGATTGCCGTGGCTGATGCCCAGTTCTCTATAGCTGAAGTTAATATTGGTATTGCAGCCGACATTGGTTCATTGCAAAGAATGCCGTCGGTGGTTTCCAATAAGAGTTTGTTGTTCCAGCATGCTTTGACTGGGGATAAATTCGACGCTGAGGAGGCCAAAGCTATGGGGTTTTTAAGTGCTGTAGTCCCCACAAAGGAAGCTGCAATTGACTTGGCCAAGGAGATTGGCGCCAGAATTGTTAAGGTGCCACAATGGGCCATTAGAGGTACAAAGAAGCACATTCAGGACATTTTGAATGGAGACTCCAATATGGAGAGTGGATTGAGAGATATCGCTGAGTTTAACGCCTACCACATTTCTCGCCATGGGTTCAAGTTGTAGGTGCTCGACGACACTCCATGCGTGATATATAAGTGTATAATGAGCAATTGTGCTTTGTTAACGGTGTCTACTACCATTATGATATCTGCGCCCTCAATATGTTGGGTCATGTAGACTGTTCAAGAAATTCCCCCCCTCGACTGTCGTCGAGGAACGAACCCTCGGAATATATCCGGAACTCGGTTTTCGCAATTTTCTTTTTTTTCCTTTTTTTCTTTTTTCTTTTTTTCTATCAAAAGATTTTTTTTTTTTCACTTTCTGAGCACATCCAAGTCATAGAGTCATCACGAATATACTTCACAGCGATTCGGTGTTGGTATCTATATTCCGCTGATTAGTTAATGGTATTCACTATGACGATATCCAGTACCGGGAGAGTCCTATGTAGAGGGACCCACACATTGAAACCATGTGCGACATTTAAATCGTATACAACTGTAGCCCTTCAAGGCGAGTATGTGTCAGAAGGACTCGGATCCGGATCCGGACACTACCATACACCAACAGCAGCAACAACCATTTCCACCAAATTTAAGGTGTCCACCCTGAATCCTATACAGCCCTGTACCATATCGCACATTCAGGCGACCTTTCCCTCGTCCAAGGCTGCTAATTCTCACATCACCAGCAAATCAACCTGCTCTAGTATCCAGTCTACCTATACCAACGACCAGCAAATCCGACTCCGAGTAATTCGATTAGTGGAGAGCCGGGATTACCTGTCGCTAGGGTCCTTTCTTGTCCAGTGGTCACGGATTGACGTGGATGCCATGGTTAGAGTATTAGGTCGAGAACAGATAGCCCAGTACGTGAATATGTTGATGAAGTATAAATCGCAACTCCACACTCCCGTCAATATGCTAGGGCCCATCTGGAAGTTGGTGGATCCCACGCACAAGGCTGATGAAACCCCACAGGTGAAAAACTTCAAGATCGACATCAGACAAATCTACCGTAACTTATTGTACACATCTCAAGAAGACGACTTCTACCAGGTATCCAAACGGAGAAATATATACGCTAGTGAAAACCTTACGGGACATAAACTATTGCCGCAGGACTATGAGAACTTGATGAGGTTTGAATTGCACAATTTCAAGCTGGATCTCGCCGCACGGTGGTTCTTGCACTTTAAACGAGAATTTGGTGATGGTTATATCCAAAAGATGACCCTCCAAATGTGGAGTCTTGTATTTCAAATCTACTGTGGTGGGTATAGCAAGTCGTGGGAAACAAGACCCACCGAGCTCTCTCCGGTAGCCTACGATCCCAAACGGTGTAATTTTGGTATTTCCAAGGGAGATTTTGGGTGGGGAGGAATTACGGCAGACACGAGGTTTCATGATTTTTTTAGTAGTGTGGAAAGCAGTGGAGTAAAGAGGGTTTTGGGGTTGGATTTCCACGAGACCATAGTCTACTCGTTGGGGTATAATGGTCGGGTAGACGAGTTGAAGGCGTATGTTAGTTCTATTTGGAATGTGGATGCTGATGGGAAACTAACTGGTGAGAGGCTCCCACACGATGACCCTTTATACCCTACTCTAAACACTCTAAAAGCTCTCTTCTTGGGTATTGCTTATAATGGGAGGTTTTTCGACGCCATGAACTATATTGGTGAGATCCAGACGGCGTATGACATTGATGGAAACGCTTCCTCGGCCAAGTCCTTCTACGAGAAGTTATTCCAGTGGGCCGATATCCTGACGAGGTACACTGAAGATCGAGCACTTTCGTACTTTCTCCGTCAAACCAACACCAAGTTGAAGAACAACAAGAAGAAGAAGAAACACATTGACAACATTTCATTAAAAGATGCCCAGACAAATGTCGACTTTGACTACGAGGGCTACCTTATGTTTATAGACAAATTGAAGCGAGAACGGTCGGCGATATTTTCCCAGTTGTGGACTATATACCACGAGAATAACCATCCGTTTTCTGCGACAATATACCGTACGTACTTGAGGTTCATGGAGGAGGATATAGTGGAGGACGTAGAGTCGAGCTACTACTGCTACCTTGGTGCGTTGTTGAAAGAGTTCGAGCAGTATCATGTTAGTCCAGAGTCGTTTAACCGGATACTGGGGTTGGGGTTTGCGCCAGTGAATAACAAAGACCACACTATACACATACTCTATGAGACTGCCTTAAAGCGGTTTGTGGACTACAAGTGGAAGCAGTTGTACATCGGACAATGTGAGCCATTGATTGACGAATGGAGTCTTGACGATGACATGAAACAGAGGTTGAAGGTGTGGTTGAAACAAGAAGTCGTGCCAAAGTATAGAAAGCATATTGAACTGCAGAGGCGTGAGGTGATGAAGAAGTTGCAAGAGGATGAAGAGGAGTCGTTCTTAGGCATTATGTAGACCTACATGTAGATATCAGATATGTATACATAGACAGTATGTATTTGTCCCGTGTCCAGTAAGATTGCATACTATGCGGTATATTGGAATATACTTGGGGCGCTACCATCTGTTATCCAAGTTTATCATTTCCAACTGAACGAAGCCACCAAAAAAAAAAAAAAAAAAAGAAGCCGAAAACTTTTCCAACCACGTCAGAGCGAATGTTGTTCAATAAAAAAAAAATGTGACTTGGTGTATAGTCTTTCGTGGTAACTGTTGCCCCCTTTTTTTATATATTTTGGAAGGAATCTATATAGTATAACCTCATAGAAGCATATACAGACGTCATGGCCGCTGAAGGATTGGAAAAGTTCACTGAAGTTCCTGTTGAGTTCTTCAAGGATGGAAGTGCATTTGTGAAGAAGTGTCAAAAGCCTGACCAGCAAGAATACATCAAGATTATCAGAGCAGTTGGTATTGGTTTTATAATGATGGGTGTTGTTGGCTACGCTGTCAAGTTGTTACATATTCCAATTAGATACTTGATTGTTTAAGAGGTGGGGGAGGTGGGAGACATTCCACGGGAGAACAATTCAGGTGTGTGTGTGTGTAGAGAAAGAGGAGGAGAAGGAGGATACTTTATAAGACGGTGGATGATGACTGTAGAGTAGAGATGTCCAATAGATTTGTCCAAGGAGGAATTTTTATAACAAATCCCCACCACACAAACTTCCTTTGCTCAGGAACCAAGGGTGTTTTAGCTGTAGGTTGTTTTCCCCTTTTTTTGGAGAGAGGGGAGCTCAGTATGTGTACTCCTCTTGTTGTGTCAACTATACAGGTAATTATATGTAATCATCATTGTAGTATTATAAACGTACCCACATGTAGTTCCAATATCTCAATGAAACACGATATCACCACCAAAATTGCATGAACGGAGGGGGTCTTCAAGAGCATCGGTTCCCGACTCCATATACTTGGCACGTCCAACTATATTACCTGTCTATTCTGCCCTTCCAGTAGTATCATCACGTGATCGGTGACTTAATTTCCCCTTTCGGAAGTACCCGCTTTCGTGGGATCTTGACAATTTTTTTTTTATTTTAATTTTTTTCTTTTTGGCTCATCTCTCGATTTTCACTATCCCAAACCATTAACCATACTCTACATAGCTATTCTTGCATGTCGCAAACGTCTAATTTCGTCAAGAAGCTTGCATCGAATGACGCTGCTACTCGTGATAACGCACTTGAGTCGCTCAGCCGGTTTCTCACGGCCAAAAAGGACTTGAGTCTATTGGAAATGGAAAAGCTCTGGAAAGGCTTATACTACTCCATGTGGTTCTGCGACAGTCCCAAGGCCCAGGAGAGATTGGCAGAGACATTGGCTCTGTTGTACAGCGCAGCCGTGCCGCGGTTGTTATTTATAAAGTTCACCGAGGCGTTCTTCAATATAATATGTTTGATGTGGCCTGAAATTGATCAGTGGAGAATTGATAAGTACTACCTCTTGATAAGACGGGTGTTGAGGCATATCTTCAAGTACTGTCTCGCTTCACAGTGGGATGGGGAATTGGTTTCGGGCGAGATTGATGTTTTGCAAAGAACTATATTGAGTGGTGACCGGAAAGTGCCTATGGCATTGCCGTACCATATGTGCGATATATATCTCGATGAGTTGGAAGTGGTTATGTTTGACCAGTTAAAGGACGACCAGGAAGAGTTGGATAACTTGGATAATGAGGATCCCGAGTATATAAGGTTGTACGAGGAGATGTGTCGCAAGAAGGTGCTCGTGGCTCAGGATGTGCCGATTTCTGAATTGATTGCGCCGTTTACCCGGTTGAATAAGGATGCGCAGTTGAAGACTTTACGAGAAAAGTGCGCGGAAGAGGTTTTGAATGATGAACGATTGAAGGACTGGGGGGTTGTGGAGGATAGTAGTGATGAAGAAGAGGAAGATGATGGTGAAAGTGAAAGTGAAGACGAGTGGAAGGGATTCTAGAGTGTATATAGAGAGTGAATACCAAGTAAGATATGTAGTAATAGAGTTGGTGAGTGGGAGAATTAAATGTCGCGGTGTCAAACTCATGCGACATCCATACGACATCCATACGACATCCCATATTCATGCGACATCCCATATTCATGCGACATCCCATCACTTCCCCTTCCATCACCTACAACTCCACCCCCCCCCCCCAGCCATGGTGAAACCAGAGCAGAAGGTGAACGATTACATTCCCAAGTACATCACTAACAAACCGTGGTACCATGATCCCGGTGCGCAAGCTGCACCGGTGGCTTCCGGTGCCCTGACGGTTACACAAGATTACTTGTCCCATCACCGAAAAAACTCCCAGCCAACAGACCACAGCATTGCCCAGACGGGTCCAGGGTTTTCCGACCAGGATGCCGATTCGGAAAATTACGATTCCAAAAGAGATAGGTGGGCCGGGTCCACGCTGGAACAGTGGCTTTCCCAGCTAAGCAAATGGACCCACAACGACGATAAACAGGACAAGGACGACGAAACCGACTACGAGTTGGAGTTGATAGAAATGGAGCTCGCACCCAAGGATATCGCGACCCACAATAAAGAAGACCCACTCGAGAAATTAATCCGTGATAGACAGGACATCCCGGGATATATACACAATATAACGTCAAACCCGGAGGGCAAGGTTCGAATAGAGTATAACCCCAAATCGAGAACTATTCTTGATTCCCGCTTTGTTAACGATCGAGACCAGTTTGTGAGGCCAATTACTGGCGAGGGGAAAAAAATGCAGCAAATGCAAAAGTTTGCCTGGGAGCTAGATGAGCGAGAAAAGGCCCAGCGCACCAATGAAGATAAGGAGACCAGTCTTGAGAACAGTATGGAAGCCAGTCCGACTTTGGTGATGATGAAGATGAAGCAAAAGAAACTGGAGGAGTCCAAAGCTTCTGAGTTGAAACGACGGAAGTTGCTTGAGAGGTATGGGTGAGTTTGGCACGTGCTTTTTTTTAGGCATCTTTTTTAGGCAATTTTTTAGGCAATTTTTTAGGCAATTTTTTTCCTTTTTCCTTTTTCTGGCTCTGGTTGGTTTATATTGGAATTCCTTTTATAATGCAATATAGAGAACAGTATAAACCGTTGTTGTATAGATAGATTCATCAGCCAATGGATAAATCATGAAAAGCAAAAAAAAAAATAAAAACAAACTATTCACCGGTGCAAAATCCAATTTCTCCATGTACTGACCCGAATACTTGTGCCGTTATGCAAAACTTCCACCCCATCAATCTCTTGTGCCACTTGTATGGCCAAGTTTCTGTACTTGCCATTGTTGGTGAGCAATCTCAATCGGTTAAACTGTAGCAAATCGTCGAATTTGACCGACCCGTCCGCAGGACTAAAGAGTGACCTCAAATATATATCCTTACATAAATTCTCGGTCGAGAAGTAGTAGGTTATCTGCTTTCTGATTTCGTCCTCTTTTTGCGGTTTTGCAAGTGGTGGGGAGATTGGTAGCGCAGGAAAATTAGACGGGCCCGATAAACCGTCGGGCGAGCCTGGATAAGACTCATATACCGGGTAAGGTAGCGGAATAGGGTAAAGTCCAAATGGCGGTGGCGATCCTGGCTGTTGGCCATTTGGCGGGGGAGATAAGTGGTCTGGGAATGGTGGTATAGGGAGCAAAAAAAATGGTTGCAAATTATTTACTGGCAGGTACAGGTCAGGTGGGCTGGCTTCAAGGCCATACTCTTCCTGGTCGGGCAATCCGCTGGGGTATACCGGCATGAAGCCAGGTTCTGGTGGAGGCACAAAGAATACATTTTCGTTCAAGTGGATAACGCCATTTCCAGGGCGGGTATATTTATAATTGTTGTGGAAATGGTCTTGGTGGTAGGATTGACGGCGGTGGTGGTGTTGGTGGTGGTGGCGATGGTGGTTTCTCTGATTGATGGGATGGCTGGTACTGGTTTTCCTGGGGAATTTTGGTTTTTTGATGGTGGTGTTCTTGCCCACGTTAACCATTACTGTGCTGCCGCCGTGTCCCAATTCAGCGTCGTCGTCGTTGTTGTTGTTGTTGATGTTGTCATTGTTATTTATTATTAGTGGTGCCAGAGCTGGTTTCAAGATGTCGTCGTATTCTTTTTGCTGGTGGGCCATGGATGGCGGAGAGGATAAACTAATACGGTGGGACACACTTGTGCTGGAAACCACAGTATTGATCGTTCCCAGAGTGCCAGACTCGCCGCCAGAAGAGGAGGACGAGGTGCTGGTGTACACCATATAGAGGGCGTGGTCCGTGCTGGACTTGGGCTCAGTTTGTGTGAAAGCAGGAGGTGGAGATGGGTCAATTAACTGATTCATGGTCCAGGCGTTTATCTGCGGAGGAGGGGCAGGAAGAAGGCGCTTCATAAGGTAATGTAGATGGAAATTCCTACGATCTTTTGTGTCTCGTTCGTCCCCCTCCCTAGAGAATGTGGTATATAAATGAGAGTTGGAAGTTGATGGGTGTGGGCGCTAAGAGATGTGCCCTTGCCAGAACAAAAAGGGAAAGAAAAAAAGAGTAATCCGATATGAGCCCAGTCACTATTTAGAATCTCTCCAGAGTATTGATTACAAAAAATTTGTGTACAAGTGGACAGGTGTGTGTGTTAGTTGGTTGGTTGTTTGGTTGTCATTACCGCTGTAGTTTACCGATTCGGTTATTTTTAGGTTTTCCAATTGTGACTGAATTGCTGCAAAAAAAAAAAAAAAAAAGTGAAGAAAAAGGTCAAGTCGGGGTCTTATCAGTGGGTTGTAACCCAGGGTGAACAGGGGAAGCTAGCACACTGGGGTGCATAAAGTGTCAAAATGGAAAATTGACCAGGACCACTTACTCGGTTGTGTTATACCGGTTCTGATCTCTGTGACTATAGGAGTGTTCCATTCTGTCAGTGAAAAAAAACCTTGCATTGGGGGGGGGGGGTTTCTTGTGGTGGGTATTAGAGCAGGGTATTTTCTAGCCACACTTAGGGAGAATGGAGAATGGTGGTGTGTAAAGCGGTGGTATGTAGAATCGGCAATCTACTGAAGGGGTAGATGGTGCAGGTATAACAACGAGTGGGTGTTGCATAGTGATATCCTAACTGGAGGATAGTTATACTAGATTGACTCTAGAGGCTTCAGTAAATGAAGCATGTTCATACCGAAACATTCATGGTATACTGGTTGAGAGGAATGGTTCTGATAGCAGAACACTGGGAGTGGATGACTACTCCGCGAGATTACTTCGTCTGTCTGTTTCCACTTATCGTGATTCTATCCAGTTTATTTAGGCGTATTTGGACCAGAAACCCACATCATACTCTGGGAAACTCACCAGCGTGCAGGTCAAAATTTAGACACGGGAAGGGTCACGCCCTCCCTCGTGAGCACTCCATGGAGTATTCAAGGGGTATAGGAACGTGTATCTAATCGCCAAATAACCTTTCCGTATTTGTAACTTTACCCATTCACTGATGGCTGAGAATGCAACAAAAGCCATTGTAACACAAAAACCAACCCATAAAAAATATTCTGTATCTTTGTTAGTGAGCACACGAGGCAAGACCACACGTGGGGGTCGGGGAGTCACAATCTTTGTGAGGCGCCCCCAAAAAAATAATGACGCAAAAAAAAAAAAGGAATATCTGAGATTTCCAGTTGCACTCGTGTGAGACTTAATCTGTTACAAACCATACACGAATATTATTACCAATCCACACACGAGGGCGGTTCTGGAATTAGATTGAGAGGGGGGGGAGGGAAGGGGATAGAATTGCCGTGGCGGTTTTCTGATAATTGGGTTTCATAGATTCATTACTCTTCCCTAGGGGAACTAGGAACTGTTCTTGATGAACCCATTTCAGGAGACTTCTTCTCCCAGGGCAGTCTGCAAAAAAAGAACTAAGAAAAACCCACAGGAATAAGAAAAAAAAAATGACAAACTTAGATTGCAAATCCCACACAATGAAAAGAAACAAACAATGAAGGCGAAAACGTTCCATATACTAGCACTAATAAATTAAAAATAAACGTGGGTGGTAGCTATACTGCCACGGACAGAACTAGGAATGGGCATGCACGCTTTTCGTATCTCAGACGTTAGAAATTGCGTCTGTTTGCCACCCCTACTAGTCCCAATTAAGGTTACTGATAGTGGAGCAAAGCAATAAATATATAAGCAATAGTACCTTTTGTGGAATATTTCTTTGTGGAATAGTAACCATCTAATTACTCTTTTTATCGGCGTAGCAAGTGCATATTCCAGGCATAGACATATATATATATACATATTTCACAAAGTATATAGAGTGCCAAGTCTTCATTGCTACTGAACGTAAAACGGGGCCCTGGGAAAAAACGGATATCTTCTTCATTATCCATCATCGCCACAACTGTAGTGTAGTCCCTTGAATGCAATGTTTCCTAGCCCACCGGTGTTGAAAACAACCATTATCCAACTCAACAAGGAATTGGACTCTGACGATAATAATTATGAGATACTAACAAACGAGTACCAGCAACCGCGCGGCTCTGGTGAGTCCTTGTCGTCGACACCAACCATCGACATCATCAACCAGTCGATGTCGTCACAGCTCCCGGCCAAGAAGAAACGGCGGAGGTCATCGGCCAATATCGATTCCGAGGAGTTGGCCAAACGCAAACACGAAACCAAACAGTTGCACTCCATCATCGAAAAAAGAAGACGAATCAAAATCAATCGTGAGTTCGAGGCCTTGAAGTACCTTATTCCGGCATGCCGGGCCAGCAACGGGTCTGGTGTCAGCCTGGGAACCTCTTCTCCAGCAATGGCTCCGAAGAAGGGCAACAGTAACGGAAGCAACAGCACCAATAATGGCAATAAGATTGACGGGATGTACAAACTAACCATCCTAAAGTCATCAGTAGAGTATATATTGTATTTGCACCATATTATTCAGAAACAGCACGAGTTGTTGGTGAAGGGCGGCAACCACATAGAGGAGTACAAGAATTTCGATACTGACTTTGCAAAGATCCCGTTGGACGTGAACCAGTACCGCAATATCGATAAGGATTTTAATTTTAAGGATTTGCTACTGATGTCAGGGGAGGAGGAGGAGGAGGATGTAGCTGCTGTCAAACCTGTGGATGCGGTGATACTGAAACCATCCAGTGGTTTCAATTACCGGACACATTCAATCGCCGAGGAAGGCGAGGATGACGCTACTGAACACAGCAACGGCCGCTCTGGGGCTGAAAAAACTGCTGCCACAGCCTACACCCCCAGCAGTTCCACTCTTATATCGGCCTCGTCCAGTCTTCCCGACCTCAAGAAACCACCTCTTCCGTCTCCAGACTTCACTCCTGATATCACACCCATACTAACCATGCTCAACAAGTACCAGGCCACCGCCCAGAGTCGTGGTGGGTCGTATTCCACATCGCCGACGATTATGGGCATGCAGTCGAACACAGCGTCGCCCCGGATACGCTCGAACAATCCCAGTCCGTTTACGATCCCCCTAAAATCGTCGGCGTCGTTCTCGCCGTCCATATTGGGACCAGGCTCACCTCTAGGAGGCGCCAACAGCAGCAGCAGCAGTAGTAGTACCCATAACGGTGCCAATAAGTTCTCGTTGCCCGACCCAGCTATAAACCCGAACGCCGAGTTGCCGCAAGTAGCCGACTCCGGACCCAAAAGGAAATACTTTAAAAGTAAAGTTCCTCTGAACAACGTGCTTGTATTTGCCAAGGAAGATAGCTACGGTGACAAGGACCAGGATGCCAGCAAGACGTTGTTGGCTCTACGCAAGTCCAGTATCGACAGTTTGTTGAATTAGACGGTGGGATGGGATGTTTACTTGGTCAGTATACAAAGGAGTTATCTGTAAATGTTTGTTTTTCGTTTGTTTTACCTATTTAGTTCTTCAGAGTGTGTTATAAAGCTATCAATTAATATTGGTGTAATTAGTCATGGCTGCAAATTGCGGTTTTTGTCTTGTGAGTTCTGTCATGTGAGTTTTGTCATGTGGGTTTTGTCATGTGAGTTTTGTCATGTGACACATCACCCAACCCAGCCAAGCAGTATACATACCCCCACCCCCCACCAACCTGTCAGCGTCTAGATCACGACAACAACTCACCGTCGCGTAGATACTCTATATACAAGTCCACCACACTCGGCCAGGCCGCCATTTCATCATAATCGCTAAACGTTTCCGGATCGGCGAGCACAACCTCCTTAAAGAACAAGTAAAACATAGACCAGCTATCAAACGACATAGACTTTATGTGCGATTCTCTAAGAAACTCAAACCACTGATCGATTCGCTTGCGGACACAGTCTGCGTACTCTTCATCCTGGTGGTGCTCTTCTATATACACTTCGGTAATGATGGGTAGTAACAACTTCCAGTACTCTATCAAACTCTCCATATCAACCACCCTCTGGTTCTCGCTCTCCAACAAGAATTCAAATGCAAAATTGTATAAACCATGGAACCCGCCATCCTCGTGGCCGTGTATCAAACGATTGTGAAACGTGGTGATGTGTTTTTTCATATCTTCGAGCGTATACACTTTGGCCGTGTTCCAGGCGGTGGTGAATTTATCTCTCGTAAACACGCCCATACGAGGCGATCTTAAAAAGTACGCCAACGAGAGCGAACGCGGGTCTTCTGGCGGGATTTCTAATGCGTCTAGGTATGCGATAGTGCCATCAATTCCAATCTCGTCGTTGTTGGATGGGTCTTTGTGCTGGTCAAAGAGGGTGGTTAATTTCGGGTTTATAATCTCCCGAGGCGTGGACTTAGTGGCAGCGGTACTTGTTTCCAGACCGCGGTGCTTGGAAAAGTAGGCGTCTACTGCGGCATTGAGGTTGTACGACGACTGTTCGAGATATCGACCAGCCGTGGTTAAGGACGTGTTGGTTAATGCTGCAAATTGTTGTTTGAGCTGAGATTTTGATGGCTAGCGTGCACAAAGTTAGTTTATGCTGGGTCTATTAGAAACCAGGACAAAAATTGACAAATACTTACCATTTGGTGAAGTGTATGGGATGTGGTGGAGTTGACGGAGTTGGTGGGACATTCTCCAAAGTGTATATTTTATGAGTGGAGTTTTTTTTTCCTGGGTAGTTTGTGGAGCATCGGGTCTTTGATGGGAAGGTGTGGAAGGTGTGGAGATACTCCTGTGGGTTTATAAATGGGAAGATCATTCTGTAGAACTAATCTGATGCAGTTACGGTGTTGATTTGTGTTTACTCGTTTCTCATCCTGGGCTAGATATTGAGAGAAGTACAAGCAGGTTCAGTGGAGGAATTCATAAGCATGGACAGAATTATAGAATAGTACCCCCCATGAAGAACCTAAATGCTTCACATTAACACGATATGTTACCAGGAAGTAGAGTAAGGTAGACCAGATTCAATTGGTCTTTTCAATAATTGATCATATATTGTTTAGATGAACAGTTTAGAAAGATATTGGGACTTGATTCGTTTCCTTATTGTGTGGGGGTTTAATTATTCTCCCTACTTATTATTCGATGATAAATGTCCCAAGAAGGACATGAAAGAGAGTATATTCCTAACAACGGCCACTTAAAGTCTCTTTTCACTTTAGGATGGTAGTTTTTGTAGAGGTATATTCATCCATGACTGAACTTACAAGTTTAATGTATAGCTAAACATGTGATAGACTTGTGGATAACCATACTCTAGTTGACCTCTGGTCTTCTTTCTGGGTTTCCCTTTTTCTCATTTCTCAAGTATATTGTCATTATCCATCACCTTCTCTATCACCACCTTCTCTGTCATCACCTTCTCTGTCATCACCTTCTCTATCACATCCATATAAACTTGGTAGCTCCACAATCCTCCTCCTAACAAAAACTCACTCCGACATCCAAACCAAATCCATAACCACCATTAATGCTATTGGGAACATCATTCCACCCATTAACACTACGGAATCCTCATGTCGTCAATAAACATCACCAACCACGTGATAACGTCGATTATTCCATTCAAGGATTTAAATGATCTTGCCCATACACTGCTGAATATCGACAACGATATACAAATACTATTAGACTGGCTCTCTCCGTTTTTCATACCACCACAACCATCAACACAACCAACACATGCTGCAACTATTTCAGAACCTTCTCCACGTGTAAAAGCTGCCATCCGAAGTTGCCTCAAAGATGAAGCCCACCAGCTAGACTTTGTACGCTTGTACATCAACACCATCAACGAACAGTTACTGGAGTACTTTGACTGCTCCCATGACAAAGGTATCGACAACTACGTGCTATTAGTGAAACAATTATCGCACTACTATTCCAGCCAGCTTGATTACTTGAATATGACTGATTACGCTAGACATCTCTTTATGAGGAAGTTGAATGGAATGCTTTCGTGGTATTTGCTGGGGGTCGATAGGTTCAAGGAGGTGTTGTTGGAGTACTCTGATAAGGCTTTGTATGGTGGTGGTGCTAGCACTGCTACTGGTGCTGAACTCACAAACACTAATACCAATACTGTTAATCCACTTATAACTACAGATTCACTTATAACTACAAATCCAATTACTACCACCAACAACCTCCGTCTCAGCCTCATCGACACCCTCGCCACCCTCGCCGCCATAGATATGACCCACCCCCTCAACGAAACCATCATCACCCTATCCATCCGCCAAATCAAACACTACATAACCACCACGTGTCACAACTCCTGGGACCAGTGCTACCTCCTGGCAATTAACGACTACTTAGTAAACCACATCTACCCTAATTTCACCTTAGTGACATCGTTTTGTAGTTACACCAGCAGCAGCAGCACCACTACCACCACTATCAATAACAACCCCACTACTACCACCACTATCACCAATAACAACAATAATAACAACCCCACTACCAGCTACATCCACTCGCTAGTGAAAATCGCCCATGACGAATTGGTCAGTATCCGCATCAACGAAATATACCCCATAGTCCAAGCTTACCCAGATAGTACCATAGCCCTCACCGAACTCCACCAATGTCTCACCAAGACTGGACCCTTGGAACAGCAGCAGTCCAACTCGTTCCAAAGGGCAAAACTAGTAGACACATTCATTGGACACGTGCACACCCATTTGCTCCACGCTGGGGCCACCACTGTAGAAGTCATCAAGACGTACACCAAGACCATTCGTGCGTTTCTCCTCATCGATCCTCGTGGTGTGCTATTGGATAAGGCCGTGAGACCGATCCGACGATACCTCAAGAGCCGCGATGACGTCATCCACAAGCTTGTCATGGGGTTGCTTGACGATGATAGCCAAAGCAACGAGCTCTACGAGTTGTCACGGGCATTACGAAACCCCCGTGAGAAGAAACGGTTATCGGCTAATGCCGATATCACCGATAACACCGATGCCAACGCAAACGCAAACGCAAACGCAAACTGGACCCCAGATCCCATAGACGCGCTCCCGGACTTTAAGCGTGAAAAGCTCGAAGACGTGATTGAATCGTTACTCTCAGTGTTCACCAGCAAGGATGTCTTTGTGGGCGAGTTCACGGCGTTGTTTGGCGAGATGTTGGTGAAGGGTGCTGATGTGGAGGAGATCGATGCCAAGTTGGAGTTGTTGAAGTTGCGGTTCGGCCGAGGGGTGTTTGCCACGTTGGACGTGATGATACGGGATATCCGGGAGGGTGCAGAACCACCACCGGGCCCCGAAAGCAACACTAAGGCCAGTTTCCATAGTCACGTGTTGAGTCATTTGTACTGGGGCACGGTTTTGGACGAAATTGGTGATGGCGACAAGTTTGGCGTGCCTGGGTGTATCCGGGATCAATTCCGGGAAGCCAAAGAGCGGTATGAGAGGGTTAAACCGGGGAGAACGTTGAAGCTCGTGCCGAATTTGGGCTGGGTGACTCTTGAAATCGAGCGGAAAGGCACAGGAACCGTGCAGCAGTATACGGTGGCACCGTACCAAGCAGCAGTTGTGGGGTTATTCAGCAACAACGGGGATGCGGTATCGGTAGATCACGTATGCCGGAGTTTGGAGATGAGTGAGTACTTGGCGGTGAAGGGATTGCAGTTTTGGGCGCAAGAAGGCGTGATATTGCAAGTTAGCAAGTCGTTGTATGTAGCTAATGATGAGGAGGCCGAAACTGAGGATTCCCGGGGCGATCCGGCATTGATTTCCGAACTACGGAGATTAGACCACCATGTTGTCACCATGCTTGAGAATATTACCAGTATGACATCGGAGAGGATCGATGGGTTGCTTAGATTGATGGTACCGAAAGAGAAAATGGATATGGGTGGTGTTGGTCGGGAACAGTTGGAAAGGTATCTTGATGTGCTTGTTGTTGAAGGAAAGGTGATGAAGAGAGATGGGCAGTATAGTTTGAGGAGGTGATGGTGGTGGTGTTATGGATATGAGGGTGTATTGTTAGTTGTAGGGTGGTTATCGCTGAACTTGTATAGTCAAGGATTGCTAAAAGTATATACTCAGGAGTCGCTAACCGTGTATACTCAAGGATTGCTAACCGTATTTACTCAAGGATTACTATCATTATAACTCTACTGATATAACTAGTGTACAACTACAAAGACAGGACTAAACATAGTAACCATCTCCACACCATTTCTACTACACCTTTACGTCCATTAACCACATCAGTATACCTTACTTTCTTCTAGTGACCAAGTTGAACTACAGAGAGTTCTGTATCGTGACATTGGTACCACTGAAGAACTGAAAGTACTATGAAAATCCACCAGAAGTGCTAATACCACCACACAACATCAAAGTTCAACTCGGTACTACTTGGTTAACTACCAGCATGATATTACTACAAAACAACTTCATTACGGACCTAAAGTGTATTATCCCCACCCATATTAACTCTCAATTCCCCCCTGCTCCTTCTGGTAATGCCATATTACTCATGCCAGGACTCATAACTACTTACACACCATCACCGCTACCCCCGGTTCACCTCATTCACCTTCTCTACATACTCTGCGGTCGCCCGAGTTCGGCGAATCGGTTTAACATCCTCACTGGTCCATCCTGGGACACGTAACCCCCAGTTCCTCTCCAAGTTCAACTGAAGATCACGTACATCAACCTTATCAAGTTTCCTATGCTTAGCCAAACGACAACTAAACCCGGCAACATTACGAACAAACTCATCGGCCAAGTCGAGGAAAAGTTCCTCCACGTCTCCATCGATGGACATTTTATTATCGCCCTGATCAATGGCGGTGGTGTTTACGAGCTCAAGAAGCTTCCTCTTGGTGAGTACCCGACCTCCATTATCGGGGAAACTATGGGGGAAGGGTGTTCCCATAGAGGCGGTGGCAGTAGTGTTGGTGGTAGCGTTAGTGGTGGTAATTGGGGCAGCAGTGGTGATGGTGGTGGTTACAGCAGATGTAGATTTAGTTGCTGGACCAACCTGTTTCGTCTTGGTGGTTGATTTGGACTTTGTGGGGGATGAAGTTATTACCGGGGGTTCTTGTTTTACAGTTTTGTTTGAGGGTTCCTCGGATGACGTCGTTGGTGCTACGCTGCTCGGGGTTTGTGATGCTGCAGATACCAGCTTTGGTTGTGCCGGTGTCGGTGCCGATTTAGCAGTGTTGGTTGTATCGGTGACAGTGTTGGTTGTACCGGTGGCATTGTTGGTTGTACCAGTGGCATTGTTAGTGATACCGGTGGCAGTGTTAGTGATACCGGTGGCAGAGTCAGCAGAACCGGGGGCAGTTACCACAGTAGTGTTCCCTACAGGGTCGGTAGTATCAAGAGATCCCGGCAGAGATACATTCGGCACTGGCGGCGGCGGAGTTACACTTACGGTGCCCTCCTCCTCCTCTTCCAACTTGTTCTTCATGTAAACTGCCACCTTCTGGAACTGGTGCAACTGCGGCACCGTTTTGTTTAGTTTGTCTGTGAGCAGCTTCCGAGTGACGTCATCGAGCAGGTCCAGCTTTAGCTGTGTCTCCAACGACTTGACGGTATCGTAGAGTTCACGAAGACGGGACTTGACTTGGTTGAAGCGGTCAATGGTGACCTTTGCTGAGTTCAGTTTTGTGGAGTCACCAGCAGCAGCAGCAGTGAAGGCCTCGCCCGTTGGTGCCGATACGGCCCGAACCGGAACCGGCGAGTTCGTATCTTGGCCCACTGGGGACGGTGCCGATGACAGCCCCGCTGACGGAACCGACGACGTAACTCCGACAGATCCAACAGCTACATCACCAATTGGTAACACTTCTGTTGATCCTAACGACAACCCCGCTAACAGCAGTTGGCTCTTCTGTTGCTGTTGTTGCTGTTGTTGCTGTTGTTGCTGTTGTTGCTGTTGTTGCTGTTGTTGCTGTTGTTGCTGTTGTTGCTGTTTCAGCTGGTAATTAAGTAACACTCGTTTGATCTTCTCGGCAACTTGGTAGTGCCCCTTGGCTTTGGCTGGGTCTGTAGACGCCTTGGCTAGCGCTATTTCATCTTTAAGTTTCTGTAATAAGATCTTGACTCGCTGTTGGTTGAGTTCTGGTTCTGGAGTTACATTGCCACTGGTACTGACTCTAGAAGGGGTCGGAGTACCGCTGGCAGAACGTGGTGGTATAGACGAGTCTCCAGTGTCTTCCATATTGGATGGCTGATGGTAAAAGTATAGTACAAGGTTTAGAAGTGTATAGATTACTGGGGTTATATACTAGAAGTGGGAGGTTCTGGGGTGCTACCTTCTGATATTTGTTTACTGGAGAAAATGTGTTCATCGAGAATGGGTCGTGTGGTGCACAGATCCCCAAAAAAATGGTGGTGTATTGGTATTAGGTGGTGAATGATGTTAGGTGGGTTTTATGGAAGTGGGTAGGTCTTTGATGGTATTTAGTGGTTTGTAATCTTGTATGGTAATGTATACGTCTACAGTCTTTGACTGTGTACAAATATGTACAAATGTGTACAAATATATATCTCTATAGCTCTATACTCCCTAGTATAATGCGTATCCTTGTCTTCTTACATCTCGGTTAGTCCCACCACTACAAAGCACCCCCACCCAATGCAAAACACCGCTCGATACTCACCTCGTTGTTCCCCCACCAATGGGGCATCTCTACCGTAGCAAACAACGAAAACAGCAAAAATATCAACAAAATAGCCAAGTTGTACCCCGTATCCATGGCAGCAGCAAGAAGATAATTGTACTTCTTCCACAACCCGTGCCTGTAATTGAACGCCCAGTACATGGTGACAGTGCCACCAATAAACCGAGACAAGTACCCGGTGGAAATATTGCCGTAGAACCGGCTCATGCTGGAAAAGAACACCGTGGTGTTCCACAAGTCAAATCCCCAGCCAGGGTACCACTTGTGGAGCTTGTACACCAACCACGGTCCAAACAAGCCCAAAGCAAACCCGTACGGCAATAGAGGATAGTTTTCGAATAACCGCGTGGGACCAAGAACCACATACTGGATGGCATTCGTGTGGTTGGACCTGATGACCTGGCCCGTCCATTGGTGCAAGGAATCCACTTTCGTGCCATCCAAATATTCCCGTTTGGTCCTCAACACCCACCGCAATGCCAAGTAGTTAATGGGTACCCCAATCAACTCGCCAAATAACTGGGAAATAAACACCGATTTGGGCGGGAGATGGTTATAAAACCCAAGCCGCATACACTCAAGGTGGAATTGGGCTCGGTACCACGCATTGCCAGCTATAGACCCAAACACAAGCGCTCCAGCAGGGTGTTTCCGGGCCGATACCGACTGGATCATGTACCCATAAACCAACTCGTTAAATGTTCCAATCGCCAACTGGAAATTCGAAAGAGCATAAAGCCAGGCTAAGGGAGTGACGATGATCGACCCCATAATTAAACCCACTATGCACGCCCACCACGGCATAAACATATACCCATTAAGGAAGATGGCCATTAGTATAGAGAAAGAAGTGACAAAGAGCGCCAAGTACCACGCCCCAGGAACGTCCTCGTACTGGGCCTGGAGTTTATTGAGTCTGTCGGTGTATACTGTTGGCCTACGAGCAGATCCGGTATTGGCCATGCGATTGAACGCCACCTTAAACTTATCCCACCCAAAGAGTACCACCCAGGTGATGCCACTGATGTACGCAGCATAATCGAAAAACATGTTCCATGCTCTTTGGGCCCCGAGGTGCACCGGTCCGTATAGTTCATAAGCCGTGTGATTCAATTCAAGACCAGGCGTCAATAGTTCCAGGGTGGGGTATATGGTTCCGCTGGAAGTAAACAAACTGTTGGACATTAGCCCTGCCTTAAATTCCACCACCGCACCATACTTCACGAGTGGTATAAGTACCCAGGCACCAATTACAAATGCCACAAACTGAATAACCTGGATCCAGTACGGGAACAACATAATCTGCGAGGTTATATTGGCCCAGTCGAGAGACAAGTTCATCACTCCCATGCCCCCAAGACCAGAGCCGATAAAGTTGACGGTCTCGTTATAGGGAGCAATCCAGCATAGTATGGCTAGCGACGAGGTGAATGGGAACACAAACTCGGGAAAGAACTGCCAAATGGCCATAGCAAGGAGTACAATAAAGAATGCCCGCATGTGGCCTCGTCCGGAACCCTTTTCGGGGTCTGATTGGTAGTCCTGAGACTGCAATAGTGTCGTCTGCATCAACGCCTGTGGCCATGTCAACTGTGTATCATAAACCAAACTGGATTTAGCAATAGCCGCATACGAATATCCCACAAACACAATGGCCCACATAAACCCCAAAGCAACCACAGGAGGCACGGTTTCGCCAAAGTATAAGTCAGCGAGTGAAATGGCATTCGTAGCCATATTCCCGGTGGCACCACTATTGGCGGTGATGGTAACCATGGCAGTTTCCTTGATTGACCATGGGCCCGGGTTAAGGCTGAATGTGAACCCAAGTATTGGAAACCGTATACGTTTGTTGGGTAAACGGCGACTCATCCATTGGCCTAGCCAGTGCGATACTATTTGCACAAAGAATATCGAATACGCCGCTGACGTGGTTCTATACGAGTTCATGGTGTCTATAAATGCCCCAGGTACAATAAAGAGGGTGGAAAGAATAAAGTACCGGAACGTGAATACAGGGACCAGCGGGTCATCGTGTAGCGGCACCACTTCTCTAATGACTCGTGGGAGTTCCAAAACATCAGGTGCGTACTCATCGTCGTCTTGGTTCACAATATCCTGCAGTATTAGGTTCTGTGATTTTGGTTCCAGCGACTCCTCAACAGCATTGTACCCGATCTGGGTGTATTGTCTCGAGATTATGTGCTGCGACAGCCCAGACGGACCCGACAGCTCCTGTCGCAAAAGTCTATCGGTTTCTTGAGCCGAAGACGTGGCCTTCATATCTTTGGACACAGCAGCCATTATGGAAATCAACTATTGCTGTTACAGTTTTAAGCCCTAAATATCTCGTCTATACTAAAAGTAAAGAGTAACGCTGCAGAAAAATAATTTACACAATACACACTCACCAACCCTTAAATACCCTTTTGGTTGCGCCGTACACCAACCGTGGAACTTGATTATTAATCTCTTCCTTGAGCCTGCTTGATTAATAATACACGATCGGCAATATCTGGGGAAAGCAATTCCGATTTGATGCAAAAGAAAAAAAGAAACAAGAAAAAAAAAATAAAACGGCTATCATCTCATGTCACGTGAATATCTAAAACTCGCTATATGTGATCTCACTATGATAACCCTCATGGGCCCATCAGGCTTGGGTGACAAACTTCTCAATCACTAGGAGGATATCGTCTTCGCTTCTCTCGCCCTTAGCCTCCAGGTACTGGGGATTCTTCAACTTCTCGTCAATAACCCCGTCTAGTAATTTCCGCAACTTCTTAATCACCACTGCATTCTTGCACCAGGTTCTTATGGGTAGCCAGTTGTCCAATATAATCCCTGGCGACGTCTCTCCCTTGGCCGTGTCTACAGTGACATTATACTCAATGTCACCGCCAAACAATAGCGTCGTTAGCGTGTTTGTTGGCGTGATGTCTCTCACGTATAGTTTAGTGGTGTGGTGCGATGACCTGAACACCATAAACGACGTTTTTGGCGTAAGCCCATTCGATTTCGCCACGGGGGCCTGTGGATGCAAATTCATGAGTTCTCGAGCAGCTTCGTAGTCGATACTTCCGTCTTCATTAGAAACTTTACTCATGAAATCCTCATCAACAGCAAAGTTGGAATTGTCATTGTGGAACAACACCGATGATGGGTGGATAAACACCCGCGTGGCCCTGTACTGGTCTGGAGCCGCGTCGTAATTGTCGTTTCGGACCCAAAATTTGATCTGCTTTGCGTCAGGGTCAATGGCAATGGACCCTTGTGCCGATTTGAAGTACTTGGGGTCGGGGAACTGGACACGGGCAACTTGCGGGTAGAAGGCTGCGGTTATGATGGCCTGGACAATAGCGGTGTTTTTACTATTTCTATTCAAATGGCCTGCCTCCTTGGCCCCTCTCCGGTACGCCAACGGCACAAATCCTAGGTCCTTAAGCAAGGACACATACTGAGACCGGGTAGAGTCAATATCCTTGACCGTGTTGTACGACAAGTAGTTGGTGGAGAGGAACTTCTTGGTGTTTCCGCCTTGGTCGCGGCATTCCTGGTACGCTGCAAATGCATTCACCATCGCCATCAAGTCGCCCTGGCCTTGGTTACTGGCGAATTGCCGCTGAACCAACTTTATCTTGTCGCGGTTTTCGTAGCTGTTCATGAATGGAGAGCCCGTGGAACTCAACGCGGCAAGCGTGAGGGCAACGTCCAAGCAGCCGAAAATACACCCTAAGATTAGCACCTTGCCACTTTGCGGGTCGGTGGGGAGGTACGAGAGATATTTCCCCAAGTTAGTCAATCTGGAGTCATGAACATCCAACGCCCCCAAGTCGTGGAGGAACTTCTTGGACTTGACAAGAGAGGTCAGGTCCGGGGCATCCAACCCACTATTCAAAAACTCCTCCACCTGGGCAATCCCCATCGCTTTGACAACCAAATAGAGGTTTTCCAATCTTGTCCGCTTGATTTCGGGAATCTGCTGGGCTAGCATGGAATCGACGGTTTCTTGGGTGTACAAGTGGTAGCAGTCACCCCGCCGGATTCTACCGGCTCTACCTCTTCTCTGGCCAATCTCCGCCTTAGAGCACCAGTTTTCAACCAATTTGGTGGTGTTGAGCTGGGGATCAAAAAACATCGTCTTTGACCGGCCGCTGTCTATAACCACAACACAGTCGGGGATGGTGATCGAGGTCTCAGCCACATTGGTGGAAAACACAATTTTTCGTGCTCCAGGAGGTGGATTGTGGAATACCCGGCGCTGTTCGCTGGATGCAAGAGCCGAGTGTAAGGGTAGCGCGTGGATCTTTTGCGAGTGGGAATGGAACGCTGCAGTAATGGCACGAATGCACTGGTTAATCTCCATGATCCCGGGAAGGAAAATCAATATCGACCCGTCGTTGTTGGCGTTGACAAGTTTTGTGTTGATGTGCAAACACAACTGGCCAATCAAGTCATAGTTCAAGCTTCCGCTCCTGAAGAAGTTTGAATCGGCGCCGGGCCGGATGGTTTCTCCGTCGTGGTTTTCAAACGAGTAGTCCACTTCCTGGAGAATTTCTGGCAAATAGTAATCAGTGATGGGGAATGTTCTTCCTTCGATATGGCCATGGTTCAATGGGGTTGTAAAGAAGCTCCTAAACTTGGCCGGGTCAATCGTGGCCGACATCAACACAATCTTCATATTCTTGAACCGGCTGGCAATCTTCTTCATGATAATCAACAAAAAGTCTCCGTCAATGGACCGTTCGTGGACCTCGTCGATAAGGATATACCCAACGTCTTCAAAGACTCCCTTCTGCTTGTTCTTACCGTCTCCGCCCCCGCCCAAGAAACTTTGTAGCATACGCAACAACACCCCTGTGGTGACAAACGAGATCCTGGTGTCTCTGCTGGTCCTGTTTTCGCCTCGGATAATGTACCCAGTCTCACCGCCAACTTTATCGGTTCTCTCTTCGGAGATCCTTTCGGCTAACCCGATGGTGGATATCCTTCGTGGCTGGGTCACAATCATCTTGGTGGTGAAATCGCCACGGGAGTACAAGTCGTCAACAAGGAACTGAACAACTTGGGTAGACTTCCCCGATCCGGTTTCCCCGGTGATCAAGGTGACTTGGTTGGAGTTTATAAGCGACACCAATTCCTCCTTCTTGGCCCATGCAGGGAGCTTGGACCGACTAGCGATTGAAGACTTGAAGCTGGGGCTGGTGGTGCGTTGGGTATACTGGGATTTTCGCTGCTCAAGTGCTTGTGGTGAAAGTTTGGCCGGTTGGCTGAATGCACGGGATTCTGCTTTGGCGTGGCTGGCGGTGATGACGGCGCGGGATACCTTGGTGGGGGCCGTGGCCACCAACTGTCCCGGGTTCTTGATGATGCGGAAGATGTTATCTTCTAGCCACTCCAAAATGGTGAAGATCATACAATCGCCAACGATGTGGGTTTCGAATAAATAGGTGATCAATTGCCGAACAATTGAAAGCTTCACATAGCTGGCCAACTTGTATGAAGCATCAGCAACCACAAGATGAATTCCTGGAATCTCAGCTGGGTACTTGTCGCTCTTGAATAGTCTTACACTGATAACGTTCTTCTGAGGAATATCCTTGGGAGATAGCATTATGGAAACCGTCATTTTATCATTCTCAAACTCAACTTTGTGCGACCCCATCATTTCTATTCCTTCAGCTTCCTGTTCCCAGATCTCTTCTCCATTTCCATCTACAGGTGACTTTTGGTACGCTTCGGGAATTAGACTATGGGTTAGCTGCACACAAGTCTTGAACACGTCCATTTCATTCTCATATAGCGCAGACAAGATGTAGTCTTCGTCAAATCCCGATTGCCTCAACCTCTTTAGACTATATTCCAATTGTAGATTCTTCGAGATCTTCAAACTGACCTGTGAATCCTTATCGGCTTTGGTAAATAACGGTGGAAGGTCATCTTCGGGAATGTGGAAGAGCAACCATTCCAAGGCATCAACAAAACTAGACGTATACTTGAAGGATTCCTCTACATGGCTCAGTCTAAACCCTAAATGTACAAGCTGGGATAGATACTTCGTGGAGAGGGCTTGGTTATCCACTACAAGGTCGTGGTCTTCGTTCACCCAGTCTATATGATGTTTTATAGACACTTCAATGGCATTTCTAATCTCAGAGGGGATATCTATAAATGGGGCATTCTCCCACGCCTTCCTGGAGAATGTAGGAATCTTGGCAACCTCGTCAATGGTGGCAACTTTCTTACTGGCGGGTTTGGTGCTGTTCACCGAACCAAGACTTATAGTGGGCTTCTTCACCTTCAATTCATTCTGCTGCCGTACCAACCTTTCCTTCTCCTTCTTCTCCTGGAGCTCCTGCTGCTGCAAGTAAACCGTGAAGGGGTTGACATTGTACCTAATGTCGTGCAACACTTTATTCTCTTTAGCTAGTTGCAATCGTTCTTGTTCAAGCTGCACCCAGTAGTCCCGGAATATAATCGGTAACAACATCTTCATATTCTTGACATAGTTAATTCGGTAGAGAACAAACGTGGCTGCCATATGTCTTGCCTCGTTGGTGGTTTCCCGTGGTTCATACGTGGGATAGAACTTGATCGAGATCAATTCCTTGGTTTTGGGGTTTTCCCAAGTTAACGTAATGATCCCGACAAATCCTCGGGGTTTCTTGGTCATGTCATACTGGACTTTGCCCCATTTCTGTTTCTGGCAATGCTCGTTAAGTAATGTGACCGGCAACTTCCCAGTCCAACCAAAGTTCTCTCCGATGGCTAGACCCCGCTGTGGTTTCTTGGATTCGGTCGTGGAATTGCTGGGTTCCGGAGTAGAGGACTGGGTCTTCTTCTTTGACTGTGTCAATGGCTGCGCTGGAGGCTCTGGGGTTTTTGACTTGGCTTTCTTGGCCATGACGGACGTAGAGATGGAGGAAGGAAATGTTGTGATGACGTGGATATTTTTTTTTGTCAATCCAAATTACATGTAACCACCATTGATGAGTTGGGCCGGACAAATCTAAAATAGGGAGTATCTAGTTGGGGGTGGGCCAGAGAGAACTGCGTGGCGATGATATATATATATATTCACTTGGTGCTCCTTATGGGGTGTATGAGGTGGCAGGGAAAATGCTAGTAGTAATGTGATGAGTTAAAAAAGTGCAAAAAAAATCAAATTGACACGGACAGGACTCGAACCTGCAACCGTTGGGTTTGGAATCCAAAACTCTACCAATTGAGCCACCGCATCGTATTCGTTGACTTTGTAACAGAACACAGAGTTCTACCCAGGATCTGTAGTTTACAAAGTTATTATAAAGTTTGGAGGAGGAGGATGAATTCAAGTCTTGTCAGGCTTCAATCCGGTGTATGTATATTCACTGATTCCAATGTTGATTTGTTTTATAAACCAACTCTGAATCTTCTTGGGGAATTCGGCCTCTATTTATATTCGAGCAGGATCCGAATCATTGTCCCAACGTCGACGGCGTTATCCCACCGTTTCCCGTTGGTGGACTGATGGATAAGATAACTTTCATGAACACGAGTTGTCATTTTATACTTTCGTATAGTTTGTCGTATAACTCGTTGTGATGTAACGTCGTTGTATGTTTCACTCCTTTAGCCTGTATTACCCTTTTTGGTAATTGAGTTCCAAGTGCCATTTTCACAAGCTTATCTGCGAGACTCCTTAATCGTGAAGCGTCCTTCACTTCGACAACTAGTATTGTTCGATAGCAACAATACCTTCCCTGGGCTTGCATCCAAGCTCCAGTGCTCTTCCTTCCGACTTAGCTAATTCTAAGCCCTACTAACCAATCATATTTCCCTGGCTTGCCTACCAGCGCAAGGCTTCCCTATCGTAACATGATTTTTTAAATGTCCAGTTGAGGCGGTCATGGTAGAAATACCATGGAGAATTGGCGTGGAAGTGTAGTTCTAGAGGGCCAGAAAGGGTTGTCGAGCCTTGGGAGGGTGGGCACAAGTCATGTACTTGGTGGTTCCTGGTTTTTGTGATTGTGGAGGATATTCTTCTGGGAGTAGATTCTTGAAGCTATGAGCATCGTAGATTGCTGGTAAACTTTTACCAATCAGTCAAAAGGGGCTAACGAGCTTCGTTCCCTCATTCACCAGCAAGAGTCACCAAGATAGTGTGTGGATTGCTCTGGTTTGTCATATAATTTCTCGAGATTGCGACTCATTTGCGCCATTTGAAGGTTGTGCTCATTGACGAAAAATAACGTTCAAGATTATATCGCCAAATGGAACGTCGGCCGGGGCCTAGACGTCGACATCCGACCGACAGCCACCAGGAAACTGCCAGCCGCATCCGACTCAGATCGGACGACAACCCTCTCTAATCTGAAATTCTTTTTGCTTACGTTTCTTTTTGGATGATTAAACAATCGAGACGCACCACAGGGTTTACTTCTTCCTTAAACTACGTACACCTGGTCGGAAGTGAACACAGTCGTAAATGGTGTGCGTTTACTACCTATAGCATAGTCCGAGAGTTGGAATTTGAAAAGGCCTCAAATAATAAATGGGCGATTGCAAAACAAAAAAAAAAAAAAAGAAAAAAATCCCGCATTAAATATAAACGTCCCCCATTGTTTTTATTTCTTTTCTATAGTGGAGTACAGTCGGATCCGACCGTTAGGTAATACTGGACTTCATTGTCCGAGTTTACCAGATATGCCACAGAAGCAATCCATATGATGCTCGGAGACCTGGTCGGAAGAGACGAAGTTTTCATTTTTGGACGAGATAACGCTTATGTTTTTACTGGACTTCGTTATCTCGAACCAAACGTTTCTTGGTTAACTTGTTCAGCAGCTTTCTTCGTGCCCTCTCCCCCTCCTCTACTCGGACTTAGGGACATTTCTGTCTTTTACAGTTCCCCTGTGACAGTACAAGACACGACATTGGAGGAATCCTCGGATATAAGCAAAGGTGAGGATTCAAGAATAATTGCAGATTCTGCTGAAGGAATGTCCCCACCCCCTCACCGGGATGCCGCCTTCTTAAGCGGCCCACTTTCGTGTAAGCTGTGGCTGTCAATGCAGTACAGGATAAAGAAATTTTTTACAGGGTAAAGAGTAAGATTCCCCCAGCCTGGGGGGGGGCATTTCTTACTAGAATTTGGGGATGTTACTCAGCTAGGCCACGTCACTGCACATACCGACAAGGTGTCACATCTTGGTGCTCTGTCCATGACATGCCTTGCCATGCATTTTCTCAAATAGGAAAGCGCAAAATAGTACTGGTCATAAACCTGGAGATGGGCCACGCCAACTTAGTATTACTGAGGTCACGATATTTGTTTAGACTTCTGGTGAGAATTCTTTTTTTTTATTTTTTTTGGCCTGGGCGGACTTATGGGTATATACAAGAAATGGCTGATGAGGAATTTTTTACTGGGGATAAATTAGTGTTAGGTAAGATGCCAAACACATAGACGGAGATAAAGATCTTGTAGACCACACCACTCTTTCAAATACTGGTGGTTGTTTGCGTTATGATGTGGGTACTGCACCCTTTAGCAAGCGACTCGTGTCAGTTTCGAAGTTACATCACCATCTCTGCTTCCCGCTGCCAGCAATATTTTGGTGATGTCATCGTCGGTGTGCTGTACGCGGAGATGCAAGGAGGGTGAGCGAATGAATAATCAACTAAACACATAAAAGGGTCTGAGAGAAAACGGAGAAAAGAAAAACAGATGAGGTCATGGAAAATGTGACTTCGGACTTATTTGTCCTTTTAACACAGGTGTGCTGGAATAAAGACAGGGTCCAATAACACATGGTGGTAATATGTGGTTTCTTCAATATCCTGTAGTGTTCAATCCTGAGTCTCAATGGGCTCGCTGATGGGGTCAATTCGACTCATCCGAACACGCTACAGGCACTCCCCTGAAGCTCAAGACTACAGCTTGACCAACGAATTAAAAGCCGTTCAATAATCCTGCTCTGCCAACAGCCACCAATCCGGATAAAAACAAAGGGAAAAGGAAAAAAAAAAAAAACTTCTCAGCCCATGACACTTTGATAAATGACTAATGGAGACCACAACTTGTAATTCGTCCTCCCTTCTTTTCGCAGAGTCTAGACAGAACAAGGAGGGGGGGTGTGGTGTAGTCGAATTCAGCTTGGGTATCCTCCTCCGGGCACTCACTGGTTGCATTTCTTTTTCATCTGTACTGTTTCCTGAACAGGACTCCTTGTTGGTGAAAACTGTTCCTTTTTTTATCCTCTTCTGCCGCTCACTAAAAGGGTTACGTCCGAGTGAATTGTTTCTGCATGCATATCCCTGTTGAAACCAGGAATTAGTAAAATAATTTTCTGACCGGAAGTCGGAACCACCCCAATGACAAAAAAATAACTAATGACGGGTTGAAAAATATCTCAGGATAGTTGGATTGGAAAAACCCAGAAAATAGAACTAATGACACCAAAGGAACACCGCTGAGGAGGAGCTTCTGGATAGGCCACAAAACAACCCAAACACCCAATATTTCAAATTATTATTGCACATTCCCGAACCAGAGTGAGGAAAGAGTGGCCACCAGGAACCCACTGGGAGTTGGGAGGGGGGGTGGGGGAAGGGTTCCAGAAGTCAAAAAGGATCATACTGCCAGAAGTGGATAAGCTGCTGCAGTAAGTGGACTTGCAGGATTCTCCATTGTTCCTTTTTGAATATTATTTTTATTCTTTTTTTTTATTCTGGAGGGATTAGCACTGGTTTTCGCTGACATAGAGCTTATACATCATGGTTGCGCCTTTCTGTGGATGTAAAAGAATATAAATATATACCGTAAACCGCCCCCTCCCATCTCGCAGACCCATTTTCTGACTAGTACACTAATCTTCCCATTTACAATTACTGTTTACCAACCAGTGTTATAACTGGTTATTCAGAAACAAGTCTTCCACTTACTCCTCCACTAAGAACCCTACCAAAGACACAAAGCACTGCGCCTACGACTTTTGTCGCTGTCACTTGTCTCCACGCTAACTATAAGTCGCTAATTCACATTCACAGTCTAGAAAGGTGAAACGCTCCCCCCAACCTAAATTCTTCACTTTAATCCTTCGGCCGGTATTTGTCATCAGAAACGGTCGGATCATCCATTTTGTTGTTTTTTTTTTTTGTTTTCTTTTTTAATTCCGCGGTCTGTTCATAACTCCGAGAGGTTATTGCCGATCGCCATATATCTGGATATATATATATAATATATCCGGGGAGATCGAATTTCACGTAGTCATCGCAAATAATATCACCGTTTCCATATTCCCCACTCCTCACCAATGCACTCTCCAGAAGACCATAGCAGCAGCCACGTTAAGAAAAAGCGGGTCGGCAAAGCCTGCGACCTGTGCCGAATTAAAAAAACAAAGTGCGATGGGAAGAAACCTTGTAATAGATGTCTTCTCGACAACAAGATTTGTGTTTTCACGGAAAAGAAGAAACTCAAAGAGAAGGCATATCCCCTGGGGTACATAGAGCTACTAGAAACAAGATTGGATATCTTGACCAGGCTGTTTGAGAAATTAATTGAAATTTCGCAGCCAAAATTCATTGCAGACATCCTCGCCAACAAGCCTGTTGTTGTTGACGAAAATGGTAACCAGAGCGAAGCTGCTGCCCTGGTTCCGATTAATGAGGTGGTAAAATACCTAATTGAGCAACAAGGTTTGTTGTCCAATGTCCCTATGGAATGGGAGCAAGGGGCTAGAATTGCTGCTGGCCTCGATCCAGAAACCAACCTTGGCGAATCAGCCAGGTTGTTTGCTAAGCACAACCGTCTTAAGGACCACGGGTCTCCGGCATCACCGCTTTCGCTGCCTCATCCAGATCATACAAGTAATCAGATAAAACTTGAAAATCCCTTTCCGGCAGCCTTCAGCGCCGACCAAGTGCCCTCACCCCAGTCCCAGAGTACCAGCGACGCTCGTAAAAACTCTGCCCGATCAGACCTAATCTTGTCGGACTTTGATAGCGAGACTAATTCTGTTCCGTATATGCCATCGTCAGCAGATTCGCCTCCGTTTTCATCCACTCTTGTATCGGCATATGTACCCAAACAGGAACAACTACTGCCTCGGCTTCTGCCCCAGTTTGTATCCCAGATCCTGCCGCAGCTTCTGCCTCAGTTCCGACCCCAGCAACACATTAGTCGGCAGTCACTCTTCTCGGACGATATTGACCAGATTTTTAGACCCCCAAGTGCAATATCCGACCCGGTCCGAAACTCATCGTCCATGCCTGTGAGTAATCTGTCGTCACCCACATTTTCGTCGCGCCGGTCTAGTTCTGGACATCCAAGAAGAAAGAGCAACGGGATCTTCAAGCCGGCACACCACCACAGTGGAAATATACCTCGTGAGAGTCTCTCTAGTTCTTCATCGTCGGTTATAGCCACACCTGTCCATACCAGCTTGTTCCATCCAGTGATGAGAGACGGCACTGGGGATGAGCGGTACTGTTTGAATGCGGTTGCTGCCAAGGAACCTATCGGTATGGACGCTACTATAGGAAACCCATTGGTAGGTCCCTTTGGCAATAGTATAGCCTCTCCTCCAGGACTCAGCGTAGTCGGTCTTGGTGGTGCTGGCTATGACATATTAACGGCGGAGGGCGGTTTCGATAGGTTTATGGCTACAGAGTTCATGGACAAGTTCTAGAGATAATTACGCTTTGTTACGATTATTACCCCGGGGATTTTTTATTTATTTGTTTTATTATAGCAGCCTTGTGCTTATTACGATTTTCTTCTGTTGATCTTTATGTATGATATTATTATCGCCGTCCTAACACGGGATATGTTTAATATATGTTTGATGGATATTCTTTAAATGAGTACAGTCAGACTTGGGAAGTTGGTTTGAGAGTAAGGTTCTGGTTGAATGGCCTCAATTGGCGCCTGCTCTATGGCGGCGCCTGATTTGCACCCGTCGCCAGGAACAACTCGAACGTTGAGGTGGGACATTGTGGGGCTGTGCCAAAAACAGCACTCGTGCATGAACAAGGCACAAATTATTTTTTCTATCCAGCCTTCTCCATGACTGCATCCCCCTGCAAACAATGGTAAATTTGTAATGAAGAATGGTAGTCACATTCTTTTTTAGTAAAATATTTGTCAATAATATTTTTCATGCAGCTGGCGCAAATAATATTATTTTCTCAACTTCTTCGACCACCAACATAAAGTTTAAGCAATGGATAACCTTGTGGCTGCAACCTGGTATGCTATCCCTCCCCCCTTTCCAGTGCCAGGCTTCGTATTCGTGTAATTGATCCGAGATGTTACGCCGTGTTTCAGTGCCAGTGTAGCCATTGTCTTTTGCATTCTGCCTTCTTTTCGACAGATATGTCCTTTAACGGGAAACTCCGCCGGTGGTACTGATTCTGGTAGTGGGTACGCTGCCCACCAGGGATCACCCCCTTTTGGCGTTGCCTGCGGTGTATTTTTGGTATGCGTCATTCAATCCGAATGCGGCTTTCCTGCACGTGTCCTTTAAGCGGGCTCCAGGAGGTGTATCCACGATAATGAACAATACCTCTTTTCGAAGGTACGAGATATCTACAAAGATTTAGCAAATACAAAGGTTTAGCAAATACAAAGATTCAGCAAATACAAAGATTCAGCAAATACAAAGAATAAGTCTTGGCTCTTGTTGACACCGGTTATATAATAGGTGACTATTACAAACAAGAAGGAGCCCATGATTACATTATACACAACAGATGGTGGGTGCAAAAACCCCTCTTTTTTTTTAACCCGTACCAACGGAAGAATCGCATCCGGTACTTACAAAGGTGGTTGCGGTGTATACATTTGTGTTTGGCTCGGAGAATTAAGACTTGAAGCCACTATACGGTGGGGTAAATACGTTGAAATCGGCCGCAGCGGAGGGAATACTCAATTGGGTACTTCTTTTGATATAGTTTCAGGAATATTTCCGGCACTGGCGGAGCCTAACCTTGATCCACCTCATTGAGAACACAAATAATATCTGCCGGTGAATGCGTGGCTTGTTCCTTTTGTGCCAAAGCCGTGCCGATTGTCTGGTCCAGCCCAGTCTTATCTTATAGGGACTGTCCCAAAGGGAGCCTATCTACAATTCCCAGTCCCAGTGTGCACAGCTTATTCTTTTGCGGTCCCTTCACCAGAATCTGGCTCCCTTCACCAGAATCCGGCAAACGGCTCACATTTTGTATATCGGCTACTCCGTGTTTCCGAGGAGTGTCGCATTCTCAGGCCAGTGTTCCTGAATAGGGGTTCCAAACACTGGTTGGAGCCCATTGTCTCGCATAAAATAGAGGAATCCTGTATAGTGCAGAACAATATGTCAGCTTCCAGACATCTAGAACGGCTGAATGTGGAGTCCAGTTAAGACTAGACCCAATTGACCATGAGGGAGGTCTTCTCTGCCACCTCCCCTCGTTCCAGTAATGAAAAGAAAGATATGAAATTAGTTGGTGAAAATATCGTTAGAACCAATTCCGGTGGGACTTGTGGGAAGTCCAGTCGGGACCGGAACTCAATATTTGACAGTTAAGCGATCTAAAGCCGCCGCCTCTGGAATAGTTTCCAAAGGAGGAGAGGGGGGAGACAGGCTTATCGTCATTGTTCTAGAAAAGAATTCCATTCTCTTCATCCCCTCCCTTCCGTGCTTAGATAATGGCTTATAAGCTCACACCAGTTAACAGAGAAAAAGGAACCACATGCTGGAATCTCCTGGTTCTACGGGGAAAGTGACAATTACGTCTATTATTACCAAAATCCACAACCTTCATGATAAAATTCGTACAGGGTACATATACGTGGCCTGAAAATATTCAGTAACAATCGCGATGCAATTGACATCATTATCTAAGATACCATTGTCACCAAAAACCCTTCTCCCCTATATCAGCGAACCATTGCATACCGAAATGGCCCACCAAGAACCTGACATGGCTGGAATTGGTCGTGCAAGTACGGTGATGTTGCGTCAAACCTCGGCCTGGGCCTTGGCCATCGATGTATAGTGTCACTCTCCAGCCTGTCCCAAGTGTGACGCGACACATAATATCTTACGACTAAAGTTACATAAGCGCATTGTGGCAATTACAATTTTTAACCATTCTTTCAAATCTCGCAATAGCTGAAGAGGATATTTTTTATTTTTCTTTGCGAACTATTAACCTTGGATAATAATATTTTTGTTGTTTTTTTCTCTTCTCCTATTTCAGAAAGATCCCTTAGGGAACCTCCGTTTGTGGGAAAGTGAGATGTTCTTCCATTCACATCTACGCCAAGAAAGCAGCCGCGGCCACTTCTAGAATTATCCACGCACCATTGGTCTGTGGAACAAGCAAGACTAGCATTTCTTGGGGCTCCTTCAAAAGAAACACACTCAATGGACATATATACCGTACATGACATATATGCAAAAGCATTGTTTACTCTGCATAAAAATAGTTTATTTTCCAGCCGACAGTCATTCACATCCAGAAATGTCTTCATACTATGGAGCATCAGTGCACTCCCAATCGGTAGGCTCATAAGCGTGAGGTTGCTCGATTTCCGTCATTTCTTCCGGCGTCAACTGGAAATCGTCTATAGCGAGGTTTTCCAGTAACCGATTCACCGATTTTGTCTTGGGGAGGGGTACGTATCCCTTTTGGAGTGACCATTTGATCAATATTTGGGCCATGGACTTGTTGTACTTTTTCCTAATGTCAGCAAACATATCCCCGTTTAATTTGTACCCGTGAGTTAGCGGGGCGTACGCTTCAACTTGGATATTCTTAGACTTGCAGTACTCCGCAAGCTCGGTCCGCATCACCCACGGACTTATCTCTATCTGGTTTACTGCTGGTGGGTGTTTCAAAAACGGCCACGAGAGAAGCTCCTCAATGTGGTGCTGTCCGTAGTTGGAGACTCCAATGCTTTCAATCTTTCCTTCGTCAACGTATTCCTGCATGACACCCCAGCTTTCCAATCGCTTGGTCTTGCCGGGTAATGGCGAGTGGATCAATAGTAAATCTATATACTGCAAGTCTCCCATTCCGTCAAGCATTTCTTCAATTGCTTTTCTTGTAGCTTCTGCGCCCAATTGGTTATTCCACAACTTGGTGGTGTAGAAGAATTGCTCTCGCGACACGTGTCTGTGGTCTTTTATATACCTCGAGATGCCTTCGACCACTTCTGCCTCGTTGCCGTAGAGCACCGCGGTGTCAAAATGCCTGTACCCGGCCTCACACGCGGCATAGACGAGTTGTGCGGTCTGAGAGCGAGGGATATCGTACGTTCCAAGTCCTATCTGCGGTATTGACCATCCCGAATTGAGTGGAAGTTGTGCTGGAGTCATTGTTGGCTTTGGGGGAGTCTTGTGAGGGATTAGAAATGGATTAGAAAGGGGATTAGGGAGGAAAGAGTCACTTGGTGAATATGTGCCAACACCTTTTTTCCAAGTTTGTAGCAAAAAAAAGTATAGGAAATTACAAGGCTGCTGGTAACGGCCTATTCCCAAGTCTTAAGGAGGTTGGTTAGGAATGCAAAAAAAAACTCCCAATAAGCGTCTGCTATGCACGTAGAAACAGTTGGGAACGTCTACTGAATAGACAGAACCATCCTAATCGAGCAAAGAAAAACGTAGTGCCCAGAAGACGATTCTCTAGGATGAAAGTCATTGGAGCAAGCGAGGATCTTGTCCACCCACATTCACGTGCCCTACACCATGAATTCCGGCTTGGGAGGAGGAAAATAAAGCAGCCACGCCAAATGTGTTCACAAGTTGGTCCGTGGGAAGTGTTTACCCCCCCCCCCCAGACACTTATCACCGGGTCTCGCCCACAGGGTCGGCGACTTGCCCGATAATAGCCGGCAATACCCTGCGATGGTGCAAATGTGTCCAGACGGACATATTACCCCACACACTTGGAAGCCACCAGGGAATTTATCGGAATCAATTCCCGACACGGCTCCCGGTGTTTCCAGGAACCCTGCTGGTGGTTAACCGCCGAGGTTGCTAAACTCCCCAGTTTTGCATTTTTCTACCACGTGATTTCGCCAAATAAGCTTTTGACAGTGTCGACGTGAAAAATGTGAAAAATACGAACTGCAAAATAAAAAAAAGTGCAACCTCCAAATTGTTGATAAGGGGAGGATGGTTTATTGAGGCAAAACCGGGCTAACGGCACCTGATGGCGCACACTCGCGCTGTAAACAAGGGAGTGTTTTTAGAAGGTGAAGTATTGTTCTCCTCCCCCTTTTAGTGTGCACCCTTAACCTTTGTACTGCAACATAGAATCTCACGCCAGAAGCTGCAGGCACAAACAGGTGTTACACTTTACTAGGTGAAACGCAGCGTGAGATGGTCTCCTGAGGGCTCAACATAGAATGTTTCCCAGGCATAAACCACGGCATAGTATAATTATTCTCGCCGTTTAGCGCCATATCGTCGTCAGCATATGGTTAAAATCTCTTGGCTTGCTTGTTACACAGTATATGTGTGAATTAGCATCGTTCCATCATGTTCCACAGAAGATGTGCCACTTGCCTTGCACACTCAGATAGAGATGACATTTCCAGATGACATTTCCAGATGGTCATTTATGAGTAATTTCCACTGCTAACAAAAGCCCCTACAAAGGATCACGAACAATTGGAAAAAAAAAATAACGAAAAAATAACTCGGTCTCGGAGTTCTGTTTTGCGTGGTTGCGGAAATAAGGCCAGAATATCTTGGTGGCAAAAACCCTAACACCACCCACACATACACATCAATTGTCAGGCCAATGGGCTCAATGGCGTATTCGTGGTTTGTAGTTGGGCATTTCCATACCCTGGCCAACTTCGGAACACACTAACCCATATCCGCAGTTACTGGGGGGGGGGAGGAAAGTTTCCAGCCGGTCGATACAAGATATCCAGTGTAGTCACTGTCATTCATACTTTGTAAGACAACTCTCGGTATAATCACTTCCGCGCCACTCGCCAAACTATCCTAACCACCCAACGTTACTGTTTCTTTCGTCAAACCGAGACTCAGCTCTAAACCAAGCACAAATGGCGTTATCCACACCTACACACACATACACATTTTTCTATCTTAGTATGGCTATTGTTTGCTAACCTGTAAAATGGATAACTTTGCCCCGGCGACAGCGTGGCTCACCAGTTTTCTTTTTTTCTTTTTTTTGTGCTGACTCCCATACATTAACGTTCTGCCTCGTTTTGCAGGTTCGCTATTTTTTTACAGATTGGCTTAGTTGTATTGTACCAACCTACTGGAAATTCAGGCCCCCCCCTCTCTCCCTAATCTTCATCCTATTGGTGGGCCACCAGGGGGGGATAGCATTTTTGTCGACTTTGACCGGGGTTATAAATTAGCCCTCAATTCCCCCTTCGGCAGGACAACTTTTTACGTTTTCTCTCTTTCTTTTTCTTTTCTCCTTCTTCCTCATCATTCAATTGATTAACAAAACACTTCAAATAAAACAACATGGCTATCACTATTGGTATTAACGGTTTCGGTCGTATTGGTCGTTTAGTCTTGAGAATTGCTTTGGGCAGAAAGGACATCAAGGTTGTTGCTATCAACGATCCCTTCATTGCTCCAGACTACGCTGCTTACATGTTCAAGTACGACTCCACCCACGGCCGTTACGCTGGTGAAGTCACCTCTGAAGGCGACAGCTTGGTGATTGACGGACACAAGATCCAGGTTTTCCAAGAACGTGACCCAGCTGCTATCCCATGGGGCAAGAGCGGTGTTGAGTATGTTATCGAATCCACCGGTGTCTTCACCAAGATTGACGGTGCCGACAAGCACATCCAAGCTGGTGCCAAGAAGGTTATCATCACTGCTCCATCTGCTGATGCTCCTATGTTTGTTGTTGGTGTCAATGCTGACAAGTACACCCCAGACTTGAACATTATCTCCAACGCTTCTTGTACCACCAACTGTTTGGCTCCATTGGCCAAGGTTATCAACGACACCTTTGGTATTGAGGAAGGTTTGATGACCACCGTCCACTCCATCACCGCCACCCAAAAGACTGTCGATGGTCCATCCCACAAGGACTGGAGAGGTGGTAGAACCGCTTCCGGTAACATTATCCCATCTTCCACTGGTGCTGCCAAGGCTGTCGGTAAGGTTATTCCAGAATTGAACGGTAAGTTGACTGGTATGTCCTTGAGAGTCCCAACTGTCGATGTCTCTGTTGTTGACTTGACTGTCAAGTTGAAGACCCCAGCCACCTACGAAGAAATCTCTGCTGCTGTCAAGGCTGCCTCTGAAGGTGCCTTGAAGGGTGTTTTGGGTTACACCGAAGATGCCGTTGTTTCCACCGATTTCCTCGGTTCTTCTTACTCGTCGATTTTCGACGCCAAGGCCGGTATCTTGTTGAGCCCCAACTTTGTCAAGTTGATTGCTTGGTACGATAACGAGTATGGTTACTCCACCAGAGTTGTTGACTTGTTGGAGTACGTTGCTAAGGCTTGAATTAGAACAAAATTGTGAGCGTGTCGTTTTGTATTGTTTTCTTTGTGGAGTCTTGTTAGGCTTTGTATATGAAGTTTAAAATGAACATTTTGTTGATTTAGATTGTACAAGCATGGTGTAAACCAAGAGTGATGCTACGTCTGCAGAGTTGAGGTGGGGGGGGGGTAATAATTTGCATGTGCTCATTATTGGTGTATTTTTCGCAAGGCGGTGCTACCAAATGATGCTGCATCTGCACACCTTATCATGACAATCCACTCAATACCAGTGCACTCTATAACACCCCATTCAATAACACTACGCTTTCATAGATTTACAGGTTAGGATGCTGGGATGTCAAGTGGAGAAGTATGGCACCATCGTCTCAGATGATGAATGACGGTGATTAGTAATTGGTCAAATTATTATAACACACACCAGTTCCCATCCACATACCAAGAGAAGCCCCCCTCCAAAAAAAAGATGACCCAGCCAGTGCCTGAAAAAAAGAAACCCTCCCCTCCAACTGTAAACAAAGGACGTAGATCCACGGGATTGACTTTACTAGCTTAACTTTCTCTTATATCCGCCATGTCGACGTCAACGGCGATAACCAAACTTATTGTAAACCAGCATTACCAAATTTACCGCACAAACGTTTCTCTAACTCCAACTACAGCAAAACTCACCAAACTGCAGTTGGATAAACTTCAAACTGGACTATGTAAACACCTCTTCCACCAGTACCGACAGTCGGTGAAATCGGACGCCGTTCCAATCTCGCCGCACGTATACGAGTCGTATGAAGACATTCTCCCGGAGTTGACCATCCGTAACGATACCGTGGTTGCCGAAAACTACCGTATACAGTACTTGATTATTCTGGCGAGAAATTCTCGTTTGTTGTCAAAACAGGTGATGATATTTATTGGCGACGGCAGCGGCAAAGCTCTCATACTAAATAGGATCTCGTCGTATATGAAAGTAAACCAGTTCTTGCTAACGTTTTTAGAAGATATCAACGAGAATATACCTATGGTTATTAGGCCGGTGAAGTTTAGTGATGGGTTTATGGCCAATTTAATTAATGAGTTGTCAGGCAAGACGAGAAAATTGGGGGATGTTCAGTTGGTGTACAATATCGCCGATAACAAGCGATTGCGTAATTTCATTATTGATATTCCACATGTCGACCTCCTTGGACTATGTCGCGAGAAGTTGTATGACGATATTTGTGAATTTATGTATGGAGTGACCCAAATACGATTTGACCGCATTCTGGTGGAGAAATTCACCAGCACGCTCATTGTGGTGTCTGCCGATGGCAAGTTTAAATTGAATGACCCGCGAATAGGGCCCGGGGTGGCTGCGGGAGTAGAGGAGGAGAAATTGGTTTGGTATTTGATTGAAAGCGTGCGACAGGGATTCGATGAGAGGTAGGACCATTTTTTGGGGGTGTTGGTCAATGAGAGGGGTGTGTTTACATAGATGTTGTGGATTTTATGAGGGAGGGGGGATTACTTTACCCAGAGTAGTCCGATTATCTTAGATCTCCTGGTTTTCTGGAACAAGTATATGATATAGTTCCAACTCACAAATACACGTCATGTCGCCTACAAGAGTAAATTGTCCTTTTTTTTTCTCCCCACACCCACCCATTCCACCTGCCAAACCAAATCACCTCGATGAGACTAGGTAAAAGTCCCCTGATTGGCTAGGGTGGTTGCTTCACCACAAAAGATACTCCCCCCCCCCAGTGAAATAGTACGCGTATCCCCGTTTTTTTTTTCTGTCGGCATTGGCGAGGTGAAAAATCACACACACAGACACACAAAAAAAAGGATACGTGTTAGCTTGGAGAAAAAGGACAACCAGTCGTTTCATCCCGTGCTCAAGTCACGGTTAAAAGAGAACACGTACTTATTTATATACCCCCTAGTTATTGAACATTCCTTTAAAAGTTGTAACCAATAAGAGGAGCCAATTTCTTGTAGTTGGTTTTTGGTGGAAGCTGGTTTTGGTGGAAGCTGGTTTTCTAGTAAAAAGAAAAATCATAGCACGTTATGGTTAATATTATATAGTAAATACCCACTAACAAGTGTCACCATTATAGACACACACAATTTTTCGTTTTTTTTTTTTCCTTTTCCTTTTCCTTTTGCGTTTTCCTTTTCCCTTTTCCATCCACCCTTAATTCTTTCATTACCATTCTAAGTTTAGTTCTTGTTGATACTGGGTTTGTATTCTTCAATTCAATTGGGATTGGCTTGTCGGTTTCTTGGAGAACAAAACAGGTCACTAAGAAGATTCAGTATTTTGTGTTTAACAACCATCAACTGAGCTTGAAAATATATCATTTGATAGACACACACACCCACCTACCAATAGATACCCCCCCAAATAGACACTTCGCGATGTCTACATCCGTTGACAACGAGAAAAGCAATCTCCGTCACAGAAAAGCCAGCGACAAAAGCTCGCTTGCGTCCAAATACGACGACTCTGAAGATAAAGACCAATTGAAGAGATCCCAGTATGATGAAACCAAAGACTTTGTAGAATCATTGAAAAAATTAGAAGCCATATTGGCCCCTATTTTGTTTACCTTGTTATCGTTCTTTGTAAGATTCTATCGTATTTCGGTCAATAACCACGTTGTTTGGGATGAAGCCCATTTTGGGAAATTTGGGTCCTACTATTTGAGACACGAGTTTTACCATGACGTCCATCCTCCATTGGGGAAAATGCTAGTTGGTCTTTCCGGGTATCTTGCTGGTTATAATGGGTCGTGGGATTTCCCTTCGGGAGAAAAATATCCCGATTATATAGATTATACCAAGATGAGGTTATTCAACGCCTCGTTCTCGGCCCTTTGTGTGCCATTGGCCTACTTCACCTGTAAAGAAATCGGGTTCACCATTTGGTCAACCTGGTTATTTACGTTGATGGTTACTTTAGAATTGACCTACGTCACCTTGGGTAAGTTTATCTTGTTAGATTCTATGCTTTTATTTTTCACGGTGGCCACGGTGTTCTGCTTCTCCCGCTACAATAACTTCAACACTCGTGAGCACGAATTCTCAAGAAAGTGGTGGAAATGGCTCCTTTTGACCGGGGTCTCCATCGGGTGCACGTGTTCGGTCAAGATGGTTGGGTTGTTTGTCACCACCTTGGTGGGGATTTACACGATGGTTGATCTCTGGACGAAATTGGCCGACAAGTCAATTTCGTGGAAAAAGTATACTGGACACTGGATGGCCCGGATTTTGGGGTTGATTGTAGTGCCAATTTCCATCTTTTTATTGTCGTTCAAAGTCCATTTTGATTTGTTGTACAAATCCGGTACTGGTGATGCCAACATGTCTTCGCTCTTCCAGGCCAATTTGGTGGGCTCGGACGTTGGTGGTGGGCCCCGTGAAGTTAGCATGGGCCACTCCATAGTTACGATTAAAAACCAGGGCTTAACCGGTGGGCTTTTGCATTCTCACGTCCAGCACTTCCCTAGCGGGTCCAAGCAGCAGCAGGTCACCACCTATAGCCACAAGGATTCTAACAACAACTGGATTTTCCAAAGACCCAGAGGACAGCCTGTGTTTGACACCACCAACAACAACACCGACATTGAGTATATTGTCGATGGTATGACGGTTAGGTTGTTCCACAAGCAAACGGGGAGAAATTTGCACACCCATGAGGTTGAGGCTCCTGTAAGCAAGTCCGAGTACGAAGTTGCATGTTACGGCAATTTGACCCTTGGAGACCCCAAGGACCACTGGGTTGTGGAAATTATGGAGCAGGCCAGCAACGAGGATAAAATGAGATTGCACCCCTTAACCACCTCGTTTAGATTAAAGTCGCCAGTAATGGACTGCTACTTGGGAGTTACCGGGAACAATTTGCCCGCTTGGGGGTTCAGACAAGGAGAAGTGGTGTGCTACAAGAATCCATTCAAGAAGGACAAGAGAACCTGGTGGAATCTTGAGAATAACCGCAATGCAGTGTTGCCTCCGGCTCCCGAAGACTTCAAATTGCCTCGCACGAGGTTTTTGCGTGATTTCATCCAAATCAACTTGGCGATGATGGCCACCAATAATGCGTTGGTGCCAGATAACGAAAAACAGGATGATTTGGCTTCCAAATGGTGGCAATGGCCCACCCTTAACGTGGGTATTAGAATGTGCGGCTGGAGTGCCGACAAAGCCAAGTATTTCATGATTGGGTCTCCGGCAACCACCTGGACATCGACATTCGGTGTGGTTCTCTTTGCCTTTGTAGTGTTGTACTACTTGGTGAGGTGGCAAAGACAATACGTAGACTTCCCCAACAGCCAACCCAATAAATTGAAGGTGTTCCTTATGGGGGGTATCTACCCTATGTTTGGATGGGGCTTACACTTTATGCCGTTTGTGATTATGGGCAGAGTCACCTATGTCCATCACTATGTCCCTGCGCTTTATTTCGCCATGTTGGTTACTGTGTATGAAATTGAAAGCTTCACGATTGGATTGAACCGGCCTCATTCCAGTATTGCCCAGAAGTTGGCGTACGCCTTGATTTTTGCGGTTGCCTACTTTGTGGTTGCGTTCACGTTTTACTATTTCCGCTACTTCTCGTTCGGCATGGAGGGACCTAAGCAGAATTGGAAGCACTTGCAGCTTTTAAGGTCCTGGAGGGTTTCTGACGATAAGTACCATTGAGTGAGGCGTGAAAGCGGACCGAAAAAGCGGTATTCTGGTGAGAGAGTGGGGCAGAGCGATTGTTGTACTAGAGAGATGAGTGGACGGTTTATATACTGTCTAAAGTGTAAATTCCACTTGTGCTTGGTTGCATAATTGCAGCCAAGCTTGTTCTTTATTGTATATGCTCTAAAATAAAGATGTTGACTTTATATAATTGTGTATACCCGTTTATTGTGGAGGTTATCTGGCTGAGCGCGATTACCCTGGCTGTTTGTAGACACACCGGGTGGGGTATTACAGTAACCAGTCAATCTTTACAATAGCCAGTCAATCTTTACAATAGCCAGTCAATCTTTACAGTAACCAGTCGATCTTGCTTGCAAATTCTGTACAAACGTCGGAGCCGAAGAATGGAAGAGCAAAAAAAAAAAGGGCTCCAAATGAGTGAGTATCCCTTGTTACCGAAACCCCTCGGCCATGTATTAGTAAGGGAGGATACACTCAACTATGATACGGAAGACTTGTAGAATTAACAACGTGCTACCTGGAAGAATCCTCTTCCATCAGCAGCCGATTCTGGCTTCTTTATGCCAGGCTGTTCCCGTGTTATCTCGTCTACCGGCAGCACGTATTCTAGTCAGATCAAACTCCATATCACCAGGCAAGACCCTTAAACCGTCGTCATTTGCGTTTCCCAAAGCTCCCACTACCACTAATGCACAACAGAAACAGTCCTCGCCGGTGCCACAGGAAGATCTAGACGATTTCCAGGCCACCAAGCTCACCCATGGTAGCACCAAATTGTTCATAGCCATCACCACCAGAGCCAGCAATAAATTAAACCAAATTGCCCAAGGAGAAGAACACCCCGAGGACTCAGCGTTAAGAATCAAGGTCGAGAGTGGCGGGTGTCATGGGTTTCAATATAATCTCGATTTGACCAGTTTATCGCAGGAGTTGGGTGATGACGGCGAACTACTTGTGTTTGAAAGAAGTAGTGGTGGAAAGATAATTTTGGATGAGTCGAGCTTGGAAATATTGCAAGATTCCAAATTGGACTACACCAAGGAGCTCATCGGCAGTCAGTTCAAAATAGTCGATAGTCCGTATACCAGCAGTGCTTGTGGTTGTGGGGCTTCGTTTGAGTTTGACTTTGACAAGTTGGAGAGGAAAAAATTGGAGGATGAGCATAAGGGTAGTGGCAAGTGAGTGTAGTTTGTAAACAGGGAACCGGGTTGAAATAATCACGGTTCCCTGTTGTAAATAGAACAGAAAATTAGTAGCGTTAATTCTGTATAGGAGTGTTCGTGTGCCCATGGCTAACCAACATCACCCCAAGATCAAATAACATCACCCCAAAATCAAATAACATCAACTATACCAACGTTATATAATATAATTGTAAAGCAAGAGAAAAATATACGCTAAAAGAAGTAGATAAGACAAACAACACATTAGAACATTATACAAGTGGAACCCTGGCCGGATTCTTCCTTTTATATATATATATACTCTTACTCGTTTTCAAGCCAAGATCTCGTTTATCCCTTGAATACTCTTCGAAGAATAGAAACGAACGTCAACGTCGTCGTCGTGTTCCAACTTTTCCAAGTTGGACAAGATCTCCAAATTTATCAACTTTTTCAACTCTTCTCCGCTTACCGGCAACCGAGACTTGTTCTTGATTAAGGTTTCCACCAACACCAAGTACGACTTGGCAACGTTGAATCTAATGTTGGGCACGGTGTCGGTGATCAAGCTATTCACAAACGGCAACACCTTGTCAACTATAAGCCCGTAATCAACCACGGGTATTAAGCGAGTGATGGCAAACAAGCAGGTTATTCTGATAATGAAGTTCGAGTAGTCAATTCTATCGTCTTCGTCAATCTTATCGTCTTGGTTTAATAACCGGTTAAGAATTTCCCCCTTGGCCCACTCGGACCCGAATATAACCGTCAACTCCTTCAAGTTATTCACGGCAGCGTCTCTAATGGCAAACACGGGATCCCATAACCACGACATACACAAGGATAACAATTCGTCGTTGAAGAACGACTGGCCCAATTGACTAGCCAACTTGGGAATGTACTCAATTATAGCCAATCTCACTCTCCACTTGTGGTCCTGGGCCAACTCGGTTATCGCTGGCAATAAGTTTGTCGACAACAACGAGATGCCGATGGTTTCGTTAACTACCGACAAGTTGGAGATAATGTTCAATCTCACGTCGGGGAACTCATCCTTCAACATAACCAAGAATATTGGCACCAACTTATCGATGGTGGCCTGTTTCTCTAAAATGGGAGAAAGCTCAGTTATAACCGACGCCAACGATGCCCGGACGTTTTCCTGTGGGTCCTGACTAAGCTCGTTGATCACCGGAATGAGTTTGTTCAAAATCGTGCTTTTCGTCAGTGGGAATATCGTCAATATCTTGGCAAACACTGGCAACTGCTTAGCGATGGCCTTTCTCACTTCACCCTCGTGGTCCTTCATCAACGCGACAAATGGCTCGATTAATTGGTACAAATCCGATTCGTTGTGGGTAAAGTTCTGAGCAATCCTGCTGAACCTATCGGCAGCAGTATATCTCACCCTCCAGCTCTCGTCCTTTATCAATTTCAAAGCGCTGGATAAAAAATCAGAGTTGAAGCTGTACTCCTGGATCTTTTGGAAAAACTCCAAAATGGCAATCAACACGTCAACGCTCAAAAACTTCACCGAGTCCTGGTCATCATTGATCAAGTGCTGGAACATCTTCGATATGATTTCCCAGTCTTCGCTATTGACTTTGTTGGTGTTGGCGGGGTCGTTCTCGGTGAACTCGGTCAATAAATTAATCAACTGGGGCAAATGAGTAGCGGCACTCCGTCTAACCATGGGATAATCGTCAGTGACCAACTTGAGGTAGAGTTTCAAAAGATCTTTTCTGGTTTCAGCGTCAACTTTTATAAGCACCGCTTGGTACAACCCACACAGGGCAACTTTCTTCAGAAACCAGTTGCCCTGGCTCAAGCTTTGAATCAAGGTTAAGAATATTCCATTAAGCTCGTCTTTAGTCAACTCCAAACTGATCTTGTTCAACGAGTCAATAGCCTTGTCTCTAACTAGAGGCTCTTCCATCGATGCCAATATGGTCAAAATCGAAATCAATGGTTCGCAGTTTTCGTGGCCACCAATTAAGGGAATAAAGTCACCTAATTTGGTGGCTAAAACAGCAAACACCTCCTCTTCGTCATCCTGAGCAACGTCGTTAAGAAATGGCAACAATTCCTTGACTGTTCGCTCTGGTCCAAGAGCAATAGCAATAGTGTCCAACTTTTGCATGGCCTCTACTCTATTCGATACATCGTCATGCTTCAATTCGTCCATCAACAACGCCAATGGGTATAAATCGTCGTTGAAACTGTTCATTGGTGGTTTGCTGGTGTATATTCTTTGCTAATCCCAGTTCCAAAGATGGATAAGAGAGGTTGAGAGCAGTATATGTGGGAGAGAAGGAGATCCTGGTGTCACTCCTGGTGTGAAACTTGTGTACAAGCTGGTGGTGTCAACGATATATGCGGAAAAAAAATTATTCTGCGAGATTACAAGTGCGAGTCAGTTTTGTATGGTTCTCAAACTAGTTCACGCGACAATGCCGTCGTATACTATCTGCAGCTTATATGGTTGGTGTGTTGTATTTACCAGAGAGAGAGAGAGAAAAAGGGTTTTCGTTACCTGTTTGGAAAAAGTTCGGGACTGAACTGTTGATTTTTCTGTCTCGTTCGTCGTCGTTTGCATTTGTCCCTTTTTTTTCTGGTCTGTTTTGTTGGCCACAATTAGGGATTGTGCTAATGTAAGAAAAATTGGTAGTAGTCAACAGGAGAGGGGGGTTAGAGTAGTGTGTGTGGGAGGGGGGATTGAGCTGGGATGGGTGAGAGATGAAGGTGGGATGAAGGGAGGGAGTAGATTTTATAATCTGTTTTCTATGGAAATGATGTATGGAAATGGGATATCTAATCCGTTCTGGTTGATAAGTAAAAATATGTGTCAATAGGTTACTCAATTGTATTAAATTTCATAGAGACATTTCCCACTGGGATGGTGTAATAAGCGGAAAGAGAAGGAACGAAGCTGTACAACGAGGGGGGGGGGATATTGTGGTCTTAATAACACAAGAGATAGTGAGATAGTGAGAGATAGTTTAACCAGAAGAATGAATGCGTTATAGACAGGATTCGTCCTTTTTCTGATTGGGGAGGGGGGTTGATATTGTCATTGGAACCGATGGTTACTACTGGACAAATACAAAAAAAATATATGCCATTGCAAAGCAGTCCTACCCTAGTCAATAATCCCTTACAGAAACAGATTATACTTATTCTCCTGTCTGTACTGCATGGGATATATCCAATAGGAACATGAAATGGGGTTTATCCCTCTCTCTAGACCCATATCGACCTCTGACGTAATGAACAATAACCCACTCCTTTGTCCACATGACAAATGTCGCAAAAAAAAATAATCGAGAACCACAGTTAGTGTGATGGTACGATTGCCCAGTTGTACTCTGACCATCAGCCTTTTCCAAGATACAGCTATTAAGGATGAAAGAACGTCGCTCAATCACTCCCCCGCATCCCCAGGACACCCACCTCCGTCATACTAAACACACTCTTGTCTTCCATTGCACAATCGCTTATATAAGCACAGACATTGAGGTTTCTGCGACACACCAAACGACACATCAAACGACACATCAAACGACACTCGTGGGGTTGAAAAATCCTGCACGGTGAAAATGTCGCTGGTGACCCACCAAAAGTTCCTCCAGTTGCAGTATAGCATCAGAACCATGTCGGAAACCAAGTCCAACCCTAACCCGCTAGACGTGCTTGATTCCAAGATCAGTTCGGGAAATATCCACGATTACCAGGCTCGTCTTGAATCGTATGAATCCAGTTTGGATTCGTACTGGACGTTTAGCATAGTGCCCAACGTGTTCAAGCAGTCGCTTGCCGAAACCGACGAAACGAAATTCGACTATTTGAAAGAAAACTTTGGTATTATGGATACCTGGGACGAAATAATCGGCAAGCTACACCATTTGAACCAAACCAGAGACCGTGGCCATACCCAGTATAAGATCTTGTACTTGGCGAGACACGGCCAAGGCTTCCACAACCTAGCCCATACCAAGTACGGCGACAAGGCCTGGAATGAACACTGGTCTATGTTGAATGGGGACGGTGACATTGTTTGGGGCCCGGATGCCAACTTAACCGAGTTGGGGATTCTGCAGGCCAAGGATAACAATTATGTGTGGAAACAGCAGCAGGCGAACAACAAGACTGGCGATACCAGGTTAATTATCCCCACCAGGTTCTATGTGTCTCCGTTAAGTAGATCAATTGATACGTTGTACCATACTTGGAGCGACATTGTTGATTTGAAACAGTTGGGGCCCTACATTCAGGAGAACTGGCGGGAGACTATGGGGGTCCATACTTGTGACAAGCGGTCGTCCCGGAGAGTTATTGCTGAAAAGTACAAGTCCAAGGGGTTTGTCATTGAACCAGGGTTTGCTGAGGAAGATATATATTACCAGGACGATTACCGTGAGACTGTGGGCGAGCAGGCGCTAAGGATTAACAAGGGGCTCCAAGAGTTATTCAATGAGCATCCTGACCAGGAGATTGTAAGCATTACTAGCCATAGTGGTAGCATCAGAGCCCAGTTATTGGCTGTGGGACATCGTTCGTTTGCCGTGGGGACTGGGGGGATGATCCCGGTATTTGTTAAGGCGGTTAAAGTGACGAAGAAGTCGACTGCCTGTTCTCTCACGTAGGCAAGGCTATTCTGGGGGGTGTAGAGAATTAGAGAGATGATTAGAGAGAGAGGCTAGATTATGTTTTGTATAGATTAATGTGTCTTTCGTGTTTAAATATCCAGATGCAGCCGCATCACCTTTTTCTGTAACTGAAACTGCTCTTTGGTATGGATAAACTATTAGTGGAACCGTGCTTGGGATTCACTAACTAGATTGATAAAAACCCCAGCAAAAAGCACTGAACGGTGAAACCAACGCCACACCCAGCCATAGCCTATATTCAGAGGTATCCTTGCAGTACTCTAGAGAAAGCTACCGTGGGGATCAACCTGACAGTTACTCCCGTCTGGTTGTCTGTCCATCCATCTCAACAGGACCATCACCGTCGCAAAGATCTCATTCACCACACACGCACACCTAACATTCATAAGCATGGGCGGGGAGCGGCAGCCGTGGACTGTTTTCGTCTGGGCAGATGCCAGGACCGAGCACAATGGAGATGGCGTCGTCTTCCGTTTTGCAACTTTATTGTGCATTGTTTCATTTCTGTGTATTTTTCCACAGGGAGGAAGTTCGGCTTGGGGGAAGATGTACAGTCGCAAACAATGAAGATAGTAACCATGGCAGGACATCTGTGACTCGCCATTTCGTCGCACACGAGGGCTGCATTAAATTAGGAAAGTATGTTTGTCATGCCTTGTTGTTTATATTTGCGAGTGACCATTGTGCGAACCCACCTACGTTTACGAACCCACCTACCTTTGCGAACCCACCTACCCTTGCAAACCCTCCCACCACCAAACCCACTACACTGGAGAGGGAATAGCAACGGCAATACACCATTTACTTTTATTGGAAATGGCAAACTAGCGTCCCTACATAAAAGCCAAGACTTGGAAGCTGGGAAATACGAACTTGGTTGCGCTTCGACATGGGCCAGAGTCAACTTCAGAGTCACCACTACCCGAGGTTGGGTACCACCAGGCTCCGACTCCTCGGGGTTCACTTCCGAATGGCATTGCATTCTCGGGTATAACCGATACGGGATTTACGAGAGTCGCCATTTCTTGCTCATATCTGTTTTTGTCCGGGGCCCCACCACCAGCAATGACAAGACAAAGTCGCACCGTCGTTCATTCTGCGACTATTGTTGCATCCATTGCTGCCACAAAAAGGAAAGGTAAAAAAAATATCCTGCGTACGAAGACAATGGGTCTGGATGCAAAATTAGCCAGATAGACAAACCAAAAAAATATTCCCAATTAATCCCAGCTCCTCGAAATTGGGTTTTCGAGGAGCACATGGGCTGAAATAAGCAAAATCCGCCTGCAAATTCCACATACAAGCCGATCCAGCTTGAGTAAGGCATCACACGACAGCGAAGAGTATGACTAGTACATGCGTCCACAGTTCAGTTGTGATGCGAGCCACAATGGGGGCGATCCAGCAAGACCCTTGTTTTTTTTTCACATGTACAGATCGACTATGGAGTACTTTGTTGCAAAAATGGACCAAATATCATGGCGCGTTGGTGAGAGGTGTTTCGATCTAGGAGATCTGTTCCTGTTTATAAGTGTGCGGTGGAGTTGAGGAGACAGTATTCATCGGGGGCAGTCATGGCAAGGTTGGATGCTGGTGGTTCCTGTAAAAAGTAACTCCCTCCAAACCCACCTGGACTTTGGGGCACCAGGAGGCTTTGCACGATGAAACTACAAGAAAATATCCCACCTGTTTTAGTACAAGCAAGGGAAAACCTCGTTCACAACAACGGGCTCGTGCGATGCCAGCAATATTTCCACCTCGGATTTTCCAGTGAGAAGAGTACATCCATATAAACCACCCATCCCGCATTGCCAGAAACAGATGCCATCTTCCGCAACTACGTCTAGTCTACCCACCCTCACCCTTTATCCCACCGCATAAAAAGGGCTTGCTTACTTGCGTTTGTGGTGTTTTTCCCACCAAGACCCATTCAAGGTATTTCGTAACCTAATACACGGTGTAACCACTTCCCTCCCATCCAGACCAAGAAAAGGAAACACAATAGGGTATAGCGATAGAAAAGAAAAGAAAGGAAAAGAAAAGAAACAAACAAACAAACAAACAAAAACAAATCCTTACAAACATACACAATGCAGCGCTTATATCCTAGAAAACACTCACTATGATAAGAAACACAACAAGCGAAAACGATAAGCCCAGAAAATCCCATTTCTCCTCCAAGACTATTTCAGATCTAATGTGGGTTATTTGTTCTCAAGAATGATACCCTGTAAGGGGGAGGAGAAAGAGAAACCGGGTGTGGACGTTTATGGTAAATATGGTGGCTTCTCAAGACATATACTTGTCTTTTCATTGCCATGGTTTTGCGATGGTGGCAGTTCCAGTCGACTGGCGTTTCCCCTCCTTATTATCCCATCCACGTGGGTACCCCTGTTCTCATTTTAATAAATTATAAACAAGCCAACAATGTCAATAATTAAGGCAATACCTGGTGAAGCATGCCCTATTGTGAAAACTTTTTTGTGTCTCAAACAAGGCTGGGCCATACAAAAATATTTTTATGAAGAAATTGGACTAATTGTTCCTTTGCGCCTTCTATCTTGAAGGAGAGTTCCCAAACGGGTAATCGCAAGTGTGATGAATTACCACCCAAAAAGATCCTTCTGCTGGCGTAGAGACTTTGGACAGAAGGGAATCAGATATATTTAACCAATGCCAAATCCAGTTTAGTCCCTCCGCCAGCCAAGCCGTATGTAGTTGTTCCTTCTTTTTTTTTCTTTCTTCTTTTCTTGCCTATCCTTTTCCTCTTCGATAAAGAGTTCTGGATAATAGTGGTTAGTATTGTCCATCGCTACCCTTCCCCCCGCCTGAATCATCTCCATATAGACAAGGTTTTCCAAAAGTTCCTTTTATACTTTGCTTTTTTCTTTCTTGTTGTGTGTTTATACCAAATAAACCCTCCTGCAGATTATCCTTACGTGAAATATTCACGTTCTCACCGTCTTGACTCACCACATACCAGACGGTACCCCTCCCGTTTTTTCCCCCGAAGAAACCACAAACAGAAGCTTCCTTCTCCAACACCAGGTCAGCGGACATATTAGACTTTATCACACGTCCTCGGTTTCCCTCCAAAAGGTATAAACTAGAGAAAGGAATCCCCCACAACACTGCGATTGGGAGTTGCTTTTTTTCTTCCTTTCTGTCAATCATACTTTGTATACCGTTTTACTGCATCACCAGAGCCAATAACCGCCCTTGCTTCGTCACATAGCCATCCCTCTTTGCCAATACTTTTTTTAACCACTACACATAAGTATTCCAGAAGGCAATCAATTTCAAGCGGCAACTGGATAAATACAAAGAAAAAAAAACCCAAGCCACAGATTTAGTATAAAAGCCACCAGTACCCAATCTACCCGTTGAACAAGTGATTATTGTGAATCTCCACCAACTACACCCATAGCTACCGATAAGAACCAATTCATACAAGGAGACACTTTTTTTTTCCTGGCCCTGGTTTTGAGTAATCAATTCTGTTATCACACCAGCCCGAGAAAGAAAGAAAAAAAAAAAAGAACCAACAGATAATACATTGTGGTTGAGATATATATATACTGAGCAGTCACTTTACTTTGCATGGTTATAAACCCTGCCTAGTTTGCCAAACTATACTTTCACCCTATAGATGGATAACCACAGATGAAATTTGGTAACAACTTACAACACCTATCAATTCCAGAATGGAAGAGTTACAACATCGACTATAACGACTTGAAGTACCAGATACGGCAGATCACCCAGACGAAAAGCACCGATTTGTCCAAGCTCCGGCTGGCGTTCATAGACAACTTTGACTATATGAACCTATTTATTCAAACCAAATACGGCGAGCTAGTCAGGAAACAGAGCTACTATGAATCGTACCTCCACCGGATCATCAATAAGGACGACGTGCACGGCAGCGAAGACGGGGTGCGAAATGCCCTAATCGAGATTGACGAGGTGTTCTACCAAATCATCGAGGTGTCTATTGTGCTAAAGAACTTGTCGAAATTCATCCTCATACAAAAGATCGCCATCAAGAAGATCTTCAAAAAGTTCCTAAAGTACTACCCCAACAAGAAACAGGCAGCCAAGTTTGTGTTGGAGTTGAAGAGCTACTTGATGGAGAACCCGGTGTCGCTCATCAATTTTGACATGTCGCAACTAACCCTCAAAATCACCAATTTGATCAACCTCATCAAGTACGAGCGCAAACGCTACAATAGCCTTCATGGCGATTACGATTTGACCCGAAAAGCTTCGCTTTTCAGTGTGCCCTCGACGTTGATATCAAACACCAACTACCAGAACTCGATCTTGCCGAAAACCCTATCCCCCAACAACCACGAGCAGCAGGACCCGTTGACATTGGAGTCTCATTTTGATTTGTCAATCTACTTGAAGAAAAACTTTCAGTTGCACGCATTATTGCCGCAGGACTCAAACACCCGAAACGAGCTCATTTTGAACTTCAACGTCTACTTGAACTTGAAGACTTTGGACTCGGACATGGTTTCGTATACGTATCTCACTAATGACCAGTTGAATCTCGAACCGTCGATTATAATCACCTCCGATAACAACGATTCGTCGATTGTAATTGCCCATGTGGGAGGGTTGCGCAAGTACGCCTACTGCATTTTGCCCAACAGCATCGTGCAGTTGTTTGTCAACCACTTGAATGATCGCCATAACGACGGGTACAAAAACCAGTTAATTGATTATTTCCAAGAGAATGAGTTGAGCCAGCTAACCAAGAAAACCATAGACCACATTGTTTCGCATGATTTGGTACCTAGTGTGAAGTTGTTTTGCAAGCGGGCCCGGTACACCATCGATGAGGAAAACGATGACGACGACGACGAAGATGACGGCAGTGCCGACCAGAGGTCGGTGGTTAGTGGGTATTCCGAGAAGCACTATTTGCTTTCGTTGGATTCGGAAATTTGCACCACCAACGATAAGAAAGTGGTTAATAGTTTATCGTTTCCCGAGCAGGACGACGGGTTGGACTTGTTCCCGCATGACCACCTCTCGATCTACTCGAACGATCCGAAGTTGGCCGACTTTGAAGGGTCCGTGGAAACCACGATAGATACCAAGGATGGTCTATTGCTTAGTAAGTATTCCTCGAGTGGTATGCGGAGGTTGCCCAAGAAGATCCAGTCAGTGTTGAATAACAACAGCATTTCGCTTTTCAAGGGGCTCAACTTCTACCAGTACCAGTTGTCGTGTTACCACAATGTTGTTCCGGATGGCCAGTACATCAACAACCATTACGCCAACCTTCTTAACTTGAACTTGTTGAAGAACTTTGAGAATATCGAAAGCTTCCACCAGCAGGTCAACGAGGAAAACGATCTAATCAAGCAAAAGTCCGACAAGATCATCCAGCACAAGATGTCCATCAAGTCGATGAACACTCCTCCAAACGACCGCGGGGATGCAGTGAAGAACTCGTTTGGGTCGAGTGTGCACTCGATCTTTGACCCCCCAGACGCTGACGAAGAAGAAGTCAGTCTTTCTGCTAACGAGTTGTTGCAGTTCAATCAAGATGACACGTGTGGCGACGATGAAGAGGATTACGGGATTTACTTGAAGATAGATGACGACACTCGCGATTCTTCGTTGAATAACTTTATCGTGACCATTCTTAATCTTAAGAACAGACTCTTGGGGAGGGCCAGAGCGGTATCGTCCAGGAATAGGAAAAAGTCTAAACCGGGGCGGGTACACGAGAACCCATTCTTTATGAATGATGAGGAGACGTACCTCGACCCGTATACCAAACTTCTCGCTTGTTATAACAATTCCAATTATAACTCCGCGTACGATTCCATAAACGAGGAGCCGCCGTCGTATTTCCAGCGGAATCAATTCCAGCATAAATACGAGGTGGAGTATGACCAGACATTATCGTACATTTACTTTCTGTTGAATTTAATTGCATTATTCCTTTCAGGGATCCAACTCGGGATCATCTATTCTATCTTTGAGGTTGACAGCACCGGCTCGCAATTCCTCATAGCAAACAATATTGGGTTGGTGGTGATTTTGGTGCTTGGCGTGGCCCTTAGCTTGTTATTCAGCATGATTAGTATCAACTTGACGTTTTACCGGTACCATTCGGCCCCGACAATCCACATGATTGTTTCATGGAGCGTGTTTTTTATTGTTGCGTTGTGCTGTGCGTGGTCGGGTGTTATTGTGGTGGTGAACCTTTAAAGAAACTGTATTCCTCCGTATGCATTCGCCTAATTGCTCCCATAGTGGGACCTACTATTTATTATTTTCGTTTTGGTTTATTTCTTCTATTTCTAGCATAGAATTGTTTATCTTGGGAGGTTCTTTTTTTTTGCATTTCGTTATATAGTATTTAGAGTTAGCATTTCTGGTTTATTTATTTGTATTGTCATTATACAGACATTTGAATTGAAGTCGGGGATTGGTGAGTGAGGAGAAAGAATGGGGTGTGTATTCAAAAGCCAGTTATGTTGTGGGAGGTGGAGGTGACGTGAAGGCTTTAACCCTCGTGAGTGTAACATCACACCTGGTTGAGTAGGGCAAAAAGAAGGACATATAACTTGGGATCCTGGCAAAAAAAAAAACAATTCTCCCGGGGGCGAGTCGAACGCCCGATCTCAAGATTACTTTGTGAACACATTACAGTCTCGCGCTTTAAACCAACTAAGCTACCAGGAGAGATTTTCGAACTTTGAAGGTATACGGAAAGTACCAGTGTAGATTACTATAAGATATTAGCCTGCACCCAGTGCTCGTACTTACGTCACTTCTTCGTTCATGTCAGTGGTTTTGGTGGTTGCTGATGTTGCCAGAGCGTGTGGAGGCGGTCCAAATCATATTTGTGTGAGTATTGGCGGTTTTCTAGTTACAGGATGCTGCCAACGTTCCTGTTCACAGAGGAGTGGGTTCCCGCCTAGCGGTGGACATTTCGTAGGTACTCATTTGCGAGATGAATGTGCCACACTCGCGTTACTTAAGAATCCCCGCTGGGCAAGTGGGTTTGTAAATTGTGATGATCCATTGTGAATCAAGCGTGGCCAATGACCCATTGCCAGGCTCGACAGGATACAAATCTGACAACATAAGTAGTTCCCGTTTATCCAGATAGGTAGAATTTGCCCACCAACCATTCCCACCATCTTTACAACAATCCCACCATCTCAGCAACTACTCCAACCATCGCCACAACGATATCCACCACCCCAAAGCAATGGCTACAATCAGCATCCTCCCATTTTGCACCCGAAAAGTCGTGTGTGTCACAGGCCAAAAAAAAAAAAAAAAAAAAATATGTCGCAAGAGTTCAGAAAATTTCCATATCGTCGACAACTACACTATAGTACCCCCCCCCCTTCCCCAAACCAACTAGCCAGGACCCCACTATGGATACTCCATTAAATACGACGTTGGGTGCTCGTATGAGCGCGTATCTAGTCACCTCTGAAGACTATCGCAAACAAAGAAAAAGAGTCAACCGCAGATTGTACAAATTGCGTCATGACTTGAATTTGATCACTCGGGACACAAAGAATTATCGTGCCAAACAGAAAACCTCCAAGATCTCCCACGACGACTACCACAAGGATAACCGGTATGGATTGGTTTATTTATTGACGGCTGAACGTGATGTGTTGTATTCGCTTGAAATCCAGAGCTTGTTGAACATTAGCAACGTGAACTCGTCGTCGTTCAAGAAGCTTATGGTTAGCAAGATTAAACGGTCTTTGGACAGTGTGTTCAAATTGTTGGAAATCGCCAACGCCGACTCCAGCGACTTGAAGAAGGTGGAGTTGTACATCTATGCCAGTTTGCTCCAGGGACAGTTGTCTATAACCAAGAAACAGTGGTCTAAAGCTCTTAATGCGTACTCGATTGCCAAGTGTGCGTTGGAGTACTTGTATGGGCAGTACGATGAGGATAACGATAATGAAGACGAGCAGTTTAACAAGACGTTGATCAATGAGTTGATTGACACCTTGGTTGATCCTTCGTTGAGCTTGGCCATCTCGCAAAGCGATGTGCCATCGACGGATTTGAGAACCATTTCTCGTCAGCATTGTCGCGATAACGAGGTGCCTCTTTTGACCAATGTGATTGAGCTTATTGCTGCCAAGGACCCGGAGTTTGTTTCCGATATCAGTTCCTCAGTTGCCTTGGTTCGAGAAATCGAATGGAGAGATCACCGCGCCCAGTTGTATAATGATGAAATTGCTTACAAGATTATGCAATTGACTGGAGATAATCAGTGGATGCAGTACCAGGACCCCAACCAGTATGACTCCATCATCACCAAGTGGAGCGACATTTTGGAATTGCATAAGATTGACACGGAAAAGAACCAGGATGACGATGATTTGGAACAGGTTCAGCACCGAGCGATATTTTTGACGTATTTGAACTATAACTTGTTGTTCACGAGATTGAAGCGAGATTTGTTATTGATTGATCGTTTGGTTAGCGTCAATGATATTGAGCACAACCGGGATATTATCCGATTGTATAATGGGATTATTGTAATCGTTACCGAGTTGAAGGATCTTCCTGGTGTGTACAATGACGAAGACTTGTACTATTCCTTGGAGAACTTGGAGAAATACTACGGGGCGAAAAAGAGCGTGATAATTGCCGAGTCGTACCAGTATAATGCCCGGTTCAGTGAGTCATTGAGCATTTATAACCATATTAACCAGCAGTTGCCCAGTGGTGAATTCTACAAGTCGGAATTCCCATTTAATGTTAGCACCAATGAAGCGGTTGATTTATTTCGCCAGGATGTGCGGAAACGCATATTGCAGTCCCATATCAGTGCCCAGTTTGCATTAACTAAAGGTAACACCAAGTATGTATTGGAGAATTTGGCCCAGTTCCCCAATGGGCGTCTTGACGATATTATCAATTTGAAGAGCCAACCTCAAGTAGAGCTGGTGTTGCCCAAACCAGTATTATTTGATGTGGCATTTAACTATATTTCGTATGATTTGGGCAAGTCTAGTGTTTCGGCTACCGCGGGGTTCTCTGCTGTAGAACCCGTCACTTCTGGAGAAGACGATGGCGGCAAGAAGCGCGGGGGGTTCTTTGGAATATTCGGTGGCCGTGGCAACTAGAGGGGTGTGTAGGTAGTGATGTTTTAGTAAAGTGTACTTTGAAAAGGCAGTCTGAAGAGATGGAGAATAACCGTGTAGAAGCCAGTGTCACCCTTGGATCGTCACCTCTGGTATTGTTTCTACCTTTACCTTTATGATGTTTCCTATACAGTAACGCTAGTCTTTCCCATACAGTAACGCTAGTCTTTCCCATGCTACCCAACCCATCAAATCGTCTCCCTGTTGAGAGAAGTTTTGCACAGCCATTATTTCTTTTTTTCTAGTCACAATTGTTGCAGTATTTTTTTCCTGCTTCATGCAACTTGTTCTTTTCTTTTTTTTTTCAAAAAATATTGACAATAGTCTGCTTGTGGTTTGGGTATACATCATCACCACATCCATTGAACAGCAAATAACAACCTCCAACCACTACATACACATCAGAACAATGAAGAAACATAATGGGCTGGCGTTAACACTAATCGCATGCGTCTTAGGGTTGTATGGCACCTTTCTTACGTGGTCCATCCTACAGGAACGCATAAACACCAAACCTTATGGAGATAACCAGGAATACTTCCGGTCTCCTTTAATTACCAATATCATCCAGGCCCTATTTGCCTCGGTAGTGGGGATGGTATATACTCTAGTCACTACAGGCACATCTCCGTTTGATGTGTTTACTGTGAATTCGTCGTCACGAGTAACCATTTTTAAGTCGCTAGTATTAATTTCCACCACTTCAAGTTTATCGTCACCGATTGGGTACAAGTCGTTAAACCATTTGGACTACTTGGCATACCTATTGGCGAAATCGTGCAAGTTGATCCCGGTGATGTTTATCCACGTGTTGCTTTACCGAACCAAGTTTCCCGGGTACAAGTACCTTGTGGCGGGGTTGGTCACTTTGGGGGTGATTGTGTTTACGTTGTCCCACCACAGCAAAAAAACCAGCGTAAATGACGGCAATACTGTATGGGGGATGACATTACTACTCGCGTCTATGCTATTGGATGGGTTGACGAACTCAAGCCAGGACCAGTTACTCTACCACACGTCACAGGGGAAACATGCCGTAAAACTAACTGGGGCACATTTGATGTGTCTTTTAAACTTATTTGTGTTTGTTATCACCCTCTCGTATACGTTTCTCTTCCGGTACCAGGAAATCCTGACCACCACCCTCTTCATCCACCGTCACCACGAGTTGGTGTTTGACATTATTTCATTTGCGTTGTGTGGGGCTATAGGGCAGATATTCATTTTCGTGATTTTGGAAAAGTTTGACTCGATTATCTTGATCACGGCCACCGTGACTCGGAAAATGTTGAGTATGATTTTGAGCGTGGTGTTGTTTGGCCACAAGTTGAATTCCAAGCAGTGGGTCGGGGTATTGTTTGTGTTTGGGGGGATTGGCTATGAGGCGTATTTGAAGTTTGCCATCAAGAGGAGGAAGGAGGAGGGCAAGATGGAGAAGAGGATGAAGAAGGAGGGAAAGACGGAGAAGAGGATAAAGAAGGAGGGCAAGATGGAGAAGACGAAAAAGGTAAAGTCGATGTAGGTGTAAATGCAAAACTAATTAGATGTGTACTATAAGTATAGAGCAAAAGGATAGATTATTTATGTGCCATATAAGATACGGGTATTCCAGTTAGTTGCTTGGTTTGGAGTGTAGATTAGGAAGCTGTAGAGTATCAGTCCTGCCCTTGACTCAAACCTCGACACCAATATCGTATGATCCCCCCAGTGAATGCCATAGCATAGTAAATGTCCTAGCATTGTGCCATAACCTGAATGCCATACTAGCAGAGGCTGTGGACCCCGCGCGCTACCACCCGCGCTACCATATGGTGAACCGCAAAATCAAATAAACCCCCATATACTACTTTGTACTCATCGTCTTCTCGTCACGGTTGTCTGTGTTTCAGGTATAACTACCCCGTAATGAGAGTACAACAGAACACGTACCTACTTGGCCTAGAAAGGTTCTTTTGTTTGCTTGCATCACTATTCCCCAAAGTGCTTTGCACCATAATCCTCACTTGGTCATTATATGTGATTGTATTGTACGTGAGTGCAGACTACTTAACAACAACCGCACTGGCGGTGGCGGTAAACACGATAGCCGGGATACTATGCATGCTATCTATAATCACCTACTATCGCATTATCCTCGTGGGGCCGGGATCTCCGTTGGATTACCCCGAGTTGAAAATCAGGAACCTACAGCAATTACAAGAAAACCCCTATGACTATCCACCCGAGGCAGCAGCAGCAGCAGTGGAAACACCGCCTACTAATATCATGACCGCACATACAGTAAAATTACGGGGTTCTCAAGGGTATAGATACTGCAGTAAATGCTCTGTTTGGAAACCTGATCGTACTCACCACTGCTCTTCTTCCGGTAAGTGCATTCTCAAGATGGACCATTACTGTCCGTGGTTTTCCACTTGTATTGGCTTTTTTAACCACAAGTTCTTTATCCAGCTCTTAATCTACGTGTCTACATACTCGATTTTTATATTTGTGGTTACGGTTATCGCCGTGTCTGATTTCATCAGCAGTGGCAAGTATAAGCAAGCGACGATTTCTGTTAACGTGGTTCTCCTATGTGTTGTTTCACTAGCATTTGGGGTTTCCACGGGGCTTTTCACCGGGTTTCTGATTTACTTGGTGTGTAAAAACTTAACCACGATCGAGTTCCAAGAACAGCGGTGGAATTACCGTGGTGCCAATCGATTCAATTACGAGTTTGACGAGATGGGTAAGAAAAAACAGTTAACCAACATCTTTGATTTGGGGGCGTTTGAGAATTGGAAACTGGTGATGGGTGAGTGCTGGGTTGCGTGGGTATTCCCAATCGACATCAACTCCGCAAGTGTGCTGGCGATGTACAAGAATGGAATCAATTTCCGGGTGAATGAGGAAGTGTATGGTAAATGGTGTCATAATGCAGAGTTGCAGGAACAGTTGAACCAGCAATTACGAGAGTATAAAGATCGAGTTAGACGAGAGAGGGAGTACACTAGGGGAGCGACAAGTCAAGAATAGTGAGTGGGAATGGGGTTCATATTTAGATAGAGTGTGTAGAGGGAGTAAGAGGAAGTAAGAGGGAGTAATGAAGAATGTGTAGGAATAATACCAATATCATGCTTCAACTTGAATATATCCAAAATGGATGCAAGCACCAAATTCCAACCTATAATCCATCACTTTGAACCTTCCAATAGATATATCGGGTCCAACAGTGTTAATACCCCCACCCACCAGGTCAACATCCACTCCACCAATTGTCTGGAAAACTTTCAAGTTTACCGAGAGAGGAAAAAAAAAACAACCCTCAACCCAATTTTTCAGTAACCAGTTTCACCAATCATCACAATCAACCTGTAGTTAAACCATATAGAGATAAGTACTTGTCAACATAAAAAGTACCGTAACACACTTCTAGTCTCCTTCCAGACAGCTTTTGGCCCTCACAATATGTACGTACAACTACCATTTGACGAGTTCAAAGTCGATCCCACGCAAAAGAAACGAATTGCCTACTTCTACGACGCCGACATCGGCAACTACGCCTATGGGGCCGGACACCCTATGAAACCGCATAGGATAAGAATGACGCACTCGCTTATTATGAACTATGGCTTATACAAGAAGATGGAGATTTACCGTGCCAAACCGGCCACCAAACAGGAAATGTGCCAGTTCCACACCGACGAGTATATTGACTTTATTAGCCGAGTCTCTCCCGACAACTTGGACATGTTTTCCAAGGAACAAATCAAGTTTAATGTCGGGGACGACTGTCCGGTATTTGATGGGTTGTTTGAGTACTGTGGAATCAGTGGCGGTGGTTCTATGGAAGGTGCTGCTCGCTTGAATCGAGGGAAATGTGATATTGCCATTAACTATGCTGGTGGGTTGCACCACGCCAAAAAGTCGGAAGCAAGTGGGTTCTGCTACTTGAACGACATTGTTTTGGGAATCATTGAGTTGTTGCGGTACCATGCACGTGTGTTGTATATTGATATCGACGTTCACCACGGTGACGGGGTTGAAGAAGCGTTCTATACTACTGATAGGGTGATGACCTGCTCGTTTCACAAGTACGGAGAGTTCTTTCCTGGTACCGGTGAGCTCCGCGACATCGGTGTTGGTAAAGGTAAGTACCATAGTGTAAATGTGCCATTGAGAGACGGGATTGATGACGCCACATACAAGTCGATCTTTGAGCCGTTGATCACCAAGATTGTCGAGTGGTACCAGCCTTCGGCGATAGTATTGCAGTGCGGTGGTGATTCGCTTTCTGGAGACCGATTGGGTTGCTTCAATTTGTCCATGGCCGGACATGCCAATTGTATCAACTTTGTCAAGTCGTTCAATATCCCCATGATGGTGTTGGGTGGTGGTGGCTATACGATGAGGAATGTAGCGCGTACTTGGGCGTTTGAGTCGGGGCTTTTGAACAACGTGATCTTGCCTGCGGAGTTGCCGTATAACGAGTACTACGAGTACTATGCTCCTGATTACAAGTTGGATGTGCGGTCTTCCAATATGTACAACTCCAACAGTTCTGAGTTCTTGGACAAGATTTTGACAAACATTATTAGCAATTTGGAGAACACGAAACACGCTCCGTCGGTGCAGATGAACGAGGTACCCAGGGACGCTGAGGATTTGGGAGATGTTGACGAGGATACGAAAGATGCCATGGACACCAAGGGAGGGTCTGGGTATGCGCGGGATGGCCAGATACAGCCAGATAACGAGTTTTACGACGAGGAGGATAAAGATAAGGAGGAGAAGGAGATTGTGAGTTACAAGGAACCCAAGCAAGACGAGTCTACTGGGAACAGTGGACCAAAAACTACAGAGGGAGATCCTGCTGTGGGCGATTCTACAATAGTGAATGCCGATTTGTTAGCGACAACTTCTCCCGAGAAAGCTGAAGCCCATGAAGATAACTCCAACGTAGAAATGAAGGATGCCTTGACACCAGAAGAAATCAAAGAGATCCAAGAGTTGAATGAAAGTGTATAGTATACAGTTTTGTATAATTGTGGGCACTTGTGTATTTGTATGTTTTATAATTGTTGCGCTATTATCCAGTTGATGGGGTTTCCCAAACGGAAACGTCCCACATTATGTCACCTGGATGTATTTCCCTCTGGCTGGACTTTACAGTCATGTGGCCCTTCCCCGTCACCGCTCCTTTTGCACTCACCAGTCATTATCTTGGACTAATAGTAAAACACCCATTGTTCTAAACCCATCAAGTGCGATTCTTGTACTGTGGGGAATATCTACTGCATGGGTAAGTCCAAGCCGGAAACTGCCTGAAGCGAAATCGTATTCAATATGCTCGGGATCCCGGGGAACCAAATGCACTTGCTTTATGTTCTGGCATGACTTCACGACTTCCCCAATAATCTCCACCGATATGCTATATTCCAAGTCCGGCCCGCCAATAAACAAGTTCCGCAAGTGCTTACATTCGGTGAGCCCCAGTTTTTGCCAGCCGCTCATACTGACTCGCCGCAAATCTAGGTGGCAGATGCTATCGGGGAACATTGATGGCCTCAAGCATTCATCTGCATCGGAGAAACGATTGAGGTTTAGTGTGTTCAAATGGCGGAACTCATGAAAACTTCCCGTTACTTCAACCACATGGTTATTTGCAAGGTTCAATTCTTGGAGCGAATGGGGCAACAATTCAAGATTTATAGAGGAGAGTGAGTTGAAACAAAGGTCTAGGCGACGCAAGTTGGTGCAGGCTGCCAAATCCAATTTCCCAACATGGGTGAAATTGCAGCGTGCCAACACCAAGCTCTCGAGTGACTTGGGGAACTTGACGGGCTGTTCTGGGAGTACGAAGCTGCTAGAGCTCATATCAAGATTCTTCAAGCGAGGAAACGTCTCCGGGAAGTAGTCCGCATGGGGGATATGAATTCCATGGATGCAATTACGGCGAAGGGTCAAATACAACAAGTTCCTGAGTCCCGCAAGTTGGCCAAGGTTGTCTAATTTGTTTGCGCTTATGTCTAGTTTGGTGAGGTTGGATGGTATGGACCGCACATCTTGCAACTGATTACAAGATAGACCAAGTTCTCGCAAACACGGTAAACCTGTTGGGACCTCAGTAAGGTTATTGCCAGATAAGTTGACATATCGCAAGCTGCAAGGTAAATTATCAAAGCCGCACATATCGACAAACTTGTTGAACGATAAATCGAGGTGTATCATATTTGTGAGGTTTGCGAACTCGGGGTTTATCAGCTTCAATTGACAGTACGGCATCAGCAATCTAACCAACGTGGTTGGTAGCTGTAACCTCGCCAACGTTATATTCTCTACACTATCGAAGCTCAATTTCACCAAACGTGGGGGGAATGCTATTGTGTCTGTTGGCGATTCAAATGCAAAAGCGGCAACTTCAAGGTTCAAGGTTGTTAGCGTGTCGGGAAATCGGAATTCCGAAGATAGAACTAGATATTCTCCCAGGAGCAGCAACTCCACGATATTTGGCGGGAGGTGGAAATCAGGGCCAAGTTGTAGGTCGTCGGCTGAATAGTCTGGGTCGAGGTATTCCTGAGTTTCTCCGTCGATGTCTATATTCAAATACTTCACACTGGCGGGAAATCTTATCTGGGCAAGAAAACCAATGTCTTTGGCGCTGGCCGGTATGCTTATAAGCTCTACTTTCTCGATACGAGAATAAGTCTCAAGAGTATCCAAATCCGATATGCATCGGGAAGGGGCATTTGTCATGTCTTCGATATAGCCAATGGTTAATTCGCGAATGAACTTGCTGAGATTAAAGTCCTTAAGCGAGGCAACGCTAAAGTTTACCGCTCTAAACGTGTGCAAGAAATGTAAGTTACCCACATCAAACATATCCACAAGGACCCGGTCATTAAAGTAAGCCTGTACACTCAAGTACTGTAGTCGTGGCGGGAATAATGGCGAATTCTCCCTTGCATCTAATAGAAGTGATACTATAGTCAATCGGGTCAAACTGGGTGGAAATAAGGCGACATCGTCAATGGTGATTCGAGACACGTTTATGACCAATTCACTGAGGCACAGGAGCTTTGGCGACTCAAAAAACTTTGGGTTGTCCAATTTATTGGTTTCGATTGTGATTGGACAAATATCCTCGTGGATAGATTTCACGCTCACCTTGCCTTGGTAATAGAACCCGTACTTTCCGGGAACAGGACCCCGTTTTTTGTGGATCACTATTCTGGACCCGACCCGCAACGAGGATGGATGGTTTGTCTGGACGGCGTCGAAATCACCAATCTCGAAGAATTCCACGATTCGGGGCACGAGACCCGGATACATGCCCATTAGATCGGCAAACGACTCTATATCACAAAACCAGGCGTTGCTATAGATCTGGTAATTTTCTGGTAGAGCCAGTCCCTGAAACGTGTTGTGGTTGGATTCGTGACCAATAAGAACCGTTTGTTCCTTTTCATTTCTGTCCTCGGTTAGCCGGTTCCAGTAGTACACGTCCATGTCATACCAGTGTTCTCCGCACTCTCTTACCACCACATGGCGATAAAAGACATAGGCCACGTACGGTCCCAACGCGGGAATATCTTTAATAAGTTGCAAACATTTCCGGGGAAGGAATCCAATGACAGTTTGGATTATTTCTGGAGGAAGCTGAAGGAAATTAACTAGACCTGTTGGCGGGGACATTTAGTTTTGGGAGAAAGATTGGGGACTCGACTTTACAGATGAATGTAGCCAAGAGCAATGCCTGGATATTAGAAGAAGGATATTAGAAGAAGTATATTGGGAAAAACAGTAAATGGATATTTTTCTCGAGGTGTATTTTTTTTACTGTTGCTGCACTCCATTGTTTATTTTCATAATGGCAATGATTTTTATGGGAAACAGGAGAGTTGTTTGAGTTTGGTGGATTGTCAGTTATATGGGGTTTAGTTGTGAATGGGTTGTTTGTTATGGGTAGTAAGTTTGCGACAGATGGTGTTGTGATAATCTCTCACAACTGCTCACAACCTGTTACAAAGAACGTCCCCCCACCCCAACAAACCCTCCACCACTACACCCTCCCCCATCCCATTAACCTGCTGGGGGCTTATTTTTCGCTCTTTCCCACCTTAATGAGTCATGCCCTTTTTGGAACCCTAAAAATGTAACAAGGGCATCCAAGTTTCAGAAATAAAAACACCAACTGTTCCTCCCTCCTAATACGAACCCTGGTTCATAACTTCCTTATACAGTTACGTTATCGGGTTTCATTTGGTTGTTTTGGCAGTTTAAACTTTCTTGCGTAGTCACCCCACTCTTCATTGTCCCGTCCCCGAAGAGTTCACAAGCAAAAGAAAAAAAAAAATAGAAACGAAAAACTGCCCATACATTAATCATAGGTTACTATATATAGGTCGGAATAACCCCCTCCGATGTTTAAGTCGCTTTTATCGCCCTGGTCATTGCAAATAGTCAAACATACAGCAGGACATTCCTCCACTACCAATCTTGTTAATCCTGCGATTGTGCCTGCCCCGTGTGTTCTCTTTTCCCGTTCCTTCTCCATGCAGAAACAACGAGAGCAACTTCCCTCCTTATCTATACAATCGTGTTCCGACCTTCCGACCGCCCGGTTGCCGGAATACGTGAAACCATCCAAAGGAAGACTATACAACATAATATGGCGCACATCTCCACCAACAAACGTGTTTGTGGTGAAGAAGCCGTGGGACACAACCGTGCGTGAAGCTATGATTGAATTCATCAACCATCTCCACCAAGGGTACCCTTCCGTGAATGTGATTGTTGGCGAAGACGTTGCCGATGAGCTCAAACACGAATCGCTGGTTACCAAAGAACTATTCGACCCAAAAATAAATCACGTGATTTATACCGGAAACCAGGCGCAGATCGTGGAGAAAACCGACCTTATGGTGACTTTGGGTGGCGACGGGACCATTCTCCGCGGCGTGAGTCTATTCCTGAATGTCACTGTGCCTCCGGTGCTATCATTCGCCATGGGCACATTGGGGTTTTTGTTGCCGTTTGATTTCAAGAATTGCAAGCAGACGTTTAAAATGGTGTACGAGTCGCGCGGGATGGCGTTGCACCGAAACCGACTCGAGTGTCACGTGATTAGACGGAATTGCAACGGAGAGGTCGGTGAAGATGCATCGGTCGATCCCGGTTCTGCTTCCAGTGATGGCAGTTCCGGACAAATGATCCACGCTATGAACGACATATCTATCCATCGCGGCAGCTTGCCTAACTTGACTGCCGTGGATATATTCATTGACGACGAGCATTTCACCACCACAGTTGCTGATGGGCTAGTGTTTGCCACACCCACGGGTTCCACGGCGTATTCTCTTTCGGCCGGAGGGTCCATTACCCACCCTGCCGTGCCTTGTATTCTACTTACCCCAATCTGTCCCCGTTCGTTATCTTTCCGGCCGTTGATACTTCCTAGTAATTCTAACATCATGATCAAGTTGTCTCCGGAAAACAGAAACCTCTCGATCGAGTTGACTATAGATGGGATATCCCAGCAGGACTTGAGAGCTGGCGACGAGTTGCATGTTGTTCTGGAGGAGGAGGTTCCCCTGGGCAATGGCGAAGCTGCGACGGGGGTCAATGGGATCTGGTGTGTGGCGAAGGGACAGAATGATTGGACAAAGGATATTAATGAGTTGCTTGGGTTTAATAGTGGCTTCAGAGGTCAGGCGAACAAGCCGTCGCATTTGTAGAGAAGGAGTGTAGTATAGTATTGGTGAGTAAGTTTATGTATTTATTTTTAGCGAGTAAGACATCGGTGACCTTTAAGTTATCTGTGGGAATAGACATGCAAACACTGGTCACGCCTTTACATCGTTCAGTACTGCCCGTCAACCAATCAAGGCAAGCTACGACTAGTTTTTTGCACCCATTGTCACGTGAGCAGGAAAATCGATTAAATAGGGATTTGGAAGTTGCTGCCTTGTTCTGCTGTATTAATAGGGGAGGGAGCGGGATTTGCAGATGAAGGGAACATCCAAGGTCCCATTATAAGAGCAATCCACCATTGGTCTGCTATGCTAATATTCTGGCTCTACCTTGAGCAGAACGTTGCCCTGGTATTACCACAAAGAGTAGTGGCTGTTTTTGTACCTTTTTCCACTTTTGTTTTTCATGCGACATTCCTCGTTTAGATATTTTTTTACATTGTTTTTCCTCGTAAACTCGCAGTAGAGAGCGCGCAGCAGAAAACACGCCAGAAGACGGTTGGTGTTCTTCTTCTATCTGCGGATCCTAATTGACCTTTTGGTGTACTCACACTGGCCAAGATCATGGATACAGAACCACTTATAAGAAGATTACCACAGTTACCCAATGAAGTAATTCAACTGGTGTTTGGCTACTTCCCCAGGGGCTGGTTGACGCTTTTCCAGGAATGTCCTACTTTCGAGCAATATCGCATCTGTTCGTTATATTCCGAAGTAGCTATAAGGCAGTTTTCTGACCACGAACAGGACTTTTATACCCCGACCCTCTATAGTAGCGATGCGTTTACTTGAGAAGGATACTTTCTTAGGGGATCACACAAAATAGATTCTGAAACACTCCTTGATGATATATGGACGTTAAAGGAGAGATACCCCCAAAACTCTCCCAAACTGATACGGTTTCTGTCGTACCAAGACTTCGAACTATGGGCGAAACGGCTTTCAAGGTTGTTTCCTAACCAAAACATTCTGATTTCCTTTTCTACCAAGGATGAAGATCTTGTAGCCTTCAGCCAGAACATCAAAGAGATTATTAGATTAGATGGGACCTTATCTAATATTCAAATGATCATGATATGCCAACAATTGAGGGTGATAAATATTCACCAAGTGTCATTGCTTACGCTTCTAGATCTGGCGTGGTTACCGGTCACATTGCAACGGCTAGCGTTTTCTGGTAGGCGTATAAGCCAATATTCTGAAGACAGTGGAAATCATACGAGGTTCCCTGAACTCGAGGGAAGTGGGTATGACGATTATGACCTCCCTGTGGTTGACCTCTTGCATTTGGTTCACCTCATGAAATTCAAAAGCACCAGTGAAATCACTATTGATATGATCACATTGCCCACAGCCGTAAGAGGACTAGAGTTGATTGCTTCGAAGTTTTCCCAGGACATTGCCTCAGTTTATAAGTTCAAAAGTCTCGAAAGGCCAGCAATCGGTCAATATACCCAATTAGAGTTTGACATGTTGCCCAAGAATTTAAGAGAATTACGTATATACATCCTGGAATACGAGGGCGTAGAGTTTGCTGCGTCGTCTTTACCAGCCTGTATTCACACCTTGGTGATAATAGGTGCAAAATTAACTGTGCCCCCAAACTTTCAATTCCCGTCAACCTTACAATACATTGCAGTTGACAAAATATCCCAAGATACATATATATCATCCAATATAAATGGCAAACTTGCTATCAGGATTCCCGAAACACTCGTTTCTTTGAGATTGCTGCTGTTGCCCGATAACAACCTTCCCAGAGGAATTGAAGAAGTGCCATCTGTTGTCAACACTTGTATTGATCCGTGCTCAGCTTGATGATAACAGTCAGTTTGATAATCTTCCTTCCAAGCTTAGACATTTGGATCTTCTGGAAAACAACATCTCCAAAATAGCCATCAAATGCCCTGAATTAAGATCTCTCCTGTTATTTAGAAACAAGATTAGATGTCTTGACCCAGAAACCTTATTGTTACCGGACAGTCTAATTGAGTTGGATTTGTCTCGCAATAATAACTATCTGGTTGCGGAATCGTGGTCTTTCCCTACCAGGGTGCAAACTTTATCGCTAAAAAATAATAAGCTTGCTCGGTTTAGGTATTCTAATGGTACATACACTCCCAGATTGAAGCAGTTGTACCTAAGCGATTCTTCCGATAGTCCTTCCATAAAGAAGCAAAAGATGAATGCATCGTTTTTGCTCCCTGATGGTATCGAAAATATAGATATTTCAAAAACAATTGTCGGTACTTGTTTGCTTAGAATGGCCGACGGTACAAATATATTGGGGTTGAATCGATACCAGAAATTGAAGCGACTCAATTTGAATGATTCCAAACTCGAGTCCCTTGTCATTGAGGATCTCCCGACCGGGCTTGAGGTGCTATATTTGAGTAACAGTCTAAGGATGACTATTGTATCACCAAAAAGTGGGGCCAAGTATGGGTTTGAGAAATTCACCAAGCTAACCAAACTTAACCTTCTGAATACAAGTATCGGGGGTTATTTAAAGACTAATACTTTGAAGTTTCCCGCTAGTTTAAAGCAGTTGGATCTTTCTAGCTGTCAAGTGAAGACGCACGCAAGGAACTTGGATTTTACTGATTGCAAGAATTTACAGCGGCTTAATATTCGCAACAATTTGATTAGTGGGGAAGATTTTGAATGGTATTTGTCGTCAATTAAAAAGGCTTCCGTACGTTGGAAGGCTGAGGAAGTGCTGCGCAGATATGTCTATTAGGCTGGAAATCGCAGTGGAAGAGGACAGAGTCGTATACTGGTCTAATGACCAGTCAGTGATATTAAAAGATGCTTGTTCTATGTCAGGACTGGTGATGTGCAACGGAGAGCATGTATCTATTTTTACTTTATGAATATACAATTGAAGCAAGGAACAACGTGGATGTTGCCATGTTTGACTCATCTTGGTGAGTGTCTAGTTTGTACTATTACCAGAGTATAGTTGGCACAGCCATATTTCTAGTGAAGAACTGCGAAGAATGGATGTGAATAGAACACGCACTTAGCCCCGAGTTAGTGCCTCTATCCTTTCTATCAATAACAAAGATTCTTAGTAGAGCAAGAATATATGTAGTACCACTGATGGATTATTGGTAATCTTTGGAGATCTCTTTTTTTGCTGCCGGCTTGTAGTTGCTCGTTCCTGTCCACTAAAATAGGCCGACTCTAAACAAAAAAAAATAACCTAAAAAGACGCAGAATCCAGTGGGGAGGGGAGGGCGTGTGTGTATGTGTCAGAAGGAGCAATATAAACTGGCGGCATACAAAGTATCCAGACATTTCCTGTAGGTCTATCGTCAGACAGTATACTTTCCCCTGCAAAAGTAGAGATTTCGTGGGCTAGGAAAGAGAAACGAAAGCACTGCATCTCCACCCAATTCCCCTACCCATTGTTGAGAGAGGGTACGTCCTTTTTGTGTTGCCGCAGCTTCTGTTCCCAATATACATATGGCGCATTCTAGAACCCACCGGGGCACAATCCGAGCCGTTTTACAGATTGTTTCGTATATTGTCTGTCTCCTTTTCTTTTTCGACGCAGTATGGGGGTGGTTCGGTGGTGGGTCTTTTTCTTGGTGTTGCAAGTGAGTGCAGAAAACATCGTCTGAGGAATAAACCGTCCCGGTAGGTGCATGTGTGGACTATTATTTTCTGTTGTCTTTTTCCTTTTCAGGTTTAGGGTTTTTCCATTTGATTTCTCTGCAACGTGAAATTTTCATCATACTGCATACAAATGCGACTTGGTTCAGTCACGGGGTGTGTGCACCCCCCCCCCCCATCAAAGAAAGAAAAAAAACACTGAGTATTGTTTGTGCACCCCGTGATACAAAAGAGAGGTTTGCGCAAAACAAACGAAACAGACGAATGTCAAATGTCGATTGGTTTTTTTTTCTTTTCTTTTCCCCCCTTGGTTAGTGTCTGGTGGGCTTATAATGCAGACAAGAACTGTCTCGGCACTGCACCTGGCTAGTGCGGGAGGAGCGAGGGAGCGGGGGAAGTTCAGACGCTCAGAGTTTAGAGATAGGTGTGGGAGCCTACTGTGATTCTCAGCATACTTTCTCTCTTTTTTTTGCGCTCTCCCACGTCTCTGGGGAGACTAAGCTGCAAGAGACTGGTTGTGTGGATATGTGGTGGTGAGCCACGATGGATAGGTGCCAGACTATCAGTTTTTGATTGATTTCTCGTAGTTTGGAGTGACCGTCCAGATTTCCAAGGGGGGGGGTGTGAACAAAGTTTGTATTTCTCTGTTTGGTATTATTTCCCGGGTAGAACAGGGATCCGTTTTTGTTTGTTTTTTTAGTTTGGTTCATTCCCACGTTATTTTCTTGTTCGGATAACCACTTGCACCCCGTGTATCATTCTCCTGTGTTTGTCTCATTTTTTTTTTTGCTACTCGCGACTAGGTGGGAAAGAACGCACTAACAATTGTTTCCGTCGTTTCTTTTCTTTTTTGTGTGTCCGTGAGAATTAAAAAAAGGAAAAACCCATTTTCTGGTTGAATTACACCCCCTGTTTGACCTTTCGCTTGCTCCACCAGTACGTTACGCCGAACAGGGAAAAAAAAAAGAAAGCATAGGATTCTCCATATGTGCATTAACACCATGGCTCATCTACGTAAGGTGTTGATGGGCACTTTGACATGGCATGGATAACACAGAGCAGGACAATCAATAGTGCTATAACGACACTCCGTGTAGTGGTATCCTGTTGTTATTGTTGCTCCTGGAACTGTTGGTCTTGCGTCGACACAGTTGTGCCACATTGTGATATATATCAATTTGATATTTTTTTTTGCCTTCTTCTTGTCTGCCTCGTTCAAAAAAAAAAGCCGACACCCAGAATGGAATACAATCTTGCACCCCTACGATTTACTTGTCCAGAAATCTTTTTTGTCTTTTTTTTTGTCTTTTTTTTTGTCTATTTTTTTTTCGGTAAATGTTTCATTACTAATTCGTCGCACACACAAACTGTATGTTTCTCACCCCCTACAAGAGGAGATGATAGACAACATTACCCGTTACACACAAGACGTTCGAGTTCAATGGTGTGGAAACACCACTACTTCTCCCACCCTCCCCTCTCGCACACTATCCGGTGATTACCCGTGCTATGTATCTGTGCGTATATGTGTGTGTGTCTTTATATCGGAGAATGTTTAGTATGGACTCCCCCCACACCGATACTATAAAATGCGATTCCAGCATTAGTTATACTAAATACGAGTCACATTATCTACTAATCCGATTATTGTTTTTTGTTTTGTTTTCTTAATATTTTCTTCCGTGCAAGTTGCACCGTGATTTTTTTTTTTGTCATGGTCGGTTGTCCCTTTAAGAATTCTTTTTTTTTTTTTTTGGGAACTCCCCTTAGTCCAGTTTGTTTTTATATTGTACTATTTTTTTTTTTTTGACTGAATTTCCATTTACGTTATTCCATTTTGTATTTTTGTCTTGGGTTTAAATTAACCTTGATTTTCTTTATTTTTGAATGGTTTGTCCTTTTTTTTTTCTTTTCCCAATTATCCTCTTTTTCTTTTCCAGGCACACATACCAAAAAGACAGACAAGTGCTGTTGATATAGTTCACCACTACTGTAGGAGCTATATATATATACTAGACAGACGCTACCTTGGATTTTTGCTATATACGCTACTGATATCTCGAGAAATAAGGCCAGCCTTTTTTTTTTCGACGTCACGCCAACATCTCCTTGTGCAGGTATAATAACAACACCCCCGAAGAAGGTAAAAAACGATATCTGGTAGATACAACCAGGTAGACATTCAAGCAAATAGACAATCAGACAATCAAGCAAACAGAAAAGCAGACACTTATTTTTTGTTTTGCCACAGGAAAAAAAGGACACCACCACCACAAATAACACTCTTAGCATCTCCACCACTGGAGTTACTATCCTGCGATAAACACCACGCAACAGAACGAGGGTTCACTAACGAAGGTATCTCGGTGATAGACAAAGCCATCGGACATAAGCCACTTTGTTTCAACAACTACACGAACCACCAATGTACTCCGCAGCACACGCCGCACAGCTCGGAGTGGGCACCAAACAGCCGCTAAACGGAGCGTTGCACGTCCAGCAGTCGTCACTCCCAATTGACGCGCAACAACAAGCACAGCAGCAAGCACAGCAGCAAGCGCAGCAGCAAGCGCAACAGCAGGCACAGCAAACTGGTAGCGCGGCCCCGGGAGTGCTTACTGCAGCACCAGCCACCTCTCAGCCCCAGCAACCGCCACCAACCAACAACATCCTCGGAGAAACCACCGCAGCTACATGGTTAGCCATTGGCTCACTCGCCGAAAGTCTCGGCGACCTCGACAGAGCCCTCACCTCGTACGATTCGGCCTTGAGACACTCCCCCAACAACCCCGACGCTCTCATCAAACTCGCCAATATCTACCGTGCTAAAGACATCTTTTTCAAAGCGGCAGAACTCTACGAGCAGGCTCTAAACTTCAACCCGGAAAATGGGGAAACCTGGGGGTTATTGGGACACTCGTATCTTATGCTTGATGACTTGCAGAGAGCATATGCAGCCTACCAAAGAGCCTTGTTCTACTTGGAAAACCCCAATGTGCCCAAATTGTGGCACGGAATTGGGATCTTGTACGATCGCTATGGGTCGCTTGAGTATGCTGAAGAAGCTTTTGTTAGAGTGCTAGAATTAGATCCCAACTTTGACAAGTCCAACGAGATCTATTTCCGGTTAGGAATAATCTATAAGCACCAGGGCAAGTTGCAGTTGGCTTTAGAGTGTTTCCAGTATATTTTGAACAATCCGCCACATCCATTAACCCAGCCAGATGTGTGGTTCCAGATTGGGTCTGTTTTGGAGTCACAGAAGGACTGGATGGGCGCCAAAGACGCGTATGAGAAGGTGCTCCAGGTTAATCCCCAACACGCCAACGTATTGCAGAGATTGGGGTGTTTGTATTCACAAGCAGAATCCAATCCCCCTACTCCCAGACAAGGGGTGGCTACTGGACAACAGCCGTTCCAGCAGGACTTGAATCTCGCTTTAAAGTACCTCACCAAGTCTCTAGAGATTGACCAGAGCGATTCGCAATCCTGGTACCATCTCGGGAGGGTACACATGATCCGGGGTGACTATAACGCTGCTTATGAGGCGTTCCAGCAGGCCGTAAATAGAGATTCACGAAACCCCACATTCTGGTGCTCGATTGGGGTATTGTACTACCAAATAAGCCAGTACCGCGATGCGTTAGATGCCTACACCAGAGCTATCCGATTAAACCCATACATTAGTGAAGTTTGGTACGATTTAGGGACGTTGTATGAGACGTGTAATAACCAGATTAGTGATGCGTTGGATGCGTATAGACAGGCTGAGCGGTTAGATCCTGGAAATCCGCTTATCAAGGCCAGATTGGAGCAGTTGATCAAGTACCAGCAGGAAGGTAATACCCATCCGCCTCAGCCTCCACCGGTATCCCAACAGCCACGGTTACCCCAGGGTATGGTTTTGGAAAGCACGCAGCAGCAGCAACAACAACAACTGCAACAACAACTGCAACAACAACTGCAACAACCAGGAGCACCACCTCCACCACATTTAATGGCTAGTCAGACTGGTCAACAATTGCCGCCTCCACCTCCACCGCCACAGCAGCAACAAGGGGCTGGAAGTATCCCTCCGGCACTTTCTCTTCCCGGAGGAGGAGCCACGGGAACCGTTAGTTCGTTGCCGCTTCATTTCCAGCAGCAGCAGCAGCAACCACAACAGCAACCACAACCACAACAGCAACCACAACCACAACAGCAACCACAACCACAACAGCAACCACAACCACAACAGCAGCAGCAGCAAGGATCGCCTCCAGCACTCCGACAATTGGTTTCCCCAGCAACAGCACCACAACAACAGCAACCGGGAACTATTCCTGCAGTAGTTCAACAGGCTCCATCTACAGTTCCGAGTCTTACTCCGAGTTCTAAAGAGGTAAAACCATTGACTAATCCGGCTGTTCATGTTCATGTTCCTGTCCCGGCCCAGGCTTCTCAACAGCACCAGCAGCAACCACAACCACAGCCACCAATGATTAAGGTTTCTTCTACTCCGTCACAAACTGCACCTCCAGCCAGTGACTCCACTGTGGAAGCTACGCCGACGGGACAAGATCCCAGCCAATCAGTTACGCCAGTAGTACCGGTACAAGAGAACGGGAAACGGGATTTGGAAGACAAGTCCGACAGCGATAAGGTGGTTAAGAAACCAGCCACAGAGAGTAATGGCAACTCGTTGGCGTCGTTGATGAATGCAGCCAATGCCGCGGCAAAGGCGGAGCAAACATCGGCGGCCATTGTCCTATCAGCCCCAGTGGAATCTGTAGCTGCCGCTTCGAAATCAGTTTCCCCAGCTGATACTGCCGTTGCTTCTGGTGCTGTTTCTGGTGCTGGTGCTGGTGCTAGTAGTACCATCTCGGCAGCTGTCATTTCTGCTAGTGCTGCACCTGTCACTTCTCCAAACTCGGCTGCATCTGTTGTGCCAGAAACCGTCGTTCCCGCTGCCAACACTACCGCGGAAGTCAATGGAGATGTACAAGAAGCTAAAGAAGAAACCCCCGCCACGCCTGTTCCTGTGAGCGTACCCCAGTTTTCAGCCAATGTTACCGGCAAGGTTGAGAATGGTAAGGAGAAGGAAGAGCCAACCGCGGCAGCTTCAGCAGCAGTCCAGACGCCTTCGGAGACTGCCCCAGTAGCCAAGCCAGTTGAAACCAGTACCGATAGCGAAGCCGAAGCTAAGAAGAATGAATATGTAGAACCACCGTTGCGGAAGGTTGAAGAAGATGAAAATTACGATGACGAATAAGTAAGTCCGTGGTTCTGTCGTTCAACAAAAGAAGAGTCTAGAAAATGAATTGGACATCAACCTCTTAAAGACGATACTACACTGCAGATCTACACTGAGAGACGATTTATTGTTTGTATAAAAAAAAATGTTCACTGTCTTATACTTTTTTCTGTATAATGTATGTATTCTAAGTATGTATTTTTATTATATCGTATATATATATATTAAAGCTAGAGTTTGAAAACTCGGACTTTATACTTGTTCCCGTATCGGTGTGGCAGTATGGTTTGACTGGTGGTGTTTAGAGCGCCTTTCAAAAGTCTTGTCACCAATCGAGAATGGTTATGTCATCATAAACTCGCATGTTTGTATATACATCAGTAGTATTCACCTAGTTAACAAAAGACCCTGGTAAGTCGACACGGACACTTCTTGCCGCATTGCCAGCTTCCCACGCATCATCCCTAGACTCGTCCTGACTGGTGAACTCAAACTCCCCTGACCCATAATCCAAAGTGTCGATCTGCACCAAGTAGTCGGTTTTGAGTTTGCTGAGGTAGTAGTTGACAATCTCGTTGCCGTAGGCGATAATTACCACGCCTACAATATTGCTTATCAACGTACACTGGTCTGGGGTTAGCTTAGTATCTCTAAAGAACCGTTTCACCACTGGCACCACCAAGGCCCCGACCTTGGAACCAAAGTAGGGTGCCACTATAGTGGTGAACGCTTTCAAGGTGACCACGGTTCCAGAGAAGTTGGAATAGTCGTTTTTAAGACCGGCTAGGGTAATCTGCAATCCAGCCAAAAGCTTCAATCTCCAGTACTGGTATACCGACAATCGCGTGGAGTAGTAAAACCACGCTTGTTTCCAAATATACTTGTACACCGACCCAAGAATAGGCACCTTGGCAAGGAGATGGTACTTGGCATTGGACTCAACCAACTGGTTAATTACCTGGTAGAGGTTCTGGTACAGCATGTCGAACTGCGACACCAAAGACGTCAACTTCTCCAACCGATCCGATTCGGCACCCGACGAATTATTGAGAATTGCTCGCGGCTTCACCTTCATGGTCAAGTTGAAATAACCACGGTTAATGGTGAGACGGTGCACCACGTCATAGGCCCACCGCAACGGTATTATCAACGAGATTATATTGCTAGTTTTGCTGAAATCGACGCCTTTGAGTAGATGTAAGCCGTGTCTAAGTAACTTCGGCTGCTTGATGATACTGCTGAGCTGGGTAGTAAAGTTCCTAATGATGCTTCTCGCCAACTCATTATCTCCCAAAGACGATATGTACCCGGCAATCATTAACTCCGTGGCCCAGGAGTTCCATCTACTCTTCCCTTCTCCGACAAAGCAATCAAATATAGACGAGCTCCTCATTCTGTACAACACTATTGGGAGGATGGGGATCCGGGAAAACTTGAATGGATCAATGATACCTTTTACGAGAGCCGTTTCCATGTTATCTATGGCGTATGTAGACTTGTTGCCGAAGAGTAGGGTGGATAGTGTAGAGATACTATTGCTGGAGTCCCGCAGGACGGATTTCTTAGTTAGCATTTGCACGAGGAGAGAGCTGGGGACGGCCGAATCCAACATCTTCAACCCACACGTCATAAGCCCAATGTACCCCATGGAGAGCACTCCAGTGATGGCCGAGGTTATTCCCAAGAACAATCCACCCACTTTGACAATACGAACTGCATATTTTAGTGTATGGGTATAGAGAGAAATAAACGGCGAATAACGCATCACAAATACAATATCCTGTTTACATTGTGCACACGGAGCAGCAAGGTACATCAAGTGGTCGTTATCGGGTCGTTGGCTGAGGTCTTCAAACGTGTTTTCTCCTTGGTGGGTATCTGAGAAGGTTATATCCGCTTGGATGGAATTGCCAAATGTGACGCTAGTTAGGAACCGAGCAACCGATTCGGGCATTTCGTAGGTTTCCTGGGTGGGTTGCGGCGAAGCACCGGCATCCAAGAAGTCGTTCTCGGTGTCATTCATCTCAGTTGCAGAGGGAATATGGGTAACGATGTCTTTGGGACGCAATAGACGCATCTTATTGGCGGGTATAGAACTAAACCACGCCAAGAGACACTTTCGGTGGCTGGCTAGCGAGCACGACGTACAAGGGTGGATTATATCCTGGGCATCTTCAACGGTACCAAATGGCGGTACTTCTGTATCGTCACCCAAGCAAAAGTTGCATATAGTTGTCTCATTTGCACTAGTCATGGTGTATCTTTTGTGACGGGGGGAGGGATTCAAACTTGAGCTTGATAATACAATCAATATAGTGATCTACTAGTTGTCTCCTATGACACCACTGCAACTCAAACTCGAACTCAATAGTACTGACAAGACGGGGATTTTTTTGCGTGATAACCAACACGGTCGAGACGACAAGGATCAAGCTGGTCAAGAAGTGCCAGTAGAAAAATCCCGGGGTCAATCTGGCTATAAGAACAGTATGGCAGGCGGGGAAAGATGGTGATAAACGTGATGTTCACGTGATTATAGTTTCGACTAAAATCGGTACATGTGATAATGGCTGTGTTGGGTGTTTTAGTGTGGGTATACTCACACCAAGCACCTGACTAATGGGTTTATGGTGGCTACTGTCTACGGCATCAAGGATACTTGTTGCGTCTACAGTATACATTGGATAATCTACAACACACCTGCATGGTCTATACACCTGAAGCTAAATCTAAACCAACTGCCAAGTGGTATAACCTGGCATCCACAGTACAATTCTCCTCCTTCATCATGGTTTCCAAACTCTGTAATAAACTCTTCAACGGCAACGTAAACGTCTCTATAAACTCTCCCTCTTCTAGCTGTGGCTGGGGATTTTGGTTTCTGGGGTCGTTCAAGTCTACATCAACGTACGCCAAAACCATATTGGCATTGGTTAACCCCGGGTCGCTAAACATGGGTATAGACTGTCTAATAAACTTCCCATGGTAACCCGTTTCCTCAATCAATTCCCGTTCAGCCGTGCTGGCAATCAGCTCGTTAGGATCAATCAACCCTGCGGGTAATTCAATCACCACTTTTTCTGTAGGGGGACGGAATTGTTTAACCAAAACAATTTGGTTGGGCAGGTTGTGTCCATGCAACACAGTAACGATCGAAACTGCATCGACGTTGGTGGTTGGTGACCTTGTGGTTCGCACCGCCATTTCCCATACTCTCGGGTTGCCAGTGGGGTCCTGGTAATTGATGGTTCTTGTTTGGATCCATTTCCCTTGGTCGAGGGGTTCAATGGATGTCACTCTAGCATTAAATGGTGACGGTTTGGCTGGTGTTGACGACATGGCACGAAGGGTGTTGATAATCAAAGTGGATCTTCTTAGGCAAGTGGGTCTAAACATTGGGGAACCACAAGCATTATTGAGAGTACCAAAAAAAAAACGAAAGAAAAGGAGCAAACCATCAAACCATCACACCATTAGAGAAGAGAAGCTTAGTAGGGGGGGAGGACATATTCATCGTAATAACCAGCAGTTTTCATCTTATAGTAACCGTTTCCTATATCCCCTTAAACGCAGCATTTCTGTTTGGTAATACTCACTGTAATATGACCCAGCAACAGCAAGAACTAGATCAAATCAAAGGTAAGATCCAGGAACATTTGATATCCTCGGGCAACTACGATATAATAAACAAACAATTAAAACTACATTTATACGAATCGGGATGGTTTGACAAGGTGTTGCAAATAGCCAAGGAGGAACTAAACAGCCACAGTCAGAACTATGACCAGTTATTTGCCTCGGTTAAGCCGAAAGCGGAGGAGCTAGTTCCGGATGCTGTGAAGGAAAAGACTTTGGAGAGACTCAAGCAGTATTTGGATGAGATTATTGAATGAATGTGGGCGTGTGTTGTTATAGGGGGTGTAGTGTTTATAGAGAAGTATTCTTTATAGATCTACTGTTTATCGAGAAGTACTCTTTATCGAAAAGCACTCTTTATAAACCTACTGTTTATCATACATACTATTTATAAAAGACAACCCACTATACCAAAAAACCCCTTGAACCCACCAGCCAGAAATACAATCCCGGAAATGTAGAACCCCACAGCAAGCTACATACTGATCCCATCCACTAAACACTCATAACTCTATGCCCAGTCTCATTTGCTATAGTTGTCAGTGCGACATTGCCCCTACAAAAGCAAAATGTCGCATCCAATCATCATCAACAAAATTTTGCTGATTTTGAGAATCGAAGGGAAAAATAAAAAAATAAAAAAAAAATGACAAACTATACAAGTCTACTCAAAGAGCAAGTCAGTATATAGCCATAAACAAGTGCAAACGTTTCCATATATATATATATACATATAGGAAACCCCCTACCGGCTCACACTTGTCAATTCATTTCTGCGTCAAAACCCGGTTTTATTTATTCAACTTTTATTTATAGTGACCATTTGAACCGTCCCTCCCCAAACACCATCGTATATTCCCAACGCTGAAAGAAATGTTTGCATTGACCAGAAGAAGCCTCGCCCAACAGGTGGGACACTTGAAACCATTGTCGGTTGTTCCCTACACGGTGACCCGTTACATCTCCACTAAGGAACTTACTCCAAAGCCGTTGGCCACCGACTTTCCCTTGATGTCGGAAAAGACGGCATCGGCTCCGGTTGATTATGCCTTGACCTCTTTGGACGCCATTGCCAACTGGGCGAGGAAATCGTCGTTCTGGCCCGTCACGTTCGGGTTGGCGTGCTGTGCCGTGGAAATGATGCATGTCTCGGCGCCAAGGTACGATCAAGATAGATTGGGGATTATTTTCCGTGCATCTCCACGTCAGTCGGATATTATGATTGTTGCCGGTACCTTAACCAATAAGATGGCCCCTGCGTTGAGACAAGTCTACGACCAAATGTCGGAACCAAGATGGGTTATTTCTATGGGGTCCTGTGCCAACGGGGGTGGGTACTACCATTATTCGTACTCGGTTGTCAGAGGTTGTGACAGAGTTGTTCCAGTTGATATATACGTTCCTGGATGTCCACCTACTTCCGAGGCGTTGATGTATGGTGTTTTCCAATTGCAAAAGAAGATGATGAAGACTAGAATTACCAGGTTGTGGTACAGAAGTTAGGGCTACTTTTGTGCATTCTCTATTTGATTTAGGTTGTATATTAATATAAATAGTTTGAGATTTTTGTTTCCACCGATGTGTGCGACGTATATCCCGATGTATTTGTGAAGTGTATACTGAAAGGGGTGTTGATGGGACTGTTCCATAATGAGTAGAGAGACTGGGAGAAAATGCAGTGATATATTGCAGAAAAATGGTTAGAATTCTACAACGCAGTAATAACCACTGGTGGTTCTAATACTTTTATAATAGGACTGACAACCATCTATATGAAGACAGGGTTCCACACCAGTCCACACCAGTCCACACCAGTCCACACCACTCCATTAGCATGCCCCTCCATTCCCCTTCCACTCCACCTTATTAGCATTCCCGATTAGGAAATACTATCTGTCGGAAAAAGAAAAAAAACCTGTCCAAACCAACAAGACACATTCTTTTTTTCCTGCGCTTAATTTACTCGCACCCACCAGAAAAAAGAAGTCGAGGTTTTTTTCCACACCCCCAAATTATGAGCCAATTTGTATGGGCAAGCAAACGCCAGGTGGTCATGTGACAATGCACTGTCAAGCGTTTCCCTCCCTCTGTCTCGCCCACCTGCTCGGCTATGATGAAACGTCACCCCCCTCCTCGTCAAAAATTGGTAAGGACACACACTTCCGGTTAGTGGCGTTTTTTCTGGTTCATCCCACCCCTAAAATCTTCAAAAGGGTCACAGTTTCCTCGTTTTTGTAAATCTCCCTTCGTTTGCCCCCCTTCTCTCTTCTTTTTCCTGGTTTCTTCTTTTCCTTATTATTTACTCATTAATACACCATGGCCAGAACTAAGCAAACAGCCAGAAAGTCTACTGGTGGTAAAGCACCAAGAAAGCAGCTCGCCTCCAAGGCAGCCAGAAAGTCCGCCCCAGTCTCTGGTGGAGTCAAGAAGCCTCACAGATATAAGCCAGGTACTGTGGCCTTGAGAGAAATTAGAAGATTCCAAAAGTCGACTGAGTTGTTGATCAGAAAGTTGCCATTCCAAAGATTGGTTAGAGAAATCGCACAGGACTTCAAGTCCGACTTGAGATTCCAATCCTCGGCCATCGGCGCTTTGCAGGAAGCCGTAGAGGCCTACTTGGTGTCCCTTTTCGAAGACACCAACTTGTGTGCCATCCACGCCAAGAGAGTCACCATCCAAAAGAAGGATATCCAATTGGCTAGAAGATTAAGAGGTGAAAGATCTTAGATGGCTACGTCTCTCCTCTAGTTATATACTTGTTCTTTTATTAAAGTGGTTGTTTCTCAAACGAGAGAATACGTTTTCTTCTATTAGGCTTTTTTTTTCTATGTTCTTTATCTTTTGTACGATTGATATATATATACTCGGTGAATTTATAATGTGTTTGTTACGTATTGGATAAGTTATCAACACTGCATAATGTCTAATGTAGAGTAATAAGTCGGGCACAAAACAGGGCCACCAATTCTATTACCAGTTGCTCTCCCCCCCCCAAAAAAAAAGAATTGGCTCCAACTCCAACCATCTTGCAAGTAAACATGCTTTTGTATACATAACAGTCTCTACTATACAAGGATACACAAAGGGAAACAAACACTTACAAAGTATAAACGAGACAACTAAGGAAAGAAAAAAAAAGATACACTTAATAATAAACATAAACGAAATCAAATACCCCAATACACAAAGCAAGAATATTAAAAAACATCACGAAAACATCACGAAAACTTCAAAGAAACAAACCAGGTCACAGCTTCAACACAGCACTTCAATAGAGTAGTAATCATAAAACATCATTAAAAAAAAGCACGTCATAGGGAATATAGACATCAACAACCCTAGTTTTGTCTAGAGACATCATCTTGTGCCTGGTCATCAAACTCTTCCTCTTTCCCGTCATTTGCTCTCTCCTCATCTTGGTTGACACCCTCTGCCTCTTCGTTTACAAACTGCGACGATATCTCACCGCTATAGCCCTCTCCTGGCTTGTCCTCCAAGCTAACATCTTTCATGGCCGAAATCAAGTCGTCCAGTGGCATTAACTCTAGTCCGGCTCCGAATCCGGCCCCTGCAAACCCACCAGGAGGAACCCCAATAGGCGCGCCTAAAGGAGGACCCCCGGGGTGGTGGTGAGGAACTCCACGGGGAGGTAAAGGTATATAGAATGGAGCACCTCCACCACCACCACCACTGCCAGAGGCACTAGGAGGGTGGTTCTCGTAGTCATGCGAACCTGGTTCTTGGTAGTGATGGGGAGGTGGTGGAGGTGGATGTGACATACCCATAGGCATTCTTCCCATAGAAGCAGTACCTGCAGGTGGAGGCATGGAACCTGGTGGTGGTGGTGGCGGAGCAGGTGGATACCCGGCAAGTGTAACTATGGTGCTAGGATCCAACCCCATGGACATGGCTATTTGTTGTGCTTGCAGGGTCAGCATTGCCATCACCTGAGACTGCTGAACTTGCTGCTGCTCCATATGGTGTCTCTGCTGCTCTAGCTGTTGATGGTACTTCTTATGAGCTGCTGATACCCGTCCCCAGCTCAACCGTACTCGATTACCACCAATTATAAACCCCTGCATGGCAGCAATGGCCTCTTCCGCTTCTTCCCGGGACGTATACTTGACAAACCCACAGTTCTTCCCAGGAGGTATTTTCACTTGCTGGATTATTCCAAATGGCTTGAAGAGAGTAAATAACGTGGGCTCGCTCACATCATTGGATAGCCCCCCGACAAATACCGTGGTGTTGTTAGGGTCGTTATATGGCTGCAGTTGTAACGGGATTGGCTGGGGTAAAGGTATAGACAGTATAGGTGGAGACTGCATCATGTCAAGACCAGCTCCTTCCAGAGATACTTCCTGAGACAGAGACATCTCATACCCACTGGACTGCTGTTGGTTGTAGTAGCCATACATTGGATTCCCACCCATTGGTATCCCTCCGGATCCTGGTGGCTGATGGGGTGGAACTGGCGACATATACATCATTTCCTGTTGTGCCACTGCTGCTGCATGAGCCGCAGCTGCAGCATGAGCTGCTGCATACACATCAGGAGCTCCTGGAGGTGGTGGACCACCAGGAACCGCACCAGGAACAACACCAACACCAGGAACCGCACCAGGACCCCCAGCACCAGGACCCCCAGCACCCTGAAACGAATACTCTCCCAAGTGAGGAGTAGAGCTATTACTGGCCCGGTACTTGCCTCTTATGTTTGTTCTTGGAGTTGCTAAGGCCACCCGCAACGGTCTTCCAGCAAACCACACTCCATTCATCTCCACCAATGCCCGCTGACGCTCCAGCTCATCTGTAAATCTGACAAACCCAAAGCACCGGGATTTGCCCGAAATCGGGTCCGTCATCACCCGAACCGTCTTGATGGAATTGGGAAAGCTCTTCTGGAAGAACGCCAATAAATGTGCTTCGGTGGTGGATGCCGACAAATCACCAACAAATAACGAGTACTCAGGGGTTTGGATTATTGGTGCACTCAACGTGGCGCCACTGGCCCAGTTTAACCGGAAATACTTCTTTTGGTTATCCGGGTTATTCGGGAAATGCTGCTGAGACGGCATGGCTATATCCGGAAGTAACTGTCCGTTTAACGTGAGTGCTTGCTGGGCATCTTCAAACAGCTCGAATTCCACAAAACAGTACCCGGAATTGGTCAATCCCTGGTAATTCGGGTCCAACTTTGACGTTTTCGGTTTGATGATCTTCACACCCACTTTCTTCTGGAGTATGTTCCACCAGAGGTCGGCTATACCCGGTTCGTCGAGCCAGGGATCAAGATCCCCCATCCAGAGAGTACGGGGTTTATCATAGTCCAGACTGGACGTTTGTTCGTGATCTGGAGACGCCGAGGTAGCAGCGGCAGCGGCAGCAGCAGCAGCGATAGCACTGGACTGCTGGGTAGATACTGGTGGGTTTGGAACGGTGAATCCCGAAAGCATTTCTTGTTCCTGCTGGTGCTGGTGACTGGCGGTATTGGATGTGGTGGCATTGGGATTGATGGATACTTTGGGAATGGGGGCTGTAGAAGAGGTATCTGGAGCCGTAGTTGCAGTATTGGTAGTAGTATTGGTAGGCACATTGGGTGCAGTATTGGTGGCACCAGCTGAAATTGTAGACGTAGTCGACGACGTTGCATTAGAGTTAGCAACTAGCAGGTCCTGGTGTGACGTCACCGGATTCAGCGGGTTTGCACTAGATGTAGTATCGCCAGGATATTCATCTTTGGTGGGTGATAAGTATGCCATTGGTGGGAGTGGACTATGGAGTAACGAAAAGCAAACAATAAACGCGGAGCTAACAGAACCACACGGTGGTAGCTCAACAGATGATACTAAAGGTGGTGGAAAATCAACAGTAGAATGATAGGATATCCAACAAACCAGCAAAACCAGCAAAAACCAACTTTGTAATTAACGGGAACGATATCTCTATAGATAGTAAACGCAAATAAACATCAACCAAATCCCCTCCTCAATATGGACAAAAAACAATAAACCTCAAAAGCTTTACAGGGTTGTTATACTCGCTGTAAAACAGACACCAACGAAGATAATGGTGGAATTATACTAACAATGAAAAATATGGAATTTCAATTGGCTGGTATTGCAATACTTGAATCACTGTGCACCAAACAAAGACAACGACAAATGAACAAAAAAAGACCAACAGCAACAATTACAAAAAAACTCGGGGAAAACAACAACAAAATGTATGTGGGTGAATAGGAGCTGGGTATACGCTATGTAATGCGTGTTTTTGGAAGGTTAAAAACAACTAGTTCTAGTTAGGACTGGGGAGTTATATCTCTGGTAGAGCAGATGGGCCGAGTCAGAAACAAGGGTGAGGGAGACAGGGGAACGATGGAGGAGGATATTTTTTCGGGGGATTCGCGAGGTGATGGTAAAGTCGTGTACGGGGGTCAAATTGTGGGATGGGAGGTGGTAGGGTAGAGAGTTGGTAGTAGAGTTTATAGAGCAGAGTTGGTAGGGTAGGGTAGGGTAGAGTTGGTAGAGTTGGTAGAGCAGAGTTGATAGTGTCCACTTGATAGTTAATGGCTGATGGTTAATCCCTAATAGCGAATACATAATAGTTTATCCGTGATAGTGGATACATGATAGTAAGTAATTGATAGTGAATAATTGATAGTGAGTAATTGATAGTGAGTAATTGATAGTCAATCCCTGATAGTTCATCCCCACTAGTCAATCTTTGATAGTTCATCCCCGCTAATCAATCCCTAATAGTTAACCCTCTCCCACTCAAACCAACTTACAAAACTTCCCCATCAATGCCCATCATTTTTTCCATTGGTAGCGCGCCCATTAGATCAAAACATAAACAAACATTATTCACAAACACGATTCACAATCAACTCTTATACTCTCCCTGCGTGTTCCAGATTATCTTTCTTGCTGCTTTATATTTTCAATCTCCATGACTGCTACCGCACCAGGCGTTAATTATATCCGATCAGCTATAGTACAGCACCGTGTAGAGGAAATCGAGAGCAAAATGAACCAGGAAACTCCATCGGGATTTACCTTTAGTGCTAAACCACCACCACCACAACAACAACAACAAACCACCAATGCAAATGCTCCCCCTCCAGCTACACATTCTCTAGGACGTAACCTACAAGTAATAAACGAAGTAAACCTGTCAAGTTCCACGTTGTCGGTGAAAAACCACTCAGTATCAGACTCCAACTCCCACCACCAAGGTCTGGATACCCTGGACGCCCTGGACGTTCCAGAAGCTCCAGAAGAGCTCCCAAAACCTGCAGGATACCAGAACCGATTGCGCTACGTTATTAACGACGAGTTCTCCCAGGATAACTACAGCGCTACCAACCTCACTCGAGAACTATCTTCACCAAGTCCACCGTCCATACCAAACACGTTTAAGAACAAGTCCCATCCTAATGCCAAGGCAAAGGATTTGTTAGGGGCCAGTCTATCAGTTGAGCCAAACAGCGCCAGGAATGATGCCATACCGAGCTCTACAGATGGTACTAAAGACCCCCCGAAATCAAACTCTGGTGAAGGTACCACCCTTAAAGACTCTGAAGATTCTCCGCCAATCAAAACCAGTACGTTACGACAGCCGCTGCACCTGAACGACGCTCGTAGTTGGATGCCACCTGAATTAAATGTCCAGTGGGATTCCCAGAACTCCGACACCTACCCACAAAACCCACTGGTGGAGTTCAGCTCGTCGGTTCGGTTCACCAAGCGTGCACCCAGCCACCCAACGCTAGGATTTGAGATTCCCAGCGTAGGAAACAGTATGATCCATAATACTGACTTGAAACCAATAGATACTCCACCCTGGAAACGTGCTGCTCAGGAGTACCAGCAGTTATCTGCTTCCAAACCAATAGAATCGATCTTCCAACCCGTAGAGTCAACTACCAGCGGACACACTGAGGAGAAGATCACCAACGGTTCCAGCAAAACTATAAATTCTTCAACCATCTCTACACCAATAGGTACACTATCCAAACAGATGTTTGCATCAGGTAAACAAGAACCACTCAAGGAGGACCTTTTACCGCCGGAAGCATCGTCCTCGTTGCCCTCACAAAGGAAATCCGATTCTCCATTGAAGTTGTTCCAGTCAGAGTACGATACCTTCACTGTAACTAAACTTAAAGGTGTACTTCAATCGGTGTCTACTAAGTCGGCTGCCAATACACCACAAGTAGCAGTTGCACCACCTCTACCAGGGAAATTGGCTAACCAGAAACAACCTATAAGTAGGGAGCCGGCCCCGAAAATTAAGAGTTTCACTAAATTCGGCTCATATAATGAAAACTTGTACAAGTTAAATGCCGATAAGTTGTTTAGCAACCTCAAAAAGAAGGGTGGTCCCCATTTAAACCATCTTGACTTGGGTGATTCCGGTATTGGATCCCATAGTAATACCACCTCGACTCCAAAGAAGAGCAGTGAAAGAAACATCAGTAGTGAATACTCTTCATACACCAGTGGTTACGATTCGGTTAGTGAGAGTGAGGAGGTGGCCAACGTGAACAAAGATGCTGACCATGCCCTGGTGTCCAGTCACTCATCGTCGTTCACTAAGGAGAGTATCAGTTCTTTCCAGGCTCCACCTTCAGAACATGTTGCTAGTTTTAATGAAGACTCCTACACGGTGGATGAGAGTGAAGACCGGGAGGGGAGTTTACGAGATGAAATTAGAGATGACATGATACAAGAGAACTTCAGACACAATGCCAACCCCAGCACTGGTTTGGACAGCCCTCATCAATTCCAATCAACAGACCCAAATGTAAACCCCAGTGCCATCAAAAGCTCTTACTTTGACGAATTCAAGGAAGAGGAGGTGGCCAGTCTCAAGACTGGAGCTCTTCGACTTGCAGGACCCCCAGGACTCGGTTCACCGGCGATAAACAATATTACCGGCATCACCAATTTGAACACTAGCAGCGGCATTCATATCAAATGGAAAAGCATTTCTCAACTTGTCCCTGACAACGGGAACCCTCCAAGTTCCGCTAGTCCTGTAAAGGGCCGAGTATTCCCCGACGCTAATCTACCGCACGAGTATGAGAATATGGTGTTTGACAAGGAAAACTTCCGGTGGACTGCCAAAGACGAAAAGCGTCATACATTGGACTCGATTGAAGACTTGGACACCCAGTTGGTAGAAAAGAAGTCTCGGTACCGGTATCCCGATCGGAGTATACTTAAAAAGTCGCCTGCATCTGAACAGGCTCATAAACATGAGGTTTCTTTCCACTTACCGGAAGACAAGACTATCTCTTTGGCAGGGTCGAACCAGGAAATGTTGGCCAATGTAACTTCGGCCTCGGAACTAGCTAATATAACATTTTCCCAGCTAAATAAGCACCTCATAGCGGAAATAACCGAACGGTTGGCTGGCACCAGTGACTGGAACTCGGTCACGGCGATTGACCTTTCCGGCTGCAAGCTAGACCATACCAATGACTTGTCGTCGATGTTGCCGCGGTTGACAAGTGTAGACTTGTCGAACAATTCGATCAAGTACTTGGCTGGTGTGCCCGTAAACGTCCTTGATCTAAAGATGGCCCAGAACAGAATTGACAATATGACGTCGTTCCAAGAGTTTAGAGACTTGGTGAGGGTTGATCTTGCATACAATAGCCTCACGTCTTTGGATAGTCTTTACGACAATATCCACTTGACCAACTTGGACGTGTCTGCCAACCAGATCACCAATATTGATGGTATTACCAAGTTGCCAAACTTGATAAATGTGAATGTGTCGGGTAATCTACTTAAGGGGAGGTTGGACTTGCACATGTTTGACTCAAAGAACATTGAAAAGTTGGACATTTCCAACAATGCCGTGGACTCCATTGAAGGTGTTCCTAACTTGCCCGTGTTGCAGGTATTGAAGGCAGACAACAATGTATTGCGAACATTTGGTCTTGAAGCCGTCCACGGAGCATTGAAGAAGGTGTGCCTCAAGTTTAATCGGTTGCAAGAAGTGGATGTCTCCAATGCCCCATTCTTGAGAGTACTAAGAGTAGACGGAAATAACCTTGATGCAATCACAGGGTTGGCCAAATTGGCCAAACTAGAGGAGGTTTCGTGCCGGTACATGCCCAGCCAGGCTTTGACGGCCATAATGAAGCACATTCCGGAAGTGAACCGATTGGATGCCACCGGGAATAGAGACCTTTTCAAGATGGCCAGTCTCCAGCCGTATCTATTTCTCCAGGACTTGACTCTTACTGCGCTTGATTTGACCATCTTGCCTGATAGATTTGCCAGTTACTTCCCCAACATCAAGCACGTCAACTTGAACTTTAACCAGCTTGAGAGTATTGGTCCGTTAAAAGGAGCCAAGTTGCGCAGCTGCTACTTGTTCAGCAACCGATTGACGTCTATCCAGGATACCATGGACGCCCTCCTGCCGTCGAGAGAAACATTGAAAGTGCTAGACCTCCGTCTGAATCCCATGAATCGGAAAATCTATCCTCCAGTATACTTTGAGCCAAGCACAGCCAACCAAAGTGTACGCTTGGACGAGGTGCAGGATATAGAAATGTTTTGCGAGTACTACCGATCCATTGACCGGGAAGAGTGGTTTGCCAGGAATTGTGAATTCTTGGTCGATGTAGAACTAGAGAGCAAACAGGAGAGTACCGCGACGGGCAGGAAGAGTAAGACTAATGTGATTGAGAGAAGGACAAATTACGAGTTATGTTTTGTGGCGATGTTTTACCGGTTGCAAGTGTTGGACAATCTTGCGGTTCGGCCCGAGAAGCGGAAAGCACTAGTGCTGATGTTTAAAGAGAAGATACGCAGAGAGAGCGTTAGTTAGCGGATATAGTGGAGACACTCTATGGATATAACCAACCAACCAACCAACCAACCATACTATTATAGCTCTTCACGTGACTTGATCAAAACTAATCGTGTAGACAATATATGGTTCTTTCTCTATTGGAAACTGTCTATACTGTAGCAGAAAGCATGCTACTGTTAACATACAAACAGCCCCGTCACGGCGTTCTGTATAGTTTGTTCACGTATTATGGATCGTTTCCTAACTATAGAGAACTGTTGGTGATGGATAGCAGAAGAAGGAAAAGGAAAAAGAAAAAAAAACTTGAATCCGGTTGGAGAAAATCCTTGTCGACGTTAACCCCATTTTCTCTATAGCCGTATTAGATAACTCTCTATCACCGCCGCATTCACCAATAGAAGATAGTTACAATATGACCGGTGAGAGTTGGTATGTATATATATTATTATTATTGTGTTTTTGAGCATACTTCCAAGTAATTGGTAGATGGAACAACCATTATCGAGACCATTTGGCGAACTGTGCTCATCTAACTAAACTTTCCCACGGAGGTATGTGATGGGTCAAGAAGACATCCAGCTCGGTTGAAAGTGTAACACATTATATATATATATTAGCAAACCTCTTATACTAACCCGCCCCAATCTTTAGGTTGTTTATACTTGCAGTTGTTGTCAATGCTGTAAACTTATTTTCCCAAGTGTTCTTCACCATCATGTACTCCGACTTGGAGTGCGACTACATCAATCCGATTGAACTATGTAATAAATTGAACCCTTGGTTCATTCCAGAAGCTGGCTTGCACGCATTTATTTCCGTGTTATTCCTTGTCAATGGGTACTGGTTCCCCTTCCTTTTGAACCTTCCCTTATTGGCGTACAATATCAACAAATTCATCAATAAGAACCATTTATTAGACGCCACGGAAATTTTCAGAACCTTGTCCAAGCACAAAAAAGAGTCCTTCGTCAAGTTGGGGTTCCATTTGTTAATGTTCTTCTTTTACTTGTACAGAATGATCATGGCCCTTGTCAATGATGAGACATAAGTATCATGGCAAGATAAGCATGAGGCGTGTGTCTGGTAAATGTCGCACATGATGTTTGTAAAGCTAAAAGTCGCTACTGGTTGTTATTATTTTTTCTTTTGTTGGCTGGATGTTCTTTTACCCGTATAGTAAGGGATCTATGGCTGTAGGTAGCAGTACAAGCTTATCGTTGATAATGGAGTTTGTAGGTTTGTAGTAAAGTTCTTTTTGAACCTGTACACAAGCCCCACAAACAAATATTGGGGTTGGTTGTTGTGTAGCACTTGGACTTGTGTGTGTGTATGTGAATTTGTTCTTTTTCTCGTTATAAATTTGATTATTGTTTCTTTATTGCTAATACATTATACTACACAGTACCTTTACACTCACAATCACAATTGATTGTCCAATTGGGTTAATTTTTCATTGACAATCTTCAACTTTTCGTAGACCCTCGCGGGCGATACTGTTTTCGTCAATTGTGATAAAGTCAACTTCACACGGGCATCGCTGTCTTTGGTGGCTATTTGATCGCCATCAACTGCCTCTTTCAACTGCGACATTTGTTCCTGAACAAGCTTAAACTTACTATACTCTCGTTTCTTATCGTTCAATCTTGCTCGCATCTTATTCAAGTGGTTCTCGACGTTAGTGTGGTTCTTTTTCAACTCTAGGAGCCGACTTCGGAATACGTTCTTCTTTCTCTGGGTCTTGCGCACAGCCACGTAGATATCCTCGATGCTGGCGTGCAAATCCTGGATATTCTCGAGATAGTAAATAACGTTGGACCGGAACTTCTCGTGCTGGTCGGCGTCGCCGGGTGCGGCTTTGGGCTCAAACACATCAAGTAAGTGACGTATCACGTCAATTATGTTCAACTTGGTGCGTTTGGCCGACGACACGCCCCGGGGGTCTTCAAGCCGTTGGTAATTCACAGTTATAGCTCGCTTGCGCTTACCGGCATGGGAAACAGGTTCCTGGTACTGCATTTCACTCGACTCGAGTGAACTGTCGCTGGAGTAGTCTGATTCGGAGTCGCTAGCACCAGATCCGGTAGAAGCATCAACCGACCCCGACTCGGAACTATCGTAGGTATCGCTTATATCTTGTAGACCAGGATCGTACACATTCTCGTTATCATCCGGACTTATCGGGTTCAATTTCTGGTCTGATATGCCGTTCTTCTGGGGAGTCGATAACCGGTCAGCGCCACCACGATACTCTTCTCCTTCCAAATACGATTCCCGCACGGTGTTTTCTACCGGTGACGGCGTGAACTGTATCACGGTTGGGGTTCTGAATCTGGCAGATGTTTGTGGTGGGTTTAGCTTGGCTTGTTTTGACGGTGGCTTGGCTTGTTTGGACAGTAGCTGAGAACCAGCGCGAAAAGTATCATCGCCAAACGTGTCGTGTTCAAGAGCACCAAGGGCGCCACCTTGGCCAACAGCAAATGTCGGGTTTAGTGTCGCTAATAGTCTTGATCGCGATTGTAGAGTGCGGTCTAATATAGACTCCGCCAGTACTGCAGTATCATGCACAGTCTGGGCATAACGACGGGTACCAGAACCCGATTCCTGTAGAGACAGAACTCTATCGCTATTTCTCAATGATATTTGTGGCGAATCCATTTCAAAAACCGGTTCTATGTCGAAATCAGGGGCCTGGTAGACCGGTGCTGTGATGGGTGGTTTGGTTACTTCTTGTGCGGACTCTTCAATTGGCGATTCTCTGAAAAGTGGCGTCATTCGACTGGTTCTGCGCAGACTGAATGCCTGCGGGCTTACGAATGCCGACTGTAATTGGCGTAGTCTTGGAGACGGACTTGGTGTGGTTATTGTAGCCACCACGTCCTGAATGGTACGTTTACTGGTGAGTGTTAGTATTTGAAGATGGACCAAAAAAAGAAATCTCGCTACTTGCAACATACCCGCCTCCTCTTCTTCGTGCTTCTTGTCGAATTCTACGGTCCTCTATCATCAGGGTGGTTTCCTTTGGGGGTAGAGATGGTGCTGGTGTAGAGAACTGTAGAGGTTGTGTTTGGCTTTTGGTGGTGTCTCAGACGGGTAACTCACCGCGAGCGTGTGTGGTTTTTTTTTTTGCGCGATCGCGCGGTTATAGTGCGACATTATTTGCAGTGCGACATCCGGTAGAAGAGCATACAGCCAGGGACTAGTGTTCATCGTACTAACACACCAACCTTAAGAGTACGTTACAAGTGTTGTTGATAGTGCCATTTATGGGCTTACAGTAATACCCTCTGGGAATGCCAACACTCTGAAATGTCGCAATACAAAAAGCTACATCACTTTCTCGCTTCTCATAGAGAACCATTCATTGTCTATTTATCGAATAATATACACAAATCCAGTCACCTACTATTAATGAAAGACATCGTGTTTACGGTCCACCCTCGTTTATTGCTGAGAAAAGTGTTCCAACAAGATGTTTCTTTCTTCGGAATCAGCACCCCAGTTCTTGACAACAACACAAGAGGCACCAACAACCTTTCTGGCGTTACCTTCTCTGTCTAATTGACACAAACCAGCCCATTCACCCAACAACTTGGCGTCGGAAACCTTGATCAATGGGATCTTTTCTTCTGGCTCGTTACACAAAGCTTCAACCAACTTGATGATGGATTCTTCGGTAACAGAGTCACAGAGAACACATAATTGGGCTTCTCTCTTGGACAAAGCCTTGGAGGCTTCTCTCAAACCTCTGGCCAAACCATCGTGAACCAAAGAAGTTCTCAAGACAACCTTGAGAGCATCTTCAATAGAGATGGAACCGGATTCTTGTTCAACGGCAACTTCTTCAACGATTTGTTCTTGTTCAACGTCAGACATGGCTAATTAGACTTCTTCGACAGGTAATTTGATTACTGCTCAGTGCTAAACTAAAAGAAGAGAAAGCAGGAATATAAATCAGAACCGCTTTAGAATTTTTCACATCCTTTGGTTGAAGCGAAAGAAGAGGGAGAGAAAAAAAAAAAAAAAAGAGGAAAATCGCAAGCACTTCCATCAGGTCTGAAACCCTAGAAAAAAGGTGTTTGCACGTGATGTGGAAATATAACGTCATAGCGCTATATATATATGAGACATTAGCAGTACAATTAAGTTTCCAGCAGTGGGAGAGCGGGGAGATGGGTGAAGTTCGATGTGGATGCCATCTTTGTGCCACATGAAGTGTATGGTTGTTTCGAGTTCTGCATCAGCCGAGAAACTGATTTAGCCATCAACTAACCATCATATAGACTCTGGTTAAAAAAAAAATGGGTGCAAAATCCGTCCCCCCAAAATACCAACACATAACCCATATACACTACCCCCCCCCACACACAAGCAGCACACTCTTTCTATAACTATATTAAAATATACAAGGTGGTATAAACCATAAATACGCTAACTGGACTCTAACCAGCCAAATGGTAAAGCGAATAAAACACAAAATAAAAAACGACAAAACACATCAACCAAGAACAGAAGAACACCTCTAGAAAAGACAGCCCGTGATTTTAGTACACCATTACAACTCCATTTCATCAGCAGCAAATGGCTTGTGATGATCCTCATCGCTATCATCCTCGATAGCATCTTCATCCATAACCATTTCTCCCATTCTGGGTCCTCCTGTCCCCACCATACCACCGCTGGCACCAGGACCGGACCCGGGAGCGCTCTGGGCCGTCGACTGGTACATAGACCCAGCCTCCTCTTCATCATCCTCGAAATCAACATCAAAAAACCCCTCATCAGTACCAGTAATCCGCAGGTACACATTCTTCACGTCTGTAATCACCCCATCATAACTCAACTCCGAAGACGGCATATTTGTAAATACAAACATATCATCATCGGAACGTTTACAGCTGATGTTATTCTCCTCCTTTGCCTTGAACAAGTTGGACAAGTCGTGTCTGACAAATGTCTCCTGAACATACCCCACCTTACACACAATCTCTAGTTTCTCGCGGGGAACAAAGTTTGCCAATGAGCTCCCCAATTTGAAACTATCAACCACCGGCGTAGTGCCGCCACTATGGATAAAAACGTCATCGGGCAAATCGTCCAACATTTCGTGGTTTGACTCCCTCAATAGAGCTGCCTCCATCTTTTCGTACGCACACTCTAAATCACGCTTGGCCCGGGCAAGATCCAGTTCGCACGTGTGACTATACCAGATAGACTGCCCTTCTGGACAAACCCCCAGGTCTCCATTCTGGATAATCACCTGCACAGCACTAACGTTATCAGTAGGGAGAGACTGGGGTGGGAACACCACAATGGCACACGAGGATGAATGAGGAGGATCCATCCACACTTTACAGTCCCGCTTTACAATGGTGATCAATCTGGTTACAAAATACAGCGGCATGCCGGTGGTGGCCTCAGAGTACTGTGCTTGTAAGAATTTAGGAACCTGTGTAGGAGAAACGATAATCTTCTCTTTAACTTTGACATGGGACCCGTCACTAAAGTGTGCCACATTCAGTGCTGGATCAAAGTCAGTCAAGGTGGTGTTAAGCTTATAAGTTGTTCCAGCCACTGCAGCACTACGACAAAATCCCTGGGAGATTTCTCCTGGACCACCAAACTTCGACATCATACAGGGGAACTTACCGTAGCGGTCAAAAGAGCTAAGGAAACGACGGATACGGTTTAATGCTCCCTTGGTGGTGGTGTGATCTTTGCCACAAAGTCCTATAGAGTACACTAGCTCATTTATCTGTGGTGGCTCCAATTTAAATTCCTGGGCCAAGAACTGGTCGACGGGCACGTTTCGGTACTGGTTGAGTATTTCCCAGTCCTTATCATCAATCAAGACAAACTTTAAGAACTTCATCAAGTTTCGCTTGGTCATTAACGAAAGCGACTTGTCAGTGAAGATATCTTGCTTGGTGGTGGAGTTGGTAATCTTCTGCTTAAAGTCGTCGTTTTCAAACACGTGGAAATTCGCCAAGCTCTGAAACTCCAAGTAGCGATATACCCGAGAGTTGATCAACAACGTCAACAAGTCCGATTGGCAAAACATGATTTTCGGACACAAGTCAATACCGTAGTCCTTGGACTGGTACTTGTTGGTGCCCTTTCCTCCCGGGATGTAAATCTGGGCGTCCTGGAAATGGTTGACCTTGCCTTGGTTAACGTCGGAGCACCACTTTTTCAACTGGTCCACAGTTAAACACGAGGTGGAGTCTCCATAATAGTGGTTGGCGTCTATATGCAACACCTGAGTGCCTTGCCAAGCTAATGCTGCTGCTAGTATGCTTTCAGCTAGCCCGGTTCCCAATATAGCTACGTCGCACTGGTTCATTTTGAGGGGAGCTTGTTCCTGGGGTTTTTCTAAGCCGGCTAAGAAGGGGATTACAGGGGGGGTATAGTTGGTGCTTGGTCTGCGTTCGGCCATGGACTTGCGTCTTTCTTGCTGGCGGACAAATGTGGGTGTGGAGTATGACATGGGTGGGTCTTTGTGTGGGTTTATCGGTTATGGTTTGTTGGTTATGGATTGTCTGTTATGGATTGTCCTGCTAGCTATATGTGCTGTGAAGCTCCAGTTTTTTTCCGGAAAAGTTCCTCAACAACAGTATGCACAGAGATTTACTATGGAAGGTCAAAAAACCAGTCTAAATCAATAAAGTATTTGCCTAAATGTAAACTGTGTAAGCTATAATCACAGTGGTAGTCTGATTACCAGTGATCGGTGGTAAAAAAAAAAAAGTTTTCTCTTTTTCTGTAGAGTGAGCGTTGTGATTGTTTGTGCTTTGTTCGTGCTTTGTTCGCTTGGGGGATTTTAGTGGTTCTTGCTGGTGATTGTGTCGGGGCAAAAATGGGCTCTTTGTTTTATAACCACGGGTCAGGCGGGAGGTTTTAGTGGGAATGTGGGAGGTTTTGGCGGGTGATTTTAGTGGGGTGGCGGGTGATTTTAGTGGGGTGGTGGATGGTGCTGGTAATAGTGAAAAGTTACTCTGGCCGTGGGAGATACCGTGGGGCTAATAATAATGCCGGGGTTAGGAAACCACGAGAACGTTATTAAGAGCCGACGGTACAGGTGCTTAGATATATTATAACTAGAGAGAGAGAGAGAGATTCAATTCTTGGTACCAATTGAGACATTTACGTTGTTGGACGGCACTTTGTGTTTTTGTGACAGTTGAGATGGGCGTTTTGGTGGACCTGTTTTTGGTGTGTGTGTTTTTGGTGTGTGTGTTTTTGGTGTGTATGTTTTTGGTGTGAGTATACACTACAGCTCCACTACTCACTTTATTCCTCCATTTTACCCTCTTCACAATTGTTTAATTGAGGGACCCCCATAAGATAGGACAAGAGCCCAAGAAATCAACCCCCCTTCCCCCTTTGTGATATATCCTCGATAGTCATTATACCCACTCATTAGCACCAGGGTACATTTTCTGTGGTACTGATTAAGACACACAAACGGGAAGATTCTATTTTTTATTTCTTCTTCTCGTACCGCGCCATTGTTCTCGCGGGGGAAACAGGGTCGATTATGGCACGGCAATACTTGCTTGTTATAGGGCCATTTATTGGTGTGTGCCTTGTATGGATTAGTGTCTAATCCGGCTTATGCCGAGCTGGGTGTGGGTGTTTGAAATATGGTGGTTTTATTTACCCTTTCCAATCTCGTGAATTGGGAGGGAAGGGGAGTTGATGGGCTTCTACTGTGGTGTCCCAATGGGAAAATACTTGCCCCAAATGTGATTGAATAATATCCAGGCCCAGGAAAGAAGTGGGGCCAAAATAACCAGACCCAACCACCAAAATTATGCCAAAATTGCACCAAAAATGTACCAAAATTTCACCAAACCTCATAAAGCATTCCTGTCACCCCCACTACCACTCCACTACCACAGTAACATAACCCCCCAGAAAAAAAACCTGGAGAACGAAGCATCCCCACCAACCTCGAGGAACAATGAACAAAAAAAATTGTTCATTCCCCGAACTATAATTTCATCACTATAATAAATTAGTCCCTGTGCTAATAATATTACCCACCAACATCGGTAAACAAAGGACAAAGGGTAACGGGGGAAAAAACGAGACCTTGTTTAGGTGATGGAGAACCGTTATAGTTATTACACTTCGGACTTTTTCCTGTCGACAGCTTCAGCAGATATGTCAGAACAATCCCGGTCTTTGCTTCTTGCCTGGCAAGTAAGGGATAAACATTGTTTGGTTATTGGTGCGGGCGACGTTGCTCTTTCTCGAGTGCAACATTTGCTTAGAGCCAACGCCAAAGTCACCGTCATTACCGGATCAGGTAAACCACCTCATCCAGAGCTTGTTGCCTTGAACAACCAACAAAAGTTGCACAATTTTATTACCCGGGACTACCAGTGCAACGACCTTACTCTTTACAAGCATGCAAATCTCACGGTAGATAATCTTGATCACATTTCACCGGCGCATTATAGCCAGTTGGACGACCAGATTCGTAATCAGACGTTTGCTATAGTATGCTGCTGCATCGATGACTACGTATTATCAACGAAGATATATTACCAGTGCAAATATCTTCGTCTCCCGGTGAATATCGCCGATAAACCCCCCTTGTGTGACTTTTACTTTGGTTCCATGATCAACCAGGACAACCTACAAATCATGATCAGCACCAATGGGAAGTCACCTCGTCTCTCCAGACTAATCAAGGACAACATTGCCCGCGAGTTGGAAGACGTGAACTTGAACCAGGCAGTAGAGAATTTGGGCATGATTAGAAGCAGATTAAGACAAAAGGTGTTGGAGCTGGACGACCTAACCACGGTGGAGACGAGAATGACGTGGATCAAGACCTTGACTGATTTTTTCACCTTGAAGCAGTGGAGCGAGTTGGACTTGATCCCTGAGAGCTCGGCACCGCCTCACGATAACCGGTTCCAGTATATAGATAATATATTGAGGTACTTCCCGGGCCATCCTCCTGAAGACTTTGAGGAATTTAAGCGGGTGATTTTAAAGTGAGCCGGATGATGGTTACATGTTTTGGTGAAGAAAGAGCAACACCAGCATTTAGATCTGGCTGGTGGAAGGAGTATATAGAAACAGAATAGTAATGATACGATAAGTAGTTGCATTTTCTTCATGCCGAAGGGAGGTGGACAGTGTTCATGTCGTGCCTGATATGCGCTATTCTTGTGTATATATTTAAGTAGCATCTGATGTGTTGTGGAAGGTCTTCTGTCACCACCAGGAACCTACGGATCAAGAATGTTGATAACTCATTCCATAACGCACTTGGGATATACCTTCCATGCAAAAGTCCTCCCTGTAACTCTCCATATAGGGTATTTACTCTCATATAAACTATACTACAGGACAGATAAACTATACTCTAGGACAGATAAACTATACTCTAGGACAGATAAACTATACGCATCTACACCAGAAACACCTTAAATATCCTCATGGACAAATACCTTACTCCCACCAGCACCGACATACTCGCTAGCTATATGGCCATCACCTTTCAACTGGTATTGGTAACTCATAAGTCCCTCCAACCCCACAGGTCCCCGGGCATGAATCTTGTTGGTGCTAATTCCCACCTCAGTACCAAACCCATACCTAAACCCATCGGCAAATCTCGTGGAAGCGTTCCAGTAGATACCAGCAGAATCAATACTCTGCAAGAATTTCTCGGCCGTGGCCTTATTCTCGGTGATTATACAGTCTGTGTGTTTGGAAGAGTGCAAGTTTATATGGGAAATAGCATCCTCTACTGACCCAATGAGGGCAACAGAAATATCAAGTGAAAGGTATTCCTTGTCGAACGCATCTTCGCCAGCATCAGTCACGAATTCAGCATCGACAGTAGCAAGCGCCTTCACTTCAGGAGTGACATGGAGAGTCACTTTAGCATCAACCAAGCTTGCCAACAACTCGTTAATCTTGTCAGTAGGGATAGTCTTATTGATTAACAACTGTTCAACCGCATTGCAGCCAGCAGGGTAATTGGTCTTTGCATCAACCACGATTCTCTTGGCCTTGGTGATATCAAACTCCTCGTCTACATAGACCGAGCAAATACCATCGGCGTGGCCTAAAACGGGAATCTTGGTGCTGTTTTTGATCGAGCGTACAAGCTCATTAGATCCACGAGGAATAACCAAATCAATATACTTGTCTTGGCTCAACAAGTCAGCCACATCTTCACGGCTTTGGATCAATTGGATCGCGTCTCTGGGGACATCGGTCTCCCTTTGCAAGGTTTCATTAACAATCTCGCTCATCACCTTGAAGGTTTGGTAGGATTCCTTTCCTCCCTTAAGTATGGCAGAATTTCCCGATTTTATAGCGAGGGCGGTGATGTTGGCGATGACTTCTGGCCGCAGTTCGAAAATAATCAACAATACCCCAATTGGTGCGGTTACCCTATAGAGGTTTAGTCCATCGTCTAACTTCTTGGCCAAGGTGATTTTACCCACTGGGTCAGGTAAAGCGGCGACATCTAGGATTCCTTGAAGCATAGCATCGTATTTACCGGGGTTGGACAAGTCCAAACGCTTGACTAGTGACGAGGAAAGCTGGTGGTCAATGGCTGCTTGCATATCCAACTTGTTAGCGGTAAGGACTCTATCCTTGTGGGTACTAAGGGCATCGTGGATCTTCTGCAAGGCAGTGGATCTTTGTTGGTTGGTGAGAGTTTTGAGAGTGGAAAACGCGAGGTTTCCTGCTTTAGCTGTGGTTTCGCCAGACATGGTGGGGGGATTTTTGGGTAGTTAGAAGATGTGCTTTGGGTTCTTACAAGATGAGCTTTGGGTTCTTACAAGATGAGTTTTGGGTAGTTACTAGATGATATATAAGACTCGATGACTCAGAATCTTGTCGGGCTTCTCAGGGGGGAAATGAACTTGTCGGGATTTTCAAGAGAAATCGCCGACAGATGATGTCGCAAACCAGTGTCGCAAACCAGTGTCGTCACTCTTCTGGTGGGCTCGTTTTTTCGTGTGTGTGCGGTTGTCGATTCTTCCTCGGCGGAGCATTGTAGTTTACCTGTTCGTTATTATTCTTAGTGGCTGGTAGTGATTAGTCCATTCACAATAGTAAACCTGAGTATTGGCACATTGTTAGGGCATTTTATTGGGAGTTATTTTTGCTTTGGTTTATTGTGATCAGCTTGTAATAACTCGTTTGGTGATCATCCCATCAGTTCTCGGTCCTACTATTAATCTGTTATTGCCACTCCACGTATTAACAGATTAATACCTACGACACACCACATAATTAAATATACATCCACTTATATTTGTCACATAAACACCTCAATATGAACAACAACTACAACTCAAACAACTACAACCCAAACATTTCCCCAACTCCTTCACCACCAATACCGTCATCATCCCACACAGATCCGTTTGCAGAAACCCCCGGAAATCTCATTGATATCGACAATACCAACCCTTATGGTGAGTTTGATCCTAGCCATGTGTACCCCCAGGCCCAGCGTCCATCCCACACCACCCGTGCCAATCCGTTTGGTGACCAGTTCATCATTTCCGATGACGAAGATAATGACGACGATAACGATAACAACCTTCACGATACATCCTTCACCTCTTCCCGCAAACAGGTTCCATTGCTCAGCACCGCCAATGCACCGCTGCCCCAGAAAGGATTCTTCCATACGAAAAACCGAGGAGAATACGTCGGTATGACCGATATCCCGGCTCCGGAACAACCACGTGACTTTGATATCCGCCACATATTCCGGAAGTTCACCCGAAGATCCAAAAATACTTCCGGAGCCACCACCGGAGCCACCACCGGAGCCACAACTCCACGCCAGATATACATTATGGACCATATTGCCAATTCGTCATCGGGGTTCTATGGAAACTACATCTCCACCACCAAGTACAACTTTGCCACCTTCCTCCCCAAGTTCCTCTTTGAACAGTTCAGTAAGTACGCCAACTTGTTCTTCTTATTCACCTCCATCATACAGCAGGTTCCCCACGTATCCCCCACCAACAGGTATACCACTATAGGCACATTAACGGTGGTTTTGCTAGTCTCTGCCGTCAAGGAGATTATGGAGGACGTGAAGCGAGCCAATGCCGATAAAGAGTTGAACAATACCCGGGTATTTGTTCTTGACCGCAATACCGGTACCTTTGTGTCGAAAAAATGGATCAAGGTTCATGTTGGTGATGTGGTGAAGGTGCTAAATGAAGAGCCATTCCCGGCTGACCTTCTTTTATTGAGTACTTCCGAGCCCGAGGGTCTCTGCTACATAGAAACGGCTAATTTGGACGGAGAAACCAATTTGAAAATCAAACAGGCCAAACCAGAAACTGCATCCATGGTGGACCCTCGGGACTTGGTGCGTGACTTGGCCAAGGCAGAAATCGTTTCCGAGCAGCCGAACTCGTCATTATACACCTACGAAGGAAACTTACGTAACTTCAGGTCTTCCAATGATATTCCTTTAACTCCAGAACAGCTCCTACTTCGAGGTGCCACTCTAAGAAATACCCAATGGATCCATGGGGTGGTGGTGTTCACTGGCCATGAAACCAAGCTTATGCGTAATGCCACCGCCACCCCCATCAAGCGTACAGATGTGGAACGGATCATCAATCTCCAGATCATTGCTCTCTTTTGTGTGCTTATTACTCTTTCATTGGTATCCACTATCGGTAACGTTATTAAAACCCGAGTTAATGCCGGCACCATGCAATATCTCCAACTCCAAGGCACGTCATTAGCCCGGCTCTTCTTCCAGGACTTATTGACGTTCTGGATCTTGTTTTCCAACTTGGTTCCCATCTCGTTATTTGTTACTGTGGAGCTCATCAAGTACTACCAGGCGTTTATGATTGGCAGTGACTTGGATATGTACTACGAGGATACCGATACTCCCACGGGAGTACGTACTTCATCTTTGGTGGAGGAACTCGGACAAATCAACTACATCTTTAGTGACAAAACCGGGACTTTAACCCGAAATGTAATGGAGTTCAAATCGTGCTCCATTGGAGGCAAATGCTACATCGATGAGATCCCTGAGGATGGTCAACCTCAGATGGTGGATGGCATCGAGGTGGGGTACCACACGTTTGATGAGATGCACGCTGACTTGCGTAACACCAGCACCCAGCAATCGGCCATTATCAACGAGTTCTTAACATTGTTGAGCACGTGCCATACTGTAATTCCGGAAAATACCGGGGATGGTGGTATTAAGTACCAAGCGGCGTCACCTGATGAAGGAGCATTGGTAGAGGGTGGGGCATTATTGGGGTACAAGTTTATTATCCGGAAACCGCGTAGCGTGACGGTTGAGAACACGTTGACCGGGATCAAGTCGGAATACGAGTTGTTGAACATCTGTGAGTTCAATTCCACCCGGAAACGGATGTCAGCGATCTTCCGGTGCCCAGATGGGGTGATCCGGTTGTTTTGTAAAGGTGCCGATACCGTGATTCTCGAACGGCTCTCTCAGGATGAAGTGCAGCCATTTGTGGACTCCACGGTGCGACACTTGGAGGATTTTGCTGCTGAAGGCTTGCGTACATTGTGTATTGCGTCCCGGATCATTTCCGAGGACGAATATCGCACGTGGTCGGCTACTTACTACGAAGCGTCTACTGCCCTAGAAAACCGTGGAGACAAGCTCGATGCTGCCGCCGAGTTGATTGAAACCGACTTGTTCCTCCTCGGAGCCACCGCCATCGAAGACAAGCTCCAAGATGGGGTCCCGGAAACCATCCACACATTGCAGAACGCCGGAATTAAGATCTGGGTCCTCACCGGAGATAGACAAGAGACCGCCATCAATATTGGGATGTCGTGCAAGTTGCTCAGTGAAGATATGAACTTGTTGATCATCAATGAAGACACCAAGCTGGATACCAAATTGAATCTCCGGGAGAAGTTAACTGCCATCCAGGAGCACCAGTTTGACGTAGAAGATGGCACGCTAGACTCGTCATTGGCGCTAGTCATTGATGGGCATTCGTTGGCGTTTGCGTTGGAACCAGATCTCGAAGACTTGTTTATCGAGTTGGGTTCTCGCTGTAAAGCGGTGGTTTGTTGTCGAGTGTCACCATTACAAAAGGCGTTAGTGGTGAAAATGGTGAAGAGGAAGAAGAAGAACTCGTTGCTTTTGGCCATTGGTGACGGTGCCAACGATGTACTGATGATCCAGGCTGCGCATGTTGGGGTTGGTATCAGTGGTATGGAAGGTATGCAAGCATCACGGAGTGCCGATATCTCCATTGGCCAGTTTAAATACTTGAAGAAATTGTTGTTGGTACATGGATCATGGTCATACCACCGGATCTCCAATGCCATTCTCTACTCATTCTATAAGAATATTGCGTTGTATATGACGCAGTTCTGGTTTGTATTTGCCAATGGGTTTTCTGGTCAGTCGATTATGGAGTCGTGGACGTTAACTTTCTATAATGTGTTTTTCACGGCTCTTCCTCCGTTTGTGTTGGGGGTGTTTGACCAGTTTGTTAGTGCACGGTTGTTGGACCGGTACCCACAATTGTACCAGTTGGGCCAGCAGAGGAAGTTTTTTAATGTGGCGGTTTTCTGGAGCTGGATCATCAACGGGTTCTACCATTCAGCGGTGGTTTTCTTGTGTAGTTTTTTCATCTTCCGGTACGGAAATACGTTATCCAGCGGTTTAGTATCGGATAACTGGTCCTGGGGCACAACTGTATACACAACGTGTATGTTGATTGCGTTGGGGAAGGCAGCATTGATTGTTAATTTATGGACCAAGTTTACTGTGATTGCTATTCCAGGCTCATTTTTGTTGTGGTTGCTTTGGTTTCCGATCTATGCCACGGTTGCTCCCATGACCAGGGTGTCACGCGAGTACATTGGGGTGTTGAGAGCTACGTATCCATCGCTCACGTTCTGGGCCATGGTTTTCGGGGTGGCGGTGTTGTGTTTATTGCGGGACTTTGCCTGGAAGTACTACAAGAGGAGCTACACGCCAGAAAGCTACCATTACGTGCAGGAGATCCAGAAGTATAACATCCAGGACTACCGGCCGAGGATGGAGGAGTTCCAGAGGGCGATCCGCAAGGTGCGGCAGGTGCAAAGAATCAAGAAACAGCGGGGGTTTGCGTTTTCCCAGATTGAGGGCCAGGATCAGGAGAAGATTGTCCGGTTGTACGATACCACGAAGAAGAGGGGGGTCTTTGGCGAGCTCACTGAGAGTGTATAGAGTGTATAAGTTTATTAGGAGAGTTGTTTTGGAATAGAGAATGTAGGTGGTTATGTCTTGAGAGGGTGTGGGCTGGTTTCTGAAATGGAAACTAAGTGAATTTCTTGGTAGGGTTTATTGTGGTTCGGGGGTCTGCAGTTATGGAACTATATGAAGTAAGCATGTATTAGTAACGGTAGGTTCTAGTTTGTGTTTCCACCACTATTTGAAAGTCTTTAGACCAGTCTGACCATCCTCTATTCAGTCTTACTAAACATCACCACGCCGCAACACACCTTGACAGGAATCGCAAATCCTCACAGGAATTGCCAACCCATAATTCAATAGACATTGGCTCGAATAACATCTTACCAACTCCCCTTCATAAGAGTATCATTACTCCATAAACCTACTCAAGACATACTTGAAGACCAGCTTTTGAACATTCTCACGTGACGTCAAGACCGGAATTAGGTGACAATTTTTTTTTTCACTCATCTTTCTGGTTCTCTACTGCCATCTACAATACACCAGTGTAAAGGTGATAACTGGCTCCTTTGGTGACCCATTGTTTTAACCAGGATGTCTGAACCAACCAAGAGTGCGCCGCCCAAGGAATCCGGGGCTGGCGCTCCTAAATCCGAAGCAAGCACCCCCAAATCGGAAACAGATGCTCCCAAATTGGAAACAGGTACTCCCAAACTAACAAACAAACAGCTTAAAGAGCTAAAGAAGAAAGAAAAAGCCGCTAAACGAGCAGCCCAGAAGACTGCCAGTGGAATTACACCCGAGCAGCAGAAGAAGATCGCAGAACAGAAAATAGAAAAGAAGAAACTGCAAGTACAAACCGCCACTGCCACCAAGAAGCAATTGGACCAAACCGTAATAAAAACCAGTGCCCGGAAGGTGCCTCATTTGTTTGGGCATTTGGAAACCCGGGAACAGAGGAACGCTTCATCGCCGGCGGTTTCACATATTGTGCATCCGGCAATTCTTTCCTTGACGTCAAAATACTCTAACTATAAGGTGGTGGGCTCTAGTGCCAGGTTAAGACAGATGTTGTTAGTATTTAGAAAGGTCATTGAAGACTACGTGACTCCCGAGAACACCACATTGACGAGACACTTGACAGGACACTTGTCGCACCAGATCGAGTACTTAAAGTCGGGACGTCCGTTATCGGTGTCTATGGGAAACGCCATTAGGTGGTTGAAACAGGAGATTTCGCACATTTCGATCGATACCACCGAGTCCCAGGCCAAGGACGATCTCTGTAGCAAGATTGAAGATTTCATTAAGGAAAAACTCGACCTCACCGGCCAGTTGATTGTGGACATTGCCTCCAAGCATATTGTGGACGGGTGCACGGTATTGACCTATGGACACTCGCAGGTTTTGGAAGAATTGTTCAAATACTGTGCCGTTGAGCAAGGGAAATCGTTCAACTTGATTATTGTTGATTCACGGCCCTTGTTTGAAGGGAAGAAGTTGTTGAACCAGTTGGTCAATACCTACTTGGATGAAGACAATGGCAGCGGACAAATGCAAGACTTTGAATCGGTTAGCAGTATTTCTCGGTATAATGCACGCACGCCAATCACTAAGGACCATATAAGCGTGCATTATGTTCTCTTGAACTCGTTGACGTCTACGCTTTTGGCAGATGTCGACTGTGTGTTTTTGGGGGCCCATGCCATGCTTTCCAATGGCCGGCTTTATTCCCGTGTGGGTACTGCGTTAATAGCGATGATGTGCCACACAAGAAACATTCCGGTGTTGACGTGCTGTGAGTCGATCAAGTTCTCCGATAAGGTGCAATTAGACTCGGTCACCACCAACGAATTGGCCGATGGGGATGATTTGGTCACCGATATACACTCCAAGAAGCCACCGTGCAAGAAGAGCATTGCCTTGGAGCAGTTTATAAGGCAGTCGGAGTCCGAGTCGGACAAGGTAGCAGCAGATAAAAATAGATCCAAATCCAGTAAGGGTGGTAACAAGAGCAGTGGAAAAGGTTTGCCCGAGGAGGATGGGGGCGATGACGATGATGAAGCTGATCCATTGAAGAACTGGAAAGAGATGCCATCATTGGATATTTTGAATATTTTGTATGATTTGACTCCACCAGAGTATATTGACAAGGTTATTACTGAGTTGGGTTCATTGCCACCATCGTCGGTTCCGGTTATCTTAAGAGAATATAAGAGTGGTTAGTTTACAATTGTGTTGGTGGATTAGATGGAGTACATTTTATTTGTGGTTCAGGAAGTTCTATATAAAGACTGTATGAATATGTGCAATTGTGTATACAACTCTAAGTGAATAATCTCAAATCTACAACTCCTTACCTAGCTATCTAACCCTCTCTAACCCACAATATTTATAAAGCATGGTTAGTCTGGGCCTTCTTTGGTGTTCATATAATCTCGTAGTGATGGCGAAAAACGCCAAATGTTTGATGGCGAAAAATCTCGAATCCTAACATCCACTTCTTCATATTCATTCCTCCTCCCCCCCCCCCCACACACACACACTAACTATGGCAGAAACTGAACTATCGCTTCTAGATAAAGTGGAATTGCGGATCGCGTTGGCCAATAACGATGCCCAATTCGAAAACTCGATCAATTTATACTTAGCACCAGTTCTACTCAAATTATCCAGTCCCCATGTTGAAGTTAGAAAAGCTGTGCTTAAGATTATCCAGCATGTAATTCCTCGGATAACTGCAGCCAGGAATATCAAACTACCCGTGGAGGCGTTGATTCAGCAGGTGAAAACTCCCAAGGTTCCGGCTGGTGCCGATCCTACTTCGGTACAGTTATATTCGTCATTATTCATCATTAGAGGTATTGATAGATTGACTGACGAAGAGAGAAGATTGTTGGTGCCGGTGGTGGTGGAACGGATCCATACTTATCCTCCGGGTATAATGGCTCGGATGTTTAGTATCCTTTGTAAATTGTTGCAATCGTGGAAAGCTCCCGAAAAGGGCTCTGAAGAATACGAATGTATGCGACAAACGCTCCACTTTGATACCAATAGTCAAGATGAGCAAGTTCTAGCATTCACAATCAGTAAGTTTCTCCTCTTGCAGCCCCAATCTAACGCAAAGGCCACTCCGGGGCTCGGAATTGACGATAACAAATTCTTCACTACCGACGCCGGAATAACCTATAACACCAGATCCGAGGTGCACACTGCCAAACAAAACTTACTCGAATTTCTAAAGGCAGGGTTCACCAAGGAACAACTAGCGTTGCCGTTGCTTGTTGCTAGTGCCGATCTGTCGTCGGCAATTAATGAACCGGCCGAAACTGCGTTCAGAAGATTGGCCATCGACAATTTCGACGATATCCGTGTTTATGGTGGAGAATTGTTCGTTGAGTATATTGCCTCTCTTTATTTAGGCAAGCCAAATGTCCCTGCTGTGGAGTCACCATTGCAGTATCGAATCTTACTGGTGTTGCTGAAGAGTAGAGGTATACGCGGACATGGTGAAATAGGAGCTATTTCCAAACAGGCGCTCCATTCTTATAATTCTAAACTAAGACAACTAGCTATAGTATTTATCCGGTGGATTGGCCAGCAGGAAACTGCCACCGACCGGCTTGACCGGTTCAATGAGGAAATCGTGGCAGAATTACGGAGTGACGTGATATCCCAAGGGTGGCCCAGCATGGAAACCGACGATAAGGTGAACTTTCTGGCCCGCATTAGCGATAGACAGGCAAAGTATGAGACCCTCGGGAACATCTTGAAGGCGTACCCACGGCTCTTCTATAATGATTGGACATTTGTAGAGTTTCTCTTTGACTCCCTCGAAGGGGACCTTCCGGAATTGCGGGTTTCCATCCAAAACGCGTTATCTGGACTTACGGTGCATCTCACCAAGCTCCCAGATGCCCATAAACCGGCATTAAAGGCTATTGCCCAAAAGTATCTCACCACAACCAGATCTGGCGATGCCAACTCTGGAGCGTGTAGATATATAGCGGTAAAGTTTATTAACGCCGGGTTTCCCTTTGATGATGCCATGGTCCGGTACTTGTCCGTCCTTGGTACGGGGAAAGAAAACTCGCCAGAAACTGTAGAAGAAGCCAGTCATGGTGTGCATCCATACTGGTACAATGTTCGTCAGGCTAGTAACACAGCTGATTTTAAGTCCACATCGTACTTGCTCGGGAACGACTCCACCGGCTTGAAATTCCCGTCGTTTTTGGAGTATATCGACATTCTTGGGCAGCAGGTGGTTGTTTCCCGCACTACTGAAGGTAGTACCATCATCCAAGCTCTTCCACGGGCACTTGAGTTTGCCGAGAAGATATTGGTTATGGATGCCTTGAATGGCGAAGATACGGTGGTTCAGGCTGACCAGGACTGGTCACTCCGGTTGGAAAAGTCCCTTGAAATCAACGACAAGGTGAGACTGTTGGTTGCCAGAAGAATGGTAGTGGATGATATCCAGTCACCATTGCACAAGTTCTTGTCGCTTTGTTTGTATGCGTTGGGGGGACAGTTTACCACTCCACATTTAGTGGCTCTGGATACCTCGTATGGAACCATCGCATTACGGTTGCTCTCATTGGCACCTGCACCGGTCATTGAGCTGCTCCTTCTGCACACCGATGCCCTTGTAGCATTGTTGGACACGAAGGTGTATGATGATATGGTGACAAGTCAGATTTGTGGTGTGGTGTCCATCATTGCCACTCACCCATCAAACCCTGACTGTGGGGCCATGGTTGATCGACTTGGTGGCAATGGGAAACCCTTGCATAATGTGAAGGGTGCCATTCTATGCACCAGCTACATCATCTCCCGGTTGTACTTGCGGCAGCGTATATCGGTGGTATCAGGCCAGACCCTTCAAGTCCACTTGGACACCCTATTGAAAATGCTTGGTGACGCTAGATTGTACTCTACTGCATTAGAAGGGATTTCTCAACTAGCCATGTTTGGTGTATTGGGCCCTATAACGAACCACGACATTGCCAGTGGTTATATTGGCCGGTTTCTTGAGGTTATTGCACCGAGAGTGAAGAAGATCGACGAAAAGTCTGTATTGGCTATGGGCTACTTGTCCTTGGCAGCAAACCGGGAACTTTCCCCAACCATGACGGCAACTGAACAGGCTATATATGACACACACGTGTCGAAGCAGGTGGAGTATATTTTTGTTTCCGGTGAAGCTTTTGTGTTGGCGGTGGCGGGCTGGGACTCGAAGTTCTTACACCGTCAATTGGATATCCAGGGCGAAGTTATCGCGTACGTTCCCCGTGATGTGTCCCGGGTGCCCATCCTATTGGACCATATACTAAAGGCATGTGCTAATACTAAACCGGCTTTACGAAAGGCAAGTTGTATATGGTTGCTTTCGGTAGTTCAGTACTGTGGCCATCTCGAGCTGGTTAGATCAAAGGCCGCCGAGATGAACGTGGCGTTTATGCGGTTTCTAGCGGACCGTGATGAGCTCGTGCAGGAATCGGCATCACGGGGGTTGGGGTTGGTGTACGAGATGGGTGATATCGAACTAAAGGATACTTTGGTCAAGTCGTTGTTAAAGTCGTTCACTTCGTCCAGCACCAGTTCAAAATTTGTCGCCGGTACGGTTGAAGAAGGGACCGAACTCTTTGAGCCGGAGTTGTTAAAGACTAACGAAGGGTCGGTATCCACATACAAGGACGTGTTAAATCTTGCCCAGGATGTCGGCGATCCTAGTTTGGTGTACAAGTTTATGTCCCTTGCCAAGTCGTCAGCCCTATGGTCGTCGAGAAAGGGGATTGCATTTGGACTAGAGTCGATCTTGTCGCAAACTTCACTTGATAAGTTGCTAAGCAACAACCAGCTGTTGGCAAACCGCTTGATACCAAGGTTGTTCCGGTATAGATACGATCCCAACACTTTGGTTTCCAAGTCCATGAATGATATTTGGAACGCATTGGTGAAGGACACGTCCAAATGTGTGGTGGCAAACTTTGACAAGATTTTGGCCGAGTTGTTAGCCAGTATGGGTAAGAAGGAATGGAGGACAAGACAGGCTAGTACCTCTGCCATGTGTGATTTGTTGCAAATGGTTGAGTTACCCCAGTACGAGGCAAGACTAAACGAGATCTGGACCATGAGTTTCCGGGTGATGGACGATATCAAGGAGAGTGTGCGCAAGGAAGGGGCCAAGTTGACCAAAGTGTTGTCGACTGAATTGACCCGGTTGCTTGAACCGTCGTCGCTGTCACGAACCCTGGCAAAGGTGCAAGGTCTATTGGAGTTTACGATTCCGTTCTTTTTGGGGGCCAAGGGGTTGTCGTCAGACTCTCAGGATGTACGGGACTTTGCCCTTGAGACACTCTTGTCGTTGTGCAAGTCAGGGAATCAGGTTATGAAGGCGTATATCCCCGATCTTGTCGAGAACTTTATCCAACTTTTCTCAAGCTTGGAGCCGCAGATGGTGAACTACTTGGTGTTGAATGCCGGCAAGTATAATATGGACAATAACATGATTGATGCCAGTAGGTTGAAAAGCGTGGGAAAGTCGCCGCTAATGGATGCGATTGAAAAGCTCCTTTCGCAATTGGACGAGTCGATCTTGCCCCAGTTTATAACGTGCTTGGAGCGGTCCATCAAGCAGAGTGTGGGGCTTCCATCGAAAGTGGGTGGATCTAGAGTTGTGGTGTTGCTAATTATGAACCACTATGAGTTAATCAAGCCTTATGGGGATCGGTTATTGAATGTAACCGGCGAACAGTTGGATGACCGGAACTGTACTGTCGCTTCTAGCTATGCCGCGGCGCTGGGTTATATTTGCCGGATTGCCCAGGTGGAGTCAATTATAAAGTACTCCAATAAGATTACCAAGATGTACTTTGAGTCGGCTGAGGTTGGCGACGACCGGTCGAGAACTCTTGCCTCGATAGCTAGTGAGTGTGTGTCGCAGTATGCGGGAGATCGGTTTGATATTGTCGCATCAGCATTCCTTCCCTTGGCGTATATTGGCAAGTTTGACTCCAACCCCCAAGTGGCTGGAAACTTCGACCAGGAGTGGATCGAGTACACCAGCGGAAGCAAGTCCACGGTGAAGTTGTACCTTCAGGAGATTCTCGACTTTATCAAAAAGTATTTGAAGTCCCAGGAGTTTTCGGTGAGGAAGACGTTGGCTCGGGCGTTGTCGGACTTGTGTGATGTTATTGATAACCTCAACCATTTTTCCGACAAGATCATTGACGAGATACTCCTGCTCTTGATTGAGTCTAATAAAGGCCGGTCCTGGGATGGTAAGGAGTTGGTTTTTGATTCGTTGGTTTCGTTTGCCGTTGTGGCAAGATCCTATATTGCTCAGCGGGCATCACTCCAGGAGATAATCGATAAGGTGGCTATAGTGGAAGTGAAACGGAGAAACAAGACGTACCAGAAGCATGCAGTAAAGAGTTTGGGCAAGTACATTCGTGTGTTTCACGACAACGACGATGTGGTTGACCTCTACATGGATACAGTGGGCAAGGTGTTGAGTGACGAGTACTATTTAGAGGAAGATGATGGCGATGTGGAAATGCGGGATTCCGAACGGAAGCTCACCGCCAAGGAGAATATTGACCTTGAGGAGAAGCGTTTGGTTCAATTGAAGTCGCTTGCGGACTCCTTCTATGCTGGGCCGGGTGTTAATGAAGGCTTGCTTTCGTTCATTCTTGGCCAGACTGAGGGTGTGTTTGATTCTGCTTTGATTGAAACCACCTGGCGGTCGAGGTTGGCGACGGTGGAGGCGGTCAAGACAGTTTTGACGCAGTTGCAGGAGAATGGCGTGGTGGTGAACGAAAAGCAGATGGGTATGTTGTTGCGTGCATGGACTGTGTTGAAGAGTCAGTGTTTGCAACGTGAGTCGATTGAGAATGTGAAGATCCAGATCATAAGATTGTCGCACCAACTATACACGTATATGGCCAAGTGCGAAATGGTTGCAGAGTCGGCGGTCATAAAGCAGGAGCTTGCATCCTTCCAGTTGGGTGAAACATCTAGTGTCGTATTGACCGAGTTATCCACGCCGTGGGCATGAGCTGGGTTAGGTTTATAGTTGGTTACATTTAATAGGTTCCGTTGATTCTACAATATAAAACACTTTAGTGGTCATTGTTCATTCAAGCTAAATATCTACGTACTTTATATCCTTAGTAACCACCTCTCAATCTCAACACCAAGTGCAAAGTAGACTCTTTTTGAATGTTGTAGTCAGAAAGAGTTCTACCATCTTCCAACTGCTTACCAGCGAAAAT